>OW240916.1:178214301-178292002 GCA_933207985.1 Pelobates cultripes | reverse complement strand
AAACGTTTGTAGGTGTTCAGTTTGGTCTCCTCTGCAATGTGATTGATCTGATGTACGTCTAGTGAATCACACTGCAGTATTCAGCAAGCCTTGCTGGTACTTTCACAAGGTTTACTGAATGAATTTCTGTCTGTCTTTAAACTCAAAAGAGGCAGTTACCTACATCTCTCACATTCTATAAGGGTCCACATCAGCTCTCCTTGAGCCTAAAGGGATAAATAGATGCCCTGCAAGGATTTAAAAGAAGACGTAATTTTCTTTCTCTACACTGGATTGAAGAATCATGGATTATTTTTGGTGTAGTCAATTTTTTGTGTATTGCTGTGTGCGGAAAATGGGAATTAGTTTTATGGGTTACATTTGACAGTGCAGGACTATTGGGATAATTTTAGGTAATATTTTACGTTACCGTCTGTTTAAAGAAGCACTATAGGGTCAGGAACACAAACATGTATTCCTGACCCTATAAGGGTTAAAACCACCATCTAGCCCCCCTGACCCCCTCATGCCTCCCTAAAAATAGTAAAACTTACTTGTATTCATGTCTGCAGCAGCATATTTTGTCCCTGTTTCCCCATAGGATTGGCTGAGACTGACAAAGAGGCAGATCAGGGGCAGAGCCAGCACAATTCAAACACAGCCCTGGCCAATCAGCATCTCCTCATAGAGATGAACTGAATCAATGAATTTATATGAGGAAAGTTCAGTGTCTGCATGCAGTGGGAGGAGATAGTGAATGTTTGGATGCATTTTATGCAGCCATGACCCAGGAAGGATCTCTAACAGCCATCTGAGGAGTGGCCAGTGAAGTTATCACTAGGCTGTAATGTAAACACTACATTTTCTCAGTGTTTACAGCAAAAAGCCTGGAGGTAATGATTCTACTCACCAGGATAAATTCAATAAGCTGTAGTTGTTCTGGTGACTATAGTGTCCCTTTAATTTTTATTAATTTATAATAATAATATATAAGGGCAGTATGCAGCATGACACTATGTTGCCAGCAGACAGTAAACTGGATCCAAATTACACTGCTGCATTGCATTTCACATATATTAAAATGGCATGATGAAAATGTATAGTTGTCTAGGTTGAAAAAAAGACCATCAAGTTCAACCATGAAGACCTGTATTTAAAGATGCTGTTTCAAAAGATGGCAAGAAAAACAACTGTAGCCATTTCCAATTATGCCACAAAAAAAGGAAACAATCCTTCTTGACTCCATAATGGCAAACACATTTCTCATTGGATCAACAAACTCTACATATTTTATTCTTGAATATTTTGTTTATGCAAAAAAGCATCCAATCCTCTTTTAAAATTATCTATAGGGGGTGGGGCCTGACAGATGACCAGGACGGTGGCATGGTGCTGGAGCTCCTCGGGGGAATCAACTTAAGGTCTTAAACTTGCTCCATTTTGGCAAGAATACTGCACACAACCCCATGGAGTACCCTACCGATTATTTGCTAACTTTCTGTCTGTAGCTGATCCTCACAGTCTGTGTTCTGCTATCCTGTGGTTTGCAGGCACACTTGGGGAAGGGGAGGTGGCCTTAAATTAGAGCTCACTTGCTTAGGGCCCTTCCTCCGATCCCTGGATATAATGATCCCCACTTGTGACTTGGTGGGGTCCCATTGACAAGACATCAAGCCTACAGCTGAACCAGAAGGTTAAGGCCTGGTTCTCAAGAAAGCCGCCCTGCTGGGGCCTACAGCCAGAAGCCCTTCCCAAAGCCACCCTTGCTCGGGGATTCACTCCTCTTGAATGTTGACCACATTTGTGAGACCTCCTTGGCATGGCTTTATGAAATGGGGCTTAACTCCACTCCTGCAAGACGAGTCACTGCCCACAAGGTGTGTCCTGCTGGCGATGTGGCTTGAGTGGGTCTCTCCCACATGTTTCCAGAAGAGTGCTGCAGAAGAGTAGGTGCAAGAGGCTGCAGCGGCAGTGGTCAGCACCTCATCGCTCTTGCTCACACACTTGCAATAACTCATCATGAGACCGGGCCAGTGAACACGCAAGCCCCCAACGCAATCTACTTGTCTTGGAGGCCTATTACTCCTGTTACTGGCTACATGGAATTTGCGGTCAGTGTACATGAACACAATAGAAGGACTCCATCAAGGTGGCTGAAAGTGGCGGCAGCTGAGACTCTCCCTTATTAGGAATCAGGTGACTAATCCAAACTCCTAGCAGATTGGCTATATTATGCGTGGCCATATTTAGAAACTAACCTGCAATGGTTTAGCTATTATTTTCTGTTATTATATTCTAATTGAGTATTTTCCATAGATGACCCCTCAGACCCCATGGTTTACACATGTCTTGCAATTTATCTACAGTTCTATGCTTTAACATGTTTATTTCTCTATCTGCTTCACCTACATAGAATTGTGTTCCTCATGATTTTTTTAAATAAAATTAACAACAAATTGTGCAGTACCCTTGAAATGCTGACCAACTATAATGCTATGTTTCTCTTGTACTTGCACAAGCTACTGGGGCAAGCTACTCCAATGCAAAAAAAATAAAATGTATATAGACTCTGATAAGACAATCTCTTTAGGTAGAAAATGCCACATCTTTATTGTTCCTACTTTAAAGAACACTTTTTTCTGCTGTAAGCAAAAACACTTTTTTTTCCAGTTTCAATTAATGACCTATTGTCTGTTGTATATTCCTGCTGAGGAACAGGTTATCATATAGTTCTGCAATACCCTTCTTTAACACTGGTGCCCACAATTGCACTGCATATTCAGGGTGGGGTCTTACCATTGATTTATAAAGAGGCAAAAAAATATATTTAGATAAACTGAATCAATATCTCTTTTTATGCACGAAAGCAACTTAGTAGCTTTTGCAATGGCAGACCAGGATTGCAAACTGTTGCTTAGTATGTGATCTATAATAGTTTCCAAGTCCTTTTTTCATTTAAAGTTATCCCTAAATATAACCCATTTAATGTATAAGTGACTTGTGGGTTCCTTATTCCAAAATGTGTGACTTCACAAATATCTCAAATGTTATTAAAAGTCCATGTGGTATTGCTGTTGTGATGGTAGTCACCATCACTGGGAGCAGAAGGACACTTTACAATGGTTCCTAAATGTCTCCCATGTCTCAGGCACCCTGTGCCCTTTTTCTTTTTTAAATGGGCACAGGGTGCCTGAGACATAGGAGTCATTTAGGAACCATTGTAAAGTGTCCTTCTGCTCCCAGTGATGGTGACTACTGTCACAGCTGTATTGTGTGCATAGTATAGGTTTGTAAGTGTGTATAGCTATACAAAAGAATATAAGAACACTACTATACAGACACCAAATCATTTTGTTTCTAAGAATGATCATGGTACCTTCCAAAATACAGTGTCAAAGTCTGCACCACGCAATTTATCTGGGATCCCCGAAGTTGTGATCTTTGGTCCTAATAGTGTCACAAACTCTTCAAAATCCACTTGGCCATCTCCTAGGAGAGAGAGAGAAAGAGAAGATATGCATTGGAAACACATAAAAAGAGAGATGTGATATGGGAAAATAACATTTGATCAGGGAGTGATAAAACCAATAATGGTAGATAAATTGGCATAAGAGTGTAAGAAATACAAAAAGGTTAGTGAAAGAATTTACATTACTGAGAGAGGACTAGAGCTCAAATACTGGCAAATAGAACTGGAAAAATGGATTAGGAATAAATGCTGATCAATTAATTGTATTTTATCAATTTATGATAAAAAGAGTTTTTGTATAGAGCATGTACTAAGAAAAATATACAAACTGGCAGAGACAAATATAGAGTCTGCATACATAATGGCTATACAGAATATGTACACCGCCTGAACAAACCAACCCTACATAATATGTACAGAGCTTGAACAAACAACAATATATACACAGATTGCATAAACAGGCCATCCATAACATGCACAAAGTCTCAACAAATGGACCATCCATAATATGTACACTGCCTACACTAACAGACTGCTTTGGAAAAAAACTGACCTTAATATGTACATAGTTGGAACAAACTAAGCATAATATGTATTGATTCAGCACAAACTGACCACGATATATGGAGCAGGCACAAATGACTACTAAAAAGTATGATACCTGTACAAACTAGCCATACCTGATATGTACACAGCCTGCACAAATGGACCATAATATTTACAGAGACTTTGAAAACTATATGTATAGAGCCAGAACAACCTATTGATAATAGGTATAGAGTCTTTACTGTATCCACGATATGCAAAGGGCATGAACACACTGACTATCATGTATGTACAAAGCTAACTCAAACAGTTTTGTATCGAACTTGTTCGAACTGATCATTAGACACTAATACACAAAATGGAAAGAGTGCATATACAACAGGTACAGTTTGAAATGCTTTATGGATAATTTTCAATGTAAAACTATGGTGTAGGGTCACACCATATAGCAATACTGTGTGTTATGTATGGATACTGTCTGCACCAACAGACAAATATATTTACACAACGTTAGACTAACAGCAGTTCAAATTTGGTACCAGACCCCTTTAACACTGCTATACATACATTACATAACTTTTTTTGTGATTATATGTGGATTTAAGTGTGCATATAGTGTGTGGATGCTTTGTGTATAGAGTCAGTACTAGTCTGTTACTGCATTTTTATGTGTGTTATTAAAGGACCACTCTAGGCACCCAGACCACTTCAGCTTAATTAAGTGCCAGGTCCTTCTAGGGTTAACCCATTTTTTTTATAAACATAGCAGTTTCAGAGAAACTGCTATGTTTATGAATGGGTTAAGCCTTCCCCCTAATCCTCTAGTGGCTGTCTCATTGACAGCCACTAGAGGCGCTTGCGTGCTTCTCACTGTGATTTTCACGGTGAGAGCACGCAAGCGTCCATAGGAAAGCATTGTAAATGCTTTCCTATGCGACGGGCTGAATGCGCGCGCAGCTCTTGCCGCGCGTGCGCATTCAGCCCAGGAGGAGGAACGGAGGAGGAGAGAAGGAGGAGAGCTCCCCGCCCAGCGCTGGAAAAAGGTAAGTTTTTAACCCTTTCCCCCTTCCAGAGCCGGGCGGGAGGGGGTCCCTGAGGGTGGGGGCACCCTCAGGACACTATAGTGCCAGAAAAACGAGTATGTTTTCCTGGCACTATAGTGGTCCTTTAAGATAAATGCATTGTCGGTTAGAATGAATACATATGTGATTTGAATGAATGCAGCATGTAAGTGCAATGATGTATTTTTACTGAGTGCATTTTACGTTTGTGTGTGACTGCAAGACTGTATTTGTGCAAAATAGCATTATGTGTCAAAGTAGGTGTGTATTTATGTTAGTGCCAGTGTATGCATGCACTGACCTTCCACCGTCATTGGCCCTCTTTGTATTTGTGTGCATCTGGAATGTGAATGCACTTGTGAATTTATTTGGAGAACCATTATGTACAGCATGTGAATGTTTGGGTGCATTTGTGGAGAGTCCGTGTTTATATTAATGAAGGACTGTGACGAAGTGCCCTTCGCCACTTGGTCCTGGAGAGGCCTACTTGCCAGCCTCCTCCCCTGTGACTATGACTCTTTCATGTATCTGGCTTTAAAGCCCCTAGTCTACCTTCAGACAGACAATTTATGTAGGCTGCTTTATTTATCTTATGTTTTAGTCACCCTGTACCCATTATAGGTGCAGGGTGTGTGTAATGTAATTGTTTATAGTGTGTGTGTATGTACTGTGTAATGTATTGCCTGCTCTTTTGTATTGCTGAGGTTTGCTACCAACTAGGTGGGTTTGGCTATGGAGCTTGTCTAGTGCCCTCTGTTGGTAGCAACAGCAATATGCACTACCTGAATTGCAAGACTGGTTCATTTGCATATTCGGGTAGATTTGCATATTGCTAATTCTGCAGGCAGGTGAGATATTTACTGTTAAATATTGTCTCCCCCCACCCCTTTAAAAATGTGCCATTGTGTTGTGATAAGTCACTGTGTGTTTCTTGATATGGTTTGACTGTTTGTGATTTTATTGAGGTTTCACAACAATGTTATTGTGGTGACTGTATTGGCTGGTCCCAAGGGAAATAAAGGTTTTGACAGTTCTTCTTGATCCCTCTAAATGTAGCCTTGTCTCGTTATTGGAGGGAGCTGTTATAATCACACTGGGGATTGCTATGCTCTGCATGCTCCCCTGAGCTTGAGTCACTTAGCTCTTTTAAGAGCTTGTTCCTGACACGCTCTCCTTGGAGGAGGGGTCTTCACCACACAGTCCTGGATGCTGGAGGTTCGTACAGGGTGGAAGGAAGAGTTCTTTCCCACACAGTCCTGGAGGACAGAAGCTGATCCAGGGTGGAAGGAAGACGGCGAGACTCCAGTCAAGATACGGCGGTTGCGGAGTCTGCGGTGGTTGTGGTGTCTGCTGCAGTGCTTGGAGTCCTCAGGAAGCGCTAGGAGCATCCATCAATGGAGGGTACTCGGTCGGAGTACAAGGAGCTCCGTTACATTGGTGGCAGCGGTGGGATGGCGTCCTAGTGCGAGGAGAAGCAGCTCGGAGACACTGGTATCGTATGAGAGGTTATTGAGGGCAACGCTAGCCACTGTGCAGCGTCCCTAACTACAGCAGCATGGAGCAGGGATGGATAGAGCCCTGCGAAGAGCACCTCAACATGATACGTCGCTACGAGGACGACGCTTACATTGAGGAGGTAAAGAGGCGGTTGGTCTGCTATGGCCCAGACCTTTCGAACGAGGTGGTCCACCAAGTAATGCGCCAGTTGAGTGCTGAGAACAGTGCGGCAATGGCCTTTGAGCGACAACTGTGGAGGTTGAGGATATGGACACCTAGTCTCCAGCGGCAGTGCAATTTACAGGGAGCCGAAGGTGTCGTCCTTCCTCTCCAGCGGCAGTGCAAGTTACAGGGAGCCGAAGGTGTCGTCCTTCCTCCCCAGCAGCAGTGTATCCTACAGGGAGCAGAGACAGTTGGTCTCTCTCTCCAGCAGCAGGACAATGTTATGGGAGTGGAGACAGGCGGTCTCCCTCTCCAGCGGCAGCCTGTGTTTCAGGGAGAGGAGCACAGCACCCTATCTCCCCAGCGGCAGCTTAACCTACAAAGGGGAGACACCAATCTCCCAGATGGCGCAGAGGGGACCGTGGTCTCTGTGCCCGACCTACAGGGATGCTGGACAGCATGTCCAGATCCCCAACTACCCTCACAGGGACAACAGGAGGAGGGGGTAAGTACGAATTCCCCGCCCCAGCTAACTCCTAACTTGGCCCCAGGGTTAACAGGGGAGATGTTAACCCCCACTGACCCCCATGTTCCCCTGGCTACTGAGCCGGACTATGTCCCAAGCCCCCCAGTGGAAGAGCTGGCAGCTGGGCAGAGTGCAGTCGGCCTCTGCCCTCCCTTTGTCCCTTGTTCAGAGCCTGATGTCCTGCAGGCTATACCAGCAGAAGAGCTGGCATCAGGGCAGACCACCGCTGGCCTCTGCCCTACCGATCCCCTTGTCACAAGACTGGCCTGCACCCCCCTCCTCCCAGCAGAAGCGCTGGCATCAGGGCAGAGCGCCGCTGGCCTCTGCCCCTCAAGTCCCCACAGCGTGTTGCCCCATCACCCCAGAGGAATACCCAGGTGCAGTCACTGTTTGCTGTGGGTGGGCTGCTCTAATAACTGTTTGTTGTGGGTGGGCTACTCTGGCACTTGCTTATGGTCGGTGGGTGACTCGACTAACTTAGGCACTGACCGACAGAAAGTCAGGTGCCTGGTTAGTCTTCCCCCCAAAGGGGAGATATGTGACGAAGTGCCCTTCGCCACTTGGTCCTGGAGAGGCCTACTTGCCAGCTTCCTCCCCTGTGACTATGACTCTTTCATGTATCTGGCTTTAAAGCCCCTAGTCTACCTTCAGACAGACAATTTATGTAGGCTGCTTTATTTATCTTATGTTTTAGTCACCCTGTACCCATTATAGGTGCAGGGTGTGTGTAATGTAATTGTTTATAGTGTGTGTGTGTGTACTGTGTAATGTATTGCCTGCTCTCTTGTATTGCTGAGGTTTGCTACCAACTAGGTGGGTTTGGCTATGGAGCTTGTCTAGTGCCCTCTGTTGGTAGCAACAGCAATATGCACTACCTGAATTGCAAGACTGGTTCATTTGCATATTCGGGTAGATTTGCATATTGCTAATTCTGCAGGCAGGTGAGATATTTACTGTTAAATATTGTCTCCCCCCACCCCTTTAAAAATGTGCCATTGTGTTGTGATAAGTCACTGTGTGTTTCTTGATATGGTTTGACTGTTTGTGATTTTATTGAGGTTTCACAACAATGTTATTGTGGTGACTGTATTGGCTGGTCCCAAGGGAAATAAAGGTTTTGACAGTTCTTCTTGATCCCTCTAAACGTAGCCTTGTCTCGTTATTGGAGGGAGCTGTTATAATCACACTGGGGATTGCTATGCTCTGCATGCTCCCCTGAGCTTGAATCACTTAGCTCTTTTAAGAGCTTGTTCCTGACACGCTCTCCTTGGAGGAGGGGTCTTCACCACACAGTCCTGGATGCTGGAGGTTCGTACAGGGTGGAAGGAAGAGTTCTTTCCCACACAGTCCTGGAGGACAGAAGCTGATCCAGGGTGGAAGGAAGACGGCGAGACTCCAGTCAAGATATGGCGGTTGCAGAGTCTGCGGTGGTTGCGGTGTCTGCTGCAGTGCTTGGAGTCCTCAGGAAGCGCTAGGAGCATCCGTCAACGGAGGGTACTCAGTCGAAGTACAAGGAGCTCCGTTTCAAGGACTGTATTTGTGCAATGTATGTGAACCCAGTCTGTGTGTATAGTGTGCTTTTTCCTCTGTCTGTTATCACTTTAGAGTCCATCTCTTTCCAAGTCATCCACAACTGTCACTCCCCATGTCATCTCTCCTTTTCCATGTTGTTCATCTTTGTTCTTCTTGTTTGGACAATTTCTCTTTCTAATTTTCTTTTCCAGCTCACGACTCTTTCAGCCTAGCAAAAGTTGTATTATGCATGCAAGTGTTCCACAGACTTGGATGGTGATGTTTACCTATTGCACGTTAGCAAGAAAAATTATAAATAATTATACTGTTTATTTTATAACATTTTTGTTTCAATTACCTGGAGTCCCTGGTCCCCTTTTATAATCTGGAAAGAAATGCAGTGAAAGAAGACCAAACTCATTTCTGGATCTCACAGCTGAATTAAATGTTACCAGTTTGCAACTCTAGTTAAGAAACTGTGAAACAGTCGGGGAGAGAAACCGATGTGCATGTTTTAAAGTGTATGAATTTCCTCTGAATTTCAAAGGCTGCCTAAATGTAATTTTTACTTTAACTTGCACATCAGATCTATTGAGCATGTAGAGCACTTAAAGCATGTGCTTTCAAGCAAACAAAATGTTTAATTTGGGTCCTGATCAGCTTTATTCAGGCATTCCTATAGACTTAAAATTTATAACCAGAAACCAAACAGACAAGGATCCAAAGTAACACTGTAAGCAATGATCAACTGCATTGTTATTCCTGAATGTAATGATGTTCTGGGATGTGATGAGCCTTAAAGTATGCTTGTGAGGATGCAAAGTTATAAATTAATGGTTTAAATCAAAATATTACTCCTGAGTTTCTTCTCAGAGTTTTGATCAGAAAACAGATGTTGTGATGTGTCCCTATAATTCCAGTATATATGTAAAATAACAGGGATGGGCCACACAATGCTAAAATCAATATAAATTATCACATTAAAATAATAATAATTCACACTATTTTTAAAAAGCATGCTGATGAATAATAATCTAGTTCATATACACTATATAGCTCTTTTAGATCACATTGATCACACAGCAAATTTATAGTGCTTTTTGTAGGGTCCAGAGCAGTCACCCAACCTAAACTCACTGTACCTATTACACTCACAGTGAGATTATGTTATCTGTGGATCTACCTTTTGGCTATCCCCCCTGCTAGCACATACAGACACAATGTACCGTATATACTCGAGTATAAGCCGACCCGAATATAAGCCAAGGCCCCTAATTTTACCACAAAAAACTGGGAAAACTTATTGACTCGAGTATAAGCCTAGGGTGGGAAATGCAGCAGCTACTGGTAAATTTCTAAATTAAATTAGATCCCAATAAAATTACATTAATTGAATATTTATTTACAGTGTGTGTATAGAATGAATGCAGAGTGTGTGTTTGTGTGTGTATATAATGAATGCAGAGTGTGTGTTTGTGTGTGTATATATAATGAATGCAGTGTTTGTGTGTGTATATAATGCAGTGTGTGTGTTTGTGCAGTGTGTGTAAACTGGATGAGGGGAGGGCATTTTTATTTTAATTTTTTAATTTTATTATATTATTTTAATATTATTATTATATTATTATTATTTTAATATTATATTATTTTAAAAATATTATTATTATTTTAATATTTGCATTATTGTCCCCCCCTCCCTGCTTGTTGCCTGGTCAGGGAGGGGGGACAAAAAAACATTTTAAAAAAAAATAATGCAAATATTAAAATAATAATATAATAATAAAATAATATTAAAATAATAAAATATTAAAATAATAATATTATTTTATTATTATATTATTATTATTTTAATATTTGCATTATTTTTTTTTTAAATGTTTTTTGTCCCCCCTCCCTGGCCAGGCAACAAACAGGGAGAGGGGACAAAAAACCATTTTAAAAAAAAGAATGCAAATATTAAAATAATAATAATATAATAATATTATTTTAATAATATTATTTTATTATTATTAAAATAAAATAATATTAAATCCCTGGTGGTCCAGTGACATTGGCAGTTCAGTGGGGGGGGCTGGCAGCGAGCTCTTACTTACCTTCCTGCAGCTCCTGTCAGCTCCCTTCTCCTCTGTGCAGCTCCTCGGTCTCGCGAGACTTACACTGTGAGCAGAATGGAGCTGACAGAGGAGCTGCACGGAGGAGAAGGGAGCTGACAGGAGCTGCAGGAAGGTAAGTAAGAGCTCGCTGTCAGCCCCCAACAGGACCACCGGGCTTGTAATGAGCCCGGCGGTCCTGGTCTGTATTATGGCAATATAAATTGCCATAATACAGAGTGACTCGAGTATAAGCCGAGTTGGGGTTTTTCAGCACAAAAAATGTGCCGAAAAACTCGGCTTATACTCAAGTATATACGGTAATTGTGTACACTGAAAGTGCACTTACAAGTAACCTCCCTTGAGACAAGTCCAAGAGCACGCACAGACCCTGCACACAAAATGCAGAGGACACATACATTGAGCTCACATATAACATGCTGCACAAAATATCTGGAGTAAATATACTCCCTGTGCAGTGAATAATGCTGAGATAATTCTAATTACATTCAGACAGAGACTGTATCTAGAGCAGAAGGATGTCCTATTTCTATGCATGCAGTAACAGCTTCTAATCATGCCTTAGACAACAAGTACACTGCCAACAAAAAGAAAATACTGTACATAAAATATAGAATAAGTATGCAGTATAATTTTTGTAAATATTTTATTATATCTTTTCATGTGACAACACTGAAGAAATGACACTCTGCTACAATGTAAAGTATTTTGTGTGGCCACCATTATTTTCCAGCAGTGCCTTGACCCTCATGGGCATGGAGTTCACCAGAGCTATTAAAAGATATAAAAAAATATTTACAGAAATGTGAGGGATGTACTCACTTTTGTGAGATACTGTATATATTATAGCAGTCACAAAATGATGCATACATTATTATATTTGCTTGTTCTTGGGCATGGACCCACTGGACATGGATATAGAGTGTACATGGTTAAAAAAAAAAAAAACAGAAAAGATACATTTAAGAAACTGTATCCAGAAGAAAATGTGCACACACAATACATATAACTATTTTTAATATCCAACACATGTGTACAAAAAGCATCAAGTGCTTTTAGAGGTGTCCAGAAAAGGCATATATAGTCAGTATCAAGTGCTTTTAGAGGTGTCCAGAAAAGGCATATATAGCCAGTATCTAGTAGGGAAGCATACAGTGCTGTTACAGTATCCAGAAACATAGAGAGTCTGCATAAATTGTCCAAATAGAATGCACACTCTACCAGCAACATCCAGGGGGTTCATCATGGGGTGTACTCGGGCCTTACCATCCATATCGAGTCTTTGTATTATGACCTCAAGTTCCACTTCGTTGGGCATGTACCCCAGGGATCTCATTGCAGTGCCAAGTTCCTGCTTGGAAATGAATCCATTTCCATCACGGTCAAACACCTTGAAAGCCTCTCGAATCTCTGTGCGGAGACATAAGTTAGATTAACCAATTCCCTGTTGTAAGATCCTAGCATGTCTGGGCTTCCCATTAACATAAGGACTATGCATTCCCATGCCATAGATTCACGTATGAATATGTATCTAACATGTATTATGTAAGTACAACACTCCATGTTCTGCTACCCAACACATTTCTCATATATACACACTCTCTGGATACACACACTGCTTAGGTGTATACAGTGTGGCACATGCTATCATAACTGGACATTGGACACCTTTTGGATGTGCAAATGATTACATACTTTCTCTCCTTAAATCCAAGCGCCCTCTGAGTGCACATAATCTATGAATGCACACACACATACTCTGAATGTCTATTTTCTATAAAAGTAAACCATTTATACCATACTTAAAGAGATTCTGTTAGATATCAGGTTTTTATTAATTTAACTTTAGTATTTTTTTAATTTAATTTTATCCTTTATCTGTATTTATCAAACATGTGGTTTTGATGTCTGAAAAATAAAATTAAATGTATAAATAGACATTGCTGAATTTACTTTTATCCTGGAAATGAGCGGCTCCTTCTTATTGATATAAGCTCTTCTATTTGCGCCTCAAATACAGCACAAAGGGTGCATAGGAATAGATGAAGAAACAGAAACATATGGGAATATTTAGCAATATGGTGGTGGTTAAATTCCATCATTATTTTGATTGTATTTATTAAAGTGACTTCTCAATGTTTTATTTAATGGTGGTGGGTGTAATTTCCAATGAAATGGCAGTCCCCCGGTTTCCTAGTTCCCCATCCAAACTCACAAGTGTCCTTTGCAAAAGCCTATAGGTCGAGAACCATACTTGTTAAAATGAATTTAAAGAAGGAATATATCAGTCAGAGGTGCATTAGATGAAGACATATTAAATACAATACAAGAAAAAAAAAAAAAAAGAATGCCATACTTTTAACCTTTTAAAACATAGGTTTGTTATTTTTCAACTTAGAACATCTGGTAAAGTTGTACCAAATCGTAATAAATAAAGTAGAGACTTGACATGTAATCATATCATGCACTGATATAGCAGCTTTTCTTGTAAATCTAATGGAAAGACCTTTAGGGTTGCACAACTCTTCGCTAGTAATTCATATTTTATTGTATACTTTCTAGAGGGCCCCTGTGGGTTTCACAATAGAGCAAATGCCTAGAACACTTACAGCTTCCAGAAGCATAGAAAAATCAACAAAAGAAGGACAAGAGACAAGTGGTTAAACATTTTTTCTAAAGTCCACAGTGTCAATCCTAGAGGTCTTAGGAATAGCAGAGGACAGAACATAGCAAAATAGATAGATCTGAATATTCCGTAAGGGGATACATTGAGGAGACATATCTTTGCAGAGAGACAGACAGACTGTCAGAAAGACAGATATATAGCAGCACTAGCCAGATGTATGAATACAGAGCAGTCTTAAAGGGACACTGTAGGCTCCCAGACCACTTCAGCACATTGAAGTGGTTTGGGTGCAAACTGCCATCACCCTTAACACTGAGCATGGAATTATTGCAGTTTTTATAAACTGCAATAATTACCTGCTAGGGTTAACTACCAGACAGCCACTTCCGGGTGGATAGGCGACTTTTGGTCTCCTAAACTACGCTGGAAGTCCTCACGCTATGCATGAGGACATCCAGCATCACCGGAATCCTATAGGAAAGCACTAAATAATGCTTTCCTATAGGAAAATCCTAATGTGACCTAAGCTTTTACTAAAATTGTTAGTCGACAAAATTAACACTGATCCAGAGAGACTGTAATATACTACTATTTGATAACTACTTTTCATTATATCAATCTGTATTTGTCATCTCGCCTATTATTCAGAATGTATGGCTAGTGTTTCATTTTATTTTGCATAATGTCCTCTTATCTGGAAGTAACACCTTGGATTTTATTTGTCTATGTCTATATGATACCTTGTTTGCACTTTTAAAGATAGTTTACTGACTAGATAAACACTTTCTGTGCTAGAGGGCTTCACATTTAAAGAAAAAATATAGTGCTAGGAAAACAAGGTTGTTTTCCTGGCACTATAGCTCTCCCTCCCTCGCTGAAGTGGTTTGGATGCCTATAGTGTCCCTTTAAAGTGAAATGCTACACGCCAGACTTTAAAAATAACTGCCTGGATGGTCCATGTCACACTCACCAGACATAGCTATATCTTCACTTGCAAATGGCAAGTGGAAATTGTGAGCCTTGTTTTAATGAATAGAGTAGGTTAGTTAAGGATGGTCACCTTTTGCCAATGGGTGTATAAAATCAATCACATCACCATGTGATCTCCATCAGTAGACAATGTTCATAGAATGACCTGTACTGAAGTTCTCGATGTCTTTCCACATAGAACAGTCTTTGAATAGCACCTTGCAAGTCAATTTGTCATATTTTTATATTTGCTACCCTGCAAGAATTGCCCAACTCAATTATAAAATGTAAAAAACTCAATATAATAATTCAATGAAAAAGAAAGAGGCCATACAAACTCATAGAAAGGGACTGTGTACTGCTAAAGCAAGTGGCTCTTAAACATTATCTGTTTTAACATGTCCCAGGTAACAATACCAAACAGGTACTGTCTGTTCTGCACACACACTCAGAATACATACACTGCATACAAGCATACACTTTTTCCTGATGCACACACAGATACACACTGCCAGGATGTACACACATTGTTTGGAGGCACAAGCTAGTGGGATACACGCAATGCCTGGATGCACACTCTGAATTCGCATATTATTGGAATGTATATACGTTGTAGATGAACTCTCTCTGTGCTCGCACTCTCTGCTATATGTATACATAAATATAATCTTTCTAACACTAAACATGAGTGTTATGGCTATGGGCTTGACAATATATATAAAGAGGCCTGAACAGGTTAACCTCACGTGAACATAAAAGGCACACTTTTTTTCCAGTTAAAAATGGCAGACAGTAGCATATACATCGAAAAGAATTTATCAAAAAATGGAACATTAGGATAGAAAAGGAGGACAGGTGGATATTGGACTCAAAATATATATTCTCTTCCTAAAGAATGTTACTTGGGAACATTTTGGGGTGGCGTAATTTTGGTGCAACTGAGAATTTAGTTGGCTTAGTAATTTAGATAGCAAGGTTAGTGTATTATCTACATTGTGTCACAGCAAATGACATATTGCCACAGATATGGTAATGTTTACATTGCAGGGCCATACACACCTCTAGTAGCTGTCTTCTAGACAGCCACTTGAAAGTAATTCTCATGCTATAACTGAGTCAGGCTTGGTTATGTGACGTTCAACATCTTTCTACATTGCATAGGGACGTTGAACATCCTTTAATGTTGATCATAGGGAAGCATTGGATTGAATTCTTCCACGTGAGAAGCATTTGATTGGATGAGCGAGGAAATTAAAATGAATGAGAAGATGAGTGGAGTGGAGGCTGCGCGGAGTGAGTCTCGGTACATGAAAAAAGTAAGTTTCTGGGATTATTCAGGTGGGGCCATCAATCTAAATGAAGAGTGGAACACTATAGCATTAGGAATACATTTTTATATTCCGAACACTACAGTGTTTCTTTACTATATCTGTGCACAGAAAAAGAAAGCTCAAATGCAGATGAGACCATTTTCATACTCTAGATATTAGTTAAGCGTATGAACAGTGACAGAGCCCAACATACATTGTTTACGCTCACCAACAAGGTGGGATTCATATTAACTACTTAAGAACCTATGACATTATATAACATCATCACAGCCTTGTCCTTAAAGACCATATTCTGACAAAGAACATTCTGCTTTTTAATCAGCAAGCTCTAGAGAAATCTGCTGTCATTGAATTAGCAGGACATTCTATGCCACAAAAGCCCCTAAAGACTAGGACATTATAATGCTATAGATACTCATGGGAACAGTAACTTATCTAAGGAAAAAGACAAATGTGGACTGATGTGAAATGGATGTGCAGCATGGTAGTCACTTGTTGAACTGCAGTACTACTGTAAAAATCATAACAAAATGGGGTTAATGCAAAGGTCAATATTTAATCTTTAATCCAAAGAGTATGTTTCAAGGTGGATTTAAGGAGGAAGATACATAACTTTGAATCTGGCTCTGCAGAGAAAGGCAACTGAAACTGCCTGGTTTATGTAATATAGATGTTAAAAATGAGCAAAGTATGACGGATTGTGAAGGAGGGAGGAAGAGAGAGAGGAGGAGAAAATGGGGGATGTGATAAACTAAGGGGTTGTGATTATATCCCTTCATTATTTGCAGTGCGGTCTAGAATTTATTTTAAAAAAAATATACAGAGAGGTACTGCACTGTTTTATATACACAAACACACAAGCACGATCAACCACAAAACATTTTATGAAAGTCACACACATTACACAGTCACACTATGCAGTCACTTGCACAACAGATTCACATACTGCAGTCACATACAGTACCCAAGCAAACACTGCAGTTACTTACAAAATAAATCCACACACTGTACACACACAGATTCAGCAAGCATACACTGCAGTCACACACAGTTCACGTGCACGCCGTACTTTCATTTACCATACTGCAGTCCCATTGATTACATATACACACTGCAGTCACATCGTTAACACATAGTTACAAAACAATCACAAACAGTATATTTGCACATACTGCATTCATTTTCAGAAAAGATACACATGTTGTGGTCACATTGCACATACACAATCACTTGCTGCAGTCAAACACAGCACACATACACACTCTGCAGTCATAAATATAACACAAACACACAATGTATAAAACAATGGATAGACACACTGCAGTCGTGGACACCATACATTCATACAAATAAATCACTTACATTAAGATTCACACATTGTAGTCACACAGAGTGTACACTACACTAATTTACAATATGTATGTGCTTATGGCAGATTCACATACACTGCTATCTTACAAAATATATATGCACACATTGCAGTTATAAATACAATACAGATGCATGCACTTAAATTTAATACAAAATATTTGCACACACTTGTATCCCACAGTGCAGATGTGCATACTGCTTTCTCATGCACTCACATACAGCACAACTGCAGTTACACAAATATTATTTGTATGCCCATCTAAAGAGGATTTCTCTGTACCTGACATTATCAGCTAAAAGCTTCACAGGGCATACCCACTGCCTATAAACAGCCACAAACGCACACAACAAACGTTCACACAAATACATTCACACGCACACCGCAGTCCCCAGGTCTCCCCATCTCACTCCTTTGTGCCTCGTGTTTGAACAAATTGAATTTTTCATCGAAACCTGACAGGAATTTTAATGTGTGTAAGAGGCATGGTCACCTGCAATACACATGTTGACACTTTCTACACATGCATTGATACATGGTCACAGTTGATACATGTATATTGAAAATTCCCAACAAATACAAAAAAGCTTGCAATATGTAAACAGCTTTATAAATTAAAACAATAGTGTAACACCGTGTCAGAGTGAAATGGTAAATTCCACCAAGAAACCTGAATTATAATCCCTGGCACTTGAATAAAGGATAAACAATGCAATTCATATCATGGCACTTGAAGGATATTTACGGATGCTTGTGGCACTGTACAGTATACACTCAAAGACACTACTCAGTCTGATAAACTGTCTAAAACGATACAGAGGCTGCTGCGATATGCACAGTGCTTTGTTTAACAAATGATAAACTGTGCCGATCTGTATACCAAATTGTAAAATGCTGGCCAAAAATAGCCAAGTTGCAAACAGATAATTTGGAGAATGTTTAACTGAGCTCTTTTGAGCACATTTTAATAATTCTACTTTCAATTCTCCATTTAGCAAGTAAACCCTTTGATCTCAACATGTTATGTACACAGTGATATCTATACTACATCCAGTGACAACCCTATATAATATCCTATGTTCAGTGCATGCAGAAAGTATCCATACCCCTTCATTTTTTTCACATTTTGTATGTTTCAGCCTTATGCTACAATTGTTTAAAAATATTTAACTTTGCTCTACACTCAACAAAGCAGAAAACAGATTATTTTTTTACTATTGCAAATATTATTTTTTTTAAAAAAACAAAAAATTACATTGATATATATTCAGTTCTGGCCTTAACTCAAGCATTTTTGGGTATGCTGTGACAAGCTTTGTGTACCTGGATTTGGGTCGTTTCAGCCATTCTTCTGTGATGATCCTCTCAAGCTCTATCAGGCTAGATGGGGACTGTTGGTAAACAACCATTTTCAGTCCTCTCCAGAGATGTTTTATTGGGTTCCGGTGTGGGCTCTAGCTGGGCCAATGAAGGACATTCACAGAGTTGTCCCTAAGCTGCCCTTCCATTTACTTGGTTTGTGCTTAGGGTCAGTGTCCTGTTGGAACGTGAACCTTCTTTCAAGTTTGAGGTCCTGGAAAACTATGGGCCAGGTTTTTATTAATGATCTATCTGTACTTTGCTGCATACAGCTTTCCTTCAACCCTGATCAGTCTCCCAGTCCCTGCTGCTAAAAAACAACCCACATCATGATGCTACCATAACCATGATTCACTGTTGGGATGCTCGCAAGTATGAATGTTGCCTTGATTTCTCCAGACATGACACTTTGATTTAAAGCCAAAAAGTTCAATGTTCTTCCCTTCTCCATATACGATCTCTGGAGCTCACCCAGAGTGACCATTGGGTTCTTGGTCACCTCACCGACCAAGGCCCTTGTCCCCTGATTGGTCAGTTGGTTGGGCAGCCAGCTCTAGTTAGAGTACTGGTTGTTTTCAAACTTTGTCCATTTCCACTTTGCTCTTAGGAACCTTCAATGCAGCTGAAATATTTCTGTAGCCACAATCCTATCTCTGAACGCTGCAGTCAGTTTTTTTGACCTAATGGTTTCAGCTATGATACGCAATTACAGCTGTGAGACCTTATATAGACAGGCGTGTGCCTTTCTTAAAATGAAAGTGCCACAGGTGGACTCCAATCAAAGAGTAGAAACAGCTCAAATATGATCCAGAAAAATGGGATTCAAGTGACCTAATTTAAAGTGTCATTGAAAAATATCTGAATATTTTTGCCAATTTGATATTTCATTTTTTTATTTTTATTATATTTGCAAAGTTTACAAAAATCTTTTTATTTTGCACTTTTTATTATGGAGTGAAGCTGAAAATAAAAAAATGAAAAAGCTGCAACACAAAAAATGTGAAAAAAATGAATGAGGTCTGAATACTTTCTGAATTCATTGACATGTGTAGCATGCTATATCCAGTGACTGTTGTATGATCACCTAAATGTGTGTTACTTCCAATAACATCTGCACAGCACCCTACCTATACCTATATGTTTACTAGGTGTACAGTAACATTTGCACCAATTCCAGTAACACATATACCGTATCCACTAATATCTGGTATTGAGTCTAGTAATTTATGCATTAACTCCAATAAGCTGTACTACATTGTGTGCAATTCTATCAATATTACAACTGTCAATATGTGCACTACATCCAGTGCTGAATGCACATCCTTCAAAATATGTGCACTGCGTCCAGTGATAACTGCATCACCTCCAATAAGATGTGTACTGTGTCCATTCCACTGATAAGTGTACTGCGTCAAGTGATACCTGCATCACCTCAAATAAGATGTGTACACTTGTCCATTCCACTGCTAAAAGTGTACTGCATCCAGTGATAACTGCATCACCTCCAATAAGATGTGTACTGCATCCATTCCACTGACAAGTGTACCGTGTCCAGTGATACCTGTATCACCTCCAATAAGATGTGTACTGAGTCCATTCCACTGACAAGTGTACTGCGTCCAGTGATAACTGCATTACCTCCATTAAGATGTGTACTGCATCCAGTGATAACTGCATTACCTCCAATAAGATGTGTACTGCCTCCATTCCACTGACAAGTGTACTGCATCCAGTGATACCTGCATTACCTCCAATAAGATGTGTACTGCGTCCAGTGATACCTGCATTACCTCCAATAAGATATGTACTGCGTCCATTCTACTGACAAATGTACTGCGTCTAGTGATAACTGCATTACCTCCAATAAGATGTGTACTGCGTCCAGTGATAACTGCATTACCTCCAATAAGATGTGTACTGCGTCCAGTGATACCTGCTTTACCTCCAATAAGATGTGTACTGCGTCCATTCCACTGAAAAGTGTACTGCGTCCAGTGATATCTGCATTACCTCCAATAAGATGTGTACTGCATCCATTCTACTGACAAATGTACTGTGTCCAGTGATAACTGCATTACCTCCAATAAGATGTGTACTGCGTCCAGTGATGCCTGCATTACCTCCAATAAGATGTGTACTGCGTCCATTCCACTGAAAAGTGTACTGCGTCCAGTGATATCTGCATTACCTCCAATAAGACGTGTACTGCCTCCATTCCACTGACAAGTGTACTGCGTCCAGTGATATCTGCATTACCTCCAATAAGATGTGTACTGCATCCCTTCCACTGACAAGTGTGTTTCCTCAAGTACCCAGTGATACCTGCATCACCCCCACATATGTGTACTGCATCCATTCCACTGACAAGTGTAATAAGGCCCAGTGATACCTGCATCAGCTCCATAAGATGTGTACTGCGTCCAGTGATATCTGCATTACCTCCACAAGATGTCTACTGCCTCATTCCACTTGACAAGTCTACTGCGTCCAGTGATACAGCTTTACCTCCACAGATGTACTACAGGCCCATTCCTTTAATTACGCGTACCAAGGCCCAGTGATATCTGCATTACCTCCAATAAGATGTGTACTGCGTCTTATTCCACTGACAAGTGTACTGCATCCAGTGATTTCTGCATTACCTCCAATAAGATGTGTACTGCGCCCATTCCACTGACAAATGTACTGCGTCCAGTGATAACAGCATTACCTCCAATAAGATGTGTACTGCGTCCATTCCACTGACAAGTGTACTGCGTCCAGTGATATCTGCATTACCTCCAATAAGATGTGTACTGCGTCCATTCCACTGACAAGTGTATTGCGTCCAGTGATACCTGCATCACCTCCAATAAGATGTGTACTGCATCCATTCCACTGACAAGTGTACTGCGTCCAGTGATACCTGCATCACCTCCAATAAGATGTGTACTGCATCCATTCCACTGACAAGTGTACTGCGTCCAGTGATACCTGCATCACCTCCAATAAGATGTGTACTGCATCCATTCCACTGACAAGTGTACTGCGTCCAGTGATACCTGCATCACCTCCAATAAGATGTGTACTGCATCCATTCCACTGACAAGTGTACTGCGTCCAGTGATACCTGCATCACCTCCAATAAGATGTGTACTGCATCCATTCCACTGACAAGTGTACTGCGTCCAGTGATACCTGCATCACCTCCAATAAGATGTGTACTGCATCCATTCCACTGACAAGTGTACTGCGTCCAGTGATACCTGCATCACCTCCAATAAGATGTGTACTGCGTCCAGTGATATCTGCATTACCTCCAATAAGATGTCTGCTGCCTCCATTCCACTGACAAATGTACTGCGTCCAGTGATAACAGCTTTACCTCCAATAAGATGTGTACTGCGTCCATTCCATTGACAAGTGTACTGCGTCCAGTGATGTCTGCATTACCTCCAATAAGATGTGTACTGAGTCCATTCCACTGACAAGTGTACTGCATCCAGTGATACCTGCATTACCTCCAATAATGGGTGTTCTAGGTCCAGTGATACAGGCATTAAATGTGGTAATAATGTGTACTTTGTTCAGTGACATCTGAATTACATCTAGTAATAATGTCCACTATGTTACCTCTAGTAATTTGTACTGTGTCCAGTGATACTTGCATTACCTCCAGTTATACGTACTCCATTCAGTGATATCTGCTTTACATCCAGTAACCTGAATACTGCATCCAGTGATATCTGTATTACCTACAGTTATATGTGTTCCAACCAGTGATATCTGCATTATATCCAATAATGTGCACTGCATCCAGTGACACAATTTAGGTCCAATGATATTCAAAGTGCTTCCAGTGTATCTACATAACATTTTATAATAACTGCCTCCAGCAACACCTGCATTACATCTAATAACACAGTCTGTATTGTCTGCATTCTAAACAGAGATATGTGCATTATATCCAGTGACATGCATTACTGCATACAGTAATATCTGCATTACATCCTGTCATTTGTGCCTTATATTCACTGACGTGTACTACAATAATTAACGCGTGTGAAGTAATTCTACACACAGTGACACCTCTTCTAAATCCAGTCACCATGGTTTTATATCTAGTCACACTACACTAAAGTGTAGAGGCTACGTATGATCTGGGGGTATTGTTTCCACGTACAGTGACAACAACTGCATTCAAGTCAGTGTCTCATATGTGTGGTGCAGTGACACATCTTTTGCAGCCTTAACTGCCATGGAGATCAGAAACAACACTGCTACAGTATATCTTTGACATACCTAGCATATGGATATCTTGCAGCCTTTGTATCCATGGTTAACATAAGACATGCTTTGTATTTCTGTATTCCCTGGTACTTTGTTGTATGTGTTTAAAATAGTAATGATTCGTGAGCATTCTTGGTGCAATGTAAACAGAACAAATCAGACATACATTTGAAAAATCAAACAAAGTGATCCATGTGGTGGGTATTTGGAATATTTTACAATTCACACTAATGTATCTACATTCAAACCACACTTGGGGAAAGGGAGTCTTAGACACACTTCCAACTTTACCACACAAAAATCATTGCAAAAAAGGTGGGTGAAGGCAACATTCATATATAGAGAGAATAGCTATATCATTACACATTGAACTGTAGTTACTATAGAATCTCTCATATGTAAAAAGGCCGGCTGGGGGTTTACAGACACTATTTTTACTGACATATAATGCAGCTGCTTGACATCTCATTCCTTTGCTCAATCTGGGAAATACTCAATCTTTGGTATACAATGTGACATAATACCTGGGCAATGGGCATATGCACAAACCACCTGCTAGAACCTAGCATTACACAAGAAATACAACTTGCACCACCCTTAACAAAACCCTTGCTCCAAGCAGATCGTTAGTAGGTTTGAGTCAATTTAGTGCAGTTCTTCTGGCTCTGATGTTCTGCATGGTCAACACCACATGGTCAACACCATTCTTCATGAAATGCATTAGC
The DNA here is from genome assembly GCA_933207985.1 of Pelobates cultripes. NCBI lineage: Eukaryota > Metazoa > Chordata > Amphibia > Anura > Pelobatidae > Pelobates > Pelobates cultripes. Next base: position 178,268,491 of record OW240916.1, on the reverse strand, counting down.
TCAAATGTGCCCAATATGGGTTTGAGATTAATGGATTAAGAGAAAATATTAAGAGAATATGCTGTTCCCTGTTCAAAAGATAAATCAAGATATACTCTGTGAAAAAAAATCCACAGAAGCCAGGACAGAATATATCAAAGAATCTAACAAAGTACAACTCAAGGTTAAAAAATAATCACTAATAATCACCAACACTGTAGATCTTGTTCATCATAGAGAAAATCATTCCTCGATACTGCACACAGCAATGGCTTCACTGGGATGGACACGGCTGTACACATGTTAGATAAATGCCTATGTTTTAATCTTTTTTTTTTTTTTTATTAGGTGTAATGGAAACTATGCATGTTGTTACCTTGGTGTGATTGACTCAGATGTGAAATAATAAATACTAATGTAAATTCTGCAAAGCACTTCATTAAACTATTTTCTCTACTGCGCTGGAAGAGGTATAGTTGCTCCAGTAATCCGTTTATTGTTGCCACTTTCCCTGGGGCCTGACTAATATGATGTGTCTTTTCCAACCAATGAAAATAGCACAGAGACGCAGTACCCAGTCTGTCAAAAAGCATCACTATGGAAAATTTCATTAAAGGTGTGTTTGAAAACATCGTCTCGCTCTCTGTTCACCACTGACCATCACAACAATAGTCGTTCAGCTCAAATTGTTTCATGAATTAGGAGCCTAATTATCCAGTATAATTTGCATACATTAAAACTGTTTAAAAGAACTACCCTCAGACTCCTGAATATATGAATATAAGTAGTTTAATGTCAATGATTTTTATCCAAGCAGCAATGACCTAAAATATTTGTGATTGGGTCAAGAAGACATGTTCTCTAAGACTTGTAAAAAAAAAAAAATAAAGTCATTAGACCCAGCATTTTAGCAAAGGCATAGTAATGATTAACTGTATCATACACGACCTTGAAATTCTGGACATGCATCCTTGAGATCCTGACATTGCAGAAAGCCACGGTCACACATACTGTGACAGTTTTTAGGTATGCCCATTGTTTGAGCAATTCAGATGTTACAATACATTTGCCAATATGTTCAGAGCTGTTATTTTCCCATGATACAAAGTGTTTTTACTTCAATGTTGCATAACGTTTAATAAATAAAGTGTTGTGTATAATAAAACCAAACAGTTAAAGGACATGCTTAACACAGGTGGATGTGATTTTAAAAAATATGACACTTATAAAATAATGCATACATGGAGTGCTGTATCTATAAAGGACAACCAATATGGACATTTACCAATTACTTCAGGGAGTCCTTGGCCCACATGTCTGGCTAGAAATGATAAACTCTAAAATCTATATTACAGAACAAGACTCCACATTCCAAATATTTAGTTCATAGCAGCCATGTCTGCATATTTAATCAGCCACAAACCAAAACCATTAAGGCCCCTTTTCGTCAGAGGCAATAACAAAGAGTGCAGCCATCTCTCTAGAGGAAATAACTTAACCGTCCCTAAAACACTATGTGGTTTATTCACTTAACAGTCAGATGATGGAAAATGACAAAAGTTACTAAATTTAAAGCAAAGTAGGAAGTGAATTTCCTATTTTAAAAAGATACCTTTGATGTTCATATAGTGATCTATTTCTACACAATTACTTTCTAGCCCAGGGGTAGTCAACCTTTTAATACCTATTGCCCAGTTTTGTATCTTTGTTGAAGGTAACATTTTCTCACTGCCCTGTGTGTGAGGGGGGCAGTATGTGTGAGGGGTGCAGTGTGTGTGTGTGTGTGTGTGTGTGTGTGTGTGTGAAGATTGTTGTGTGTGTCTGAAGTGCAGTGTGTGAGAGTGGCAGCGTGCGTGAGAGGGCAGTGTGTGTGTGAGGGGTGCAGTGTGTATGTTAGAGGTGATTTGTGTGTGAGGTGCTGTGTATGTGTGAAGGATGCAGTTTGTGTGAAGAGTGCAGTGTTTGTGATGGGTGGAGTGTGTGAGATGTCAGTGCGTGTGAGGAGTGCACTATGTGTAAGGGGTACAGTGTTTGTGAGGGGTGCAGTGTGTGTCGGGGGGCAATGTGTTTCAGGGGGAGGTGTGTGTGTATGAGGGGGCAGTGTGGATGTGTGAGGGGTGTAGTGTGTGAGGAGCGCAGTCTGTGTGTGTGAGGGTGCAGTGTGTGAGGGTGCAGTGTGTGTGAGGGAGCAGTGTGTGTGTGTGTGTGTGTGAGGGGGCAGTGTGTGTGTGTGTGAGGGGTGTAGTGTGTGAGGAGGGCAGTCTGTGTTTGTGAGGGGGCAGTGTGTGTGAGGGTGCAGTCTGTGTGTGTGTGGGGGCAGTGTGTGCGTGTGTGAGAGGTGTAGTGTGTATGAGGGAGCAGTCTGTGTGTGTGGGGAGGCAGTGTGTGTGTGTGTGTGTGTGTGTGTGTGAAAGGTGTAGTGTGTATGAGGGAGCAGTCTGTGTGTGTGTGAAGGGGCAGTGAGTGTGAGAGGGGAGTGTGTGTGTGTGAGAGGTGTAGTGTGTGTGAGGGGTGTAGTGTGTTTTTGTGTGTGAAGGATGCATAGGGTCAATGCTGGGTGTAGGTAGGTAAGATGTAAAAATCTATCTTTATGTCTCCCACTCCCTTCTTCTTACCGTTTACCAGGGAGGGAGGACATAATGCTACAAGCCCTGGTGGTCCAGTGGTGGCATGTCCACTTTAGCCTGCAGCTCCTGCAGCTGCAGGCTGACTCTCCTGTCCTCTTTCGACCACATTACTGTATCAGAGTATTGCCATGGTAACACACGGCAACACTCTGACCAGCCTGCTCGCTGGAGGAACACAGAGCTTCCCAGGCCCTTCTCTCCCTCTGCTGGAATTAAGTACCAGTGGGCTGGTGAGGGAGTGGTTTGATCTCCTCACCAGCCCAAGAGGGCTTACAGCAAGGCTGGCTCTGCATGGATCAGCAGGGAAGATGAAAGGGATATCCTCTGTTGTCCTTGGTCCACGGCCATTGAGGCCCACTGGGCGTTTTCTACAGAAACCACCAACGCCAACCTAAAATACCAAACCGCCCACTGCTGGGCGGTAGGGACCAGGTTGACTACCCCTGTTCTAGCCAATAGTAACTACTCCAGTATATTGATGTATAAAAGCTGACCCAGATGATACCAGCTGCAGACAGCATAGCTTACCCAGTGATGTATTATATAGACTTATAACTGTAATGAGTTTTGCAAATAGTTACAGTTTTATGCAACTAGGAGAAGGGAAATGGTGATCGGGAACATCCTTGTACCATACCATAAGAGCGTTTGTTGTTATGGTGCTTTTAGAGATATCTCTAAGGAGGATATTGTATTGTTATGCTATCAATATATTACATATAACACACACTGCATACACACACATTCACATACATATATTTTTTATAACCTACCATTTTTTATATATGCTTCATGTAGTCTGTGCATGCAATGGAATTGTCTGTGGCATTAAGTGGCCCAGAGTAACTATGATAGCATATGGGATTGATGTATGCTGGAGAGGACAGCAGATAAGAAATGAGGGATTCTGAGAGATAATGAACTGTAGGGAATATTCAGACAGGGTGTTGTAAAGGAGGAGTGTGTGAAGCAGGCAGGTAGATATAGCAAGACCAGCAAGCAACACTCATAGAGGTATAATAACAAGAAGGAACAGGAATTTGAGCAGAAAATGGAAGTGGGATTGAGGAGCACCAACATTACACTTACTGCTGCAGAATGTGACAGAACAAGGAGGGAGGATCTCACGGGCCAAGTAGCTTAGAAGGGTCAGAGAAAGGGTCTGCAGGTTCACTTTGAGAACCGAGCCCTAAATCACCAAAATCAAATGGTGCTGGAGTATCTGGGAGCAAAGGCCTGCCTAAAAAAGTAGGCAAACCACCCACCACTGGAAGTGGTCCACCTGCTAGTATCCCATACAGGGCCGGCCTTAGGGGTGTGCGAGCTGTGCGACCGCACAGGGCGCCATGGAACAGGGGGCGCCCTGTGGCCGACACAGCTCACTCATGGCCGGAGTGCAGGGGAGCTAAAAGAGGTACCTGGCTGGAGGATTAATTATTCTCCACCCGGGTCTATTAAAAAAAATAAATAAATAAATAAAATCGCGGCAGAGGGGGCGGGGTTTACCGAGCGGCGGAGGCGGGGCTTATCGAGAGGCGGAGACGGGGCTAATACCTCCCGAAGCCCCTGCTGTACAGGAAGAGGGAAAGATGCTTCCCCATCAGCCAACTGCATCCACTGGAAAGAGGTAAGTGTGTGTGTGTGACTGTTTGCCTGTCTGTGTGACTGTCTGTCTGTGTGACTGCCTGCCTGTGTGCGTGTGACTGTCTGTGTGTGTGTGTGTGACTGTCTGTGTGACTGCCTGTCCTTGTGTGTGTGTGTGTGACTGTCTCTGTGTGTGACTGCCTGCCTGTGTGTGACTGTCTGTGTGTGTGACTGTCTGTCTGTGTGACTGCCCATGTATGTGACTGTCTGTCTGTGTGACTGTCTGTCTGTGTGACTGCCCGTGTGTGTGACTGCCTGTGTGTGTGAGACTGTCTGTGTGTGTGACTGTCTGTGTGTGTGACTGCCTGTGTGTGTGTGTGACTGCCTGCCTGCCTGTGTGTGTCTGTCTGTAACTATCTGTCTGTGTGTGACTGCCTGCCTGTGTGTGTGACTTTCTATCTGTGTGCCTGCCTGTGTGTGTATAACTGTCTATGTGTGTGTTACTGTGTGTCTGTCTGTGTGTGTGACTGCCTATGTGACTGTCTGTCTGTGTGTGTCGCTGTAGCTGTGCCATTGTTTGTGCCTGTGCCTGTATGTGTGACTGCCTTTAACTGAGTGTGTGTGTACATGCCTGTAACCGAGTTTAAATTTCCCCACCCCTTCCTGTCAAGGCCGCACTTTGACTGACAGACGCTCACTCACTGACAGACGCACACTCACTGACAGACACACACTCTCATATACACTGACAACCAATGACATACACACATACACTATTACTTGGACACACACTGACAGATGCACACTCTCACTGACAGACGCAAGCACTCACTGAAAGATGCACGACTCCACTGACCGACACATACACACTGACCGACACAAACTCACTGACCGACACAAACTCACTGACCGACACACACACACTGACCGACACACACACACTCACTGACTTACACACTCACTGACTTACACACTCACTGACTTACACACTCACTGACGACACATACACACTCACTGACGACACATACACACTCACTGACTGACACATACACACTCACTGACTGACACATACACACTCACTGACTGGCACATACACACTCACTGACTGGCACATACACACTCACTGACTGGCACATACACACTCACTGACTGACACATATACACTCACTGACCAACACACACATTCACTCACAGACACACACACATTCACTTACAGACACACACAATTACACTTACAGACACACACACACACACACACACACACATTCACTTCAAAATAAACACTCACAGACACACACACAGACATTTCCACTAACACTCACAAACTAATATTTTTTACATTTATTTTAAATCCACCCAGCCTCCCTGGGAAAGCTGGAGTGGATTTCTTACCAGCAGTCCAGTGTGGCTGCTGGGCAGGCAGGCAGGGGGCGCACAGGCTGAGTAAGCAGCGCTTAGTGATGCCGGGAGCCGGACTGACGTCATATTCTGGCTCCCGGCTTCATTAAGCGGCGCAGAGGAAGCTGAGCAGGAAGAGCTCAGGTGAGTATGCTCCTTCGCTGCCCGCTGCCAGCCTTGGGGGGGCTCAAAAGTGGCCAGCCGGTCAGCTCTTGAGCCCCCCAGGATGCGAGGCAAGCAAGGGATCTGCCTGGGGGTTTGGAGGGATGCTTTTTTTTGCCGCCCCCTGCAAAGTGGCGCCCAAGGCAGATGCCTTGTTTGCCTCGTGATACACACGTCCCCGGTGCCTGTGTGTGTTACTGTATTCAGGCAACTTGGTGGGAGGTGGGGGGGGCGCCGTGAAGACTTTTTGCACAGGGCGCCTAATTGCCTAAGGCCGGCCCTGATCCCATACACCAAATGGCTGTATGTGAAGCTGCACCTGAGCTGCGCTATTTTACCGTGCAGTTAGTGTATGCTGTTGAGCTATAGACTACTGCAGAGGGTGTATGTTGCAATTATTTTAGATAAATAAATGCTATCACAATCTGAAAATTTTTAGCCATTTTGTAATGGTAATGACCCCGAAATTAGAAATCATTATCAACTTAAAACTTGACTTCATTTGGAGGATGACTTCTGCCCCGCTTAGGACTTCTACCCCAATAAAGTTTCATAACAATTCAGCAAAGGTTACCGAAGTTACCTGAGACTGAGTTACTTTCTTCTTTGTTTCTCCTCAAATACTCCCATTTCCCGCCCTTTACTTACCTTAAAGGGACACTATAGTCACCAGAACAACTACAGTTTATTGAATTTGTTCTGGTGAGTAGAATCATTCCCTTCAGGCTTTTTGCTGTAAACACTGTCTTTTCAGAGAAAATGCAGTGTTTGCATTACAGCCTTGTGGTAACTTCACTGGCCACTCCTCAGATAGCTGTTAGAGATCCTTCCTGGGTCATGGCTGCCTAAAATGCATCCAAACATTCACTATCTCCTCCCTCGACATGCAGACACTGAACTTTCCTCATATAAATTAATTGATTCAGTTAATCTCTATGAAGAGATGCTGATTGGCCAGGGCTGTGTTTGAATTGTGCTGGCTCTGCCCCTGATCTGCCTCCTTGTTAGTCTCAGCCAATCCTATGGGGAAGCATTGTGATTGGCTCAGGCCACCACTTCTGATGATGTCAGAGGTCAGATGAAGTTCACAGGCAGAGGCAGCAGCTTCAGACTTGAATACAAGTAAGATTTTGCTATCTTTAGGGAGGCAAAGGGGGCTAGATAGTGGGTTTAAAACTATAGGGTCAGGAATACATGTTTGTGTTCCTGACCCTATAGTGCTCCTTTAAGCATGCTCTACCCAATCGGCAACAAATCTACATTACACACCTGTTTCTGCCATAAAACATTTTCCTGCAACCACATTCTTACCAAAAATGATGCAGTCATGATATTTGAGTTGCTTTGTTTGCCGAGTAACGTAGGTGCAAATTAGTGAAGTATTGCAGTATCTCTTAATACCTTTTTTTATTGGACTTTATTGGACTAACAGGAATTAGTAGTGACAGGCTTTCATTAGTTCCTCCCTTCATGAAGTCTGAAGCATTTTTGACCACAGAAACAAGCAAACTAAGATATCAATGAGATCTCTAAGAGATCAATGTAATACAGAGGTTAAAGCAGCCAAAAAAACTATTCCATGCGTCAATGCTGTAAATTACGCTTATAAACTGAGGGGACAGAGTAGCATAACACGTTAATTACTACTGCGGTTCTGTCATGTTTTTTTTCTTTCAGTCTACTTTCCTTATGCCCTTTGTCTCTTAACGATTATACTCCATCCCCTGCCAATTGCCTTTATTTATATTTATTATCTTTTCTTCCTTGTGATAGGTTTTAATACCTGGATGTCTCCGTTTTGTTCTCCTCTGTCCATGATGTCTGCAGTTTGCCCTTCTGTGGGATTCTTTTGACTGATGGATTGTGGGTAAATTAGCCTAGCAGATGAAATAGAACTTTGCTTAAGCTCTGTCCAATGCCAAAGATCATGGTCCCCATGAGAAAAAAAATAGTCCATACTTTTTCTTATGTATAATTTAAAAACTTAGGTAAAATAAAAGAACTAAAAAGAATTACCTTAAAACCATTGTCAGAAAATGAGCCGGACCTGCACTGAAGGGCCTAGCTCAGGGGACCTAATGGAAGCTCTATGCAGGAGCTTCTAGTTTTCCTGAAGGCTGTGACTAGCACCCAGTGGCTCCCAATTAAGTTGTCAAACAACTGGTTAAACTGTTTTGACTCCTTACCCTGTGTGGGCATTAGGGCACACCTGGCACCATATGCACTGCAGTGTGCTGTAATGGTTATGTCATCATGAGGAACATAGCTAAAAACTTTCAAAATAAGTGGACCATGTGATCCCTAAATGATATTATCCAGTACATTGTAGTTCTGCATAGATTCTGAAGAAAAAGGTCCCAGGGGAGAGTTCTTTTAAGATGTTTTTAATTTTGTGTCTACGTAGTCATCATTTTCTTTAATAGTTTCCAACCAAAAAGGCAGTCAGATTCTATCTGTGATTAATGTATCTGTTATAACCTATGTGCCCATCTTGTCTAGAAATATATTCGGCTTTGAAGGTTTATTGCAAACCAGATTGTGTAAGATGTTAGAAAAGTACACAGATCAAATAGAGGCTAGGGTTTTACAGCAGGTAGAAAAGAGAAAAGTCTGTATAGACTACGAAGCTTTTTCTGCTGTGGAAAAAATGCCTCTATGGGAAACCCTGAGGAATAGTAACACCTCTATTGCTTTTAATGGTTTATTCACTAAGCAGTGACTTGTGATGAGTTAAAAACACAATTTCAACATTTAAATGGAAATAGTCAATTTTTCAATAGAGCTGAGTTTGAAAATATTGCCATTTGAGCAGTTTGGGTCTACATTTAAGAGTATACTGTACTTCTTAATACTTCATAATTCATTTGCTGTGCCCAAGCACCGGAGTAAACAAATAAATAGGATACTTTGTTAAAAGTGTGCGGCATACACTACAATAATGGTATTACCTTTTTTCACAGGGCATGCTGCCAGCCAAAAACTTAAGACTACACACATCATTATAACTAGTTTCAGAATATATTGTTACCGTTCCATTGATAATACAGATTATAGTGCACAGCTGTCTCTTAGTTTGGCCTATTTAGTGACAGGCTGTTATCTTCGTGATTGCCCTTGTCATTCGACCACATACATAATGGTATGTATATCTTATGTATGGTATACATAAGATATACATGAGCCTCTCTCCATTCTGTGTTCTCATCTTCTACTTCAGCCCCTTTGTTTGCTCCTAACAGCTTCACCTACCAGAAGCCATTTCAATTTTTTAAAATTGGGATATCATCCATATGTGATCTTGTGTGTGCCATAGGCATCTGATGCATGTTGCATGAGGATATGCATGTTCTTATCAGACACTCACTCGTGTGACAATGTGGAATGGCAATATGTTATGGCTGAAATTCCTTTCGTTTGACACTTAGAAGATTTTTTTTTAAAAATTGTATATGACAATGTAGTTTTTATTTATATTTTTTGATTCTGATACCTGATGAGATGATTTTAGAACAAAATAGCTTAAATGAAAAAATTCGGAGACACAGCTTTTTTTTCAGATTGGCTATTCTAGCCTAAATTACAAAATTCTCTTGCCAATTCTTGGAAAATCCAATTCAAGTGAATTTCTTATGGTATGCATCAGGCACTACAAACTGAATAAAAGCGCTTCTGTGTGAGGGAGAAAGCCGAAAATCAATGTCACATATGTATAAAGACCAATTTGGGGGCAATGTTCTCAAAGTTAGCAATTCATTCCACTCCTATTATTGTAGTTTTTTTTTTAATGTATGGTTCAGTGAATCTTTCACAAAATGTGTATCATGTTCTGGATTATGCAAACTGTACTATTATTTATATAGAGGCCCTGCAAATGCATATTTTGCCAGATGCAATCGTTGTCATGTTTTCCCAATAGCTGTAAACTCTACATAAGTCAGGAGGCACATAATGAGAGATACCCAACAGTACATAGAATCTCTATGTTGCAAAAATGAAACCAGTACATTCTGATTCAATGACATCTCCTCTAAGACAGATACCCACTGGCAGTAGGTGAATTACACAAACTGACAGGCAGCACTATTCATAAGTCTCCCAACAGTATATGGAACTTAAAGCTACCAGGAAACATGGCTTAACTGAAAGCCCTAATGGAAGTGAATTGTACAAAGATTTTTCAACATGAAATATATAATTAATAAGGAAGCATATTTATATTCTAAAGGTATCAGTTCAAGAGGTCACACAGAGCTGGAGAGAGACAGCATCAAATGAATTGTCAAATGAACTACAAGGTTGTAAATCAGTGCAAAGGAATTCCAGCAGAGACGGTTAATACTATAATTATTATAAGGGAGTTAAACATTGCTGGGGACAGGAAGAAACATTGCTATAGACATGGAGAATAATATCTCAGAAATAAAAGGAAAGATGGTCACTGATCAAAGTGGTCTAAGATTTTAGAGCAGCTAAAGAATCTATATTTATATATCAGCCTTTGACGCAAGCATGACAACTGACAATCTCAGTTCACACAGTGACACCAATTGGCACCAGTAATGCACTTTGTGACATCCTGTACAAACAAAATATGAACAATCAGGCTGCACATAATGTATTTACAGAGAACTTCAGTGCTTAAAAAGTATTGGAAACATATGGTATGCCAAATACAATATTGTCTACACGCTTATCACTTCCAGAGACTGGCAGCCCACCAGAACCTTGGGCCACTTTTGCACACACCAACTGGACTGAACACCTGCTGCATATACCCACAGTGCATACCTTATTAGATATCCAAATCGATCTGAAATAAGGTGTATGGAAGCCCCAATGCACATCACTCAATTCACATGTTGGCATTCATGGTACTTAGATAACACCCATTCCATGGTCGTTCGTGTTGTACATGCAAATAGATTACCCTATGCAGTGACATACTGAGTTTCCACCAAATGTTAAACTATTGTAATATGTAGAGCTATAATTAATCATCGACAGGTCACCTGTTATAAAATGAAGGGTTACTACTAGCCATCTTTAGGTCGCTTATTATAATACGTTGGGTAACTTGGGTTATAACTAATCATCTATATGTCACCCATTATAATATGCGGTGTTATAACTAAACATACATAGATCACCTGTTAAAAATGTATGGTTATAACTAAACACCTATAGGTCACATTTTAAAGTATTCAGTCTTATAACTAATCTCCTATAGGTCACCTGTTGTAATATAAAGGGATACAACTAATCTGCTATAGGTCATGTGTTAGTCATGTGTTATAATATAGAGGGACTAATCTCCTACATGTCAACTATTTTAATATGTAGGGTTTTATCTAATCTCCTATAGATAATATGTAAGGTTATTACTAATCTCCTATAGGTCACCTGTCATAACATAGAGGGTTACAACTAATCTCCTATAGTTTACATGTTATAATATGTAGGGTTATATAACTAATCTCCTATAGATCACCTGTTATAATATGTAGGGTTACAACTAATCTCCTATAGGTCACCTGTAATAATATGTAAGGTTACAACTAATCTCATGTAGGTCACCTGTTATATAATATGTAGGGTTACAACTAATCTCATGTAGGTCACCTGTTATAATATGTAGGGTTATAACTAATCTCCTATAGGTCACCTGGTATAATATGTAAGGTTACAACTAATCTAATGTAGGTCACCTGTTACAATATGTAGGGTTGCAACTAATCTCTTACAGGTCACCTGTTATAATATGTAGGGTTATAACTAATCTCCTATAGGTCACCTGTTATAATATGTAGGGTTATAACTAGTCTCATGTAGGTCACCTGTTATAATATGTAGGGTTACAACTAATTTCTTACAGGTCACCTGTTATAATATGCAGGGTTATAACTAGTCTCCTGTAGGTCATCAGTTATAATATCTAGGGTTATAACTAGTCTCCTGTAGGTCACCAGTTATAATATCTAGGGTTATAAGTAATCTCTTACAGGTCACCTGTTCTAGAACCCCCAAACCCATTTACCCATTATTCCATTAGAACGTTTACTGAATACTATAGTAATATAACTCGGTCACTTACCTTCTATCTCGTCTTCGGGGAGCTGAGTCGGGGCATGCTCTCTCAGTAGTTCGGGGATGGTGTAAACCCCCCGGTACATCAACGCCGCCGTTACCGGGTGGAACGGCATCTCTGCGGGCGAAAGTGCACCCGAAGGGAGAGACGGACCGGGGGAGCAGCATGCGGAGCAACTGTCACCGAGATACTGTTACCGATAGAGCCTCATCGTCCGACAGCCCCCAGACGGTCACTGAGAGAGTGTCACAGGTGAGCTGCATGCGGCCAGAGTGTCACATAGGGACAGCAGCACGCAGAGACTGTCAGTCACTGAGAGCAGGATGCCAGGCTCTAAGTGAGATGGACTGTCACATGGAGAGACAGCAGGAAAAGAGTGCTAGACTGCAATCAGGCAATGCTAGAGATTGTCTCAAATAAAGGGATTTCAGCCAGGGAGATCTAATGACTGTCACAATGAGAGACTGCAGGCAGAGAGTGTAAGGGACTATCGCAATGAGAGGCTGCAAGCATAATATTATAGACCACCACAATTAGAGACTGCAGACAGAATGTCAGGGACTGCCACGAGCAGAAATTGCGTGTAGAGAGGGATGAGGACATTGACAAGAAGAGACTGCAGGTAGAAAGCATTGGAGACTGTCAAAAAATTGAATGCAAGTAGAGATTGTTAGGTACTGTCATAAGCAGAGACTGCAGATAGTGTTGGGGGCAGTCACCAGTAGAGACTGCAAGTAGAGAGTGTTGGGGGCTGTCACAAGCAGAGACTGCTGTGAACTGTCACAAGCAGAGATTGCAGGTGTGAAGCATCAGGTAAAACGAGACAGAGGTGAATAGATCCACACGGGGTGATTGAGGTGATTGTGTTAGTTGATGGCTGCATGGAAAGAAGGATGGATAAGTGGAACTGGCAGAAGGAAAAGAGAAATGTTGGCAGTAAAAAAAAGAGGGAAAAAGAGACGATTGTACAGGAGCAGAGAGGGGAGGAGAGAGATTTTGAGAAGACGAGAACAGAAAGGCAACAGGAGAGAGGGAAGGATGGAAGAAAGACAGAGCGAGGGAGGGAAAGACAGAAAATGATGAAGGACAGGAGGTGGGGAGAAAAGTGCAGAGGGAATGAGACACGCACAAATAATGAAGTACAGTAAGTGTATGGGATTGTTACCCATGGATGTACACAAAACGTGCTCCATGCACACTACACATAACCCCGGGTCACAGCCTGCCTGCATGGAGCCCATCACTGGCCGTCTCCCTCCTATAGCCAGCTGGCTAGGAGAAGGGCTGTGCATTGTTACACCTTGCTCACAGGGGAGACTGCAGTTTAGTACATTGCTGCTATTTTTTTCATTGCAGACACCGTGAGCCGTGCTAGCCTGATTATTCTTTGTCTAAGGCTCACTAACTCTTCATTCACACACGAGTTAAAGGAGGGAATCCTACAAAACAGGGAGGGCAGGCGATAAATTGGCATAGCAACCTATCATAGATTAACATCACATATTTATTAAATTTATCACAATAGCACTATTACAATATGTGAAAACACACCCCTCTCTTATCATTTACTACACAATCAACGCTACAGTTTGCACTACATGTATGATGATCTGGGTAAATGTTGCTGAATTAATCCCCTAGTTGTTATCTAAATGCATCAAGTGATGGAAGTACCACAAATTGTGTGCATACGTATTCATATGCCACCTTTTTTTAACCAGTGCTTCTTTTCTAGAGTCAGATATTGCTGAATAAAATAGATGGCAGTAACCATTTTAGTTTTCCATAAAACTCACATTTAAAATCGACATACTTGTTTCTGAATTAAAAAAAAAAAAAAAATACCAGCAAAACAACCCATTCTTATTTGATTCATAAACAGGCATGAATGACATTTAGCAACAGGCTGACAAAAAAAAAAAAAATGACACAAATATACACCAAAATCTCTAAAAGAGAAATACATGGGGTGTTACACTTAACAGGAAATTGTGGAGAATTGATAAGGAAAATAAATAATGTATTTCAAAATAGCCATGCTTTGGCTGTTTGGCCTAAAATTTGCAATTCCTTGGTCAATTCTCCTCAATCTCCTGTTTAGTGAATAACCCTAATTATTCACATATAGTATTTACACCTTATGTACAAATGTATACAGAAATCTAACATTCTAGAATCAATTCCAGGGGATTTATTTAATTTTGACTTTATCCAAATAGCAGCAATTGAAATATGATTGGCAAAATTTAGGTTCAAATATTTTTTTTGTGTTTTTTAGTGACAGCTTTTGCATTTCATTTCTGCACAGTTTGTAGAAAAACAGTGTGTAATAAAGTGTATATTAACCATTTTGAGTAATATTTCTATTCAGACTGAAAGCTGCTGCAGGGTTATAAAACTACAGGCCTCCATCTGTGAGCCCACACAATTCATTTAGTCTTCTATGCTGTTATTTGGGTTTCTTGAATATGCCTATTGGCTGAAATGACTTCATAGTCACCCGAGCAGATGATAGGTATTAGCCTGGCACTGGCAGCTCTAGAAAAACCCATCCGGGCAATATGTGAGATTCACTTCAGTGGTTCAAATTGTTAGATCAAATATTATCACTTTGTAAATCAAGTCTTGGTGTTAATATGAGATGGAGTGTAATGTGTTGAAAAGAGGATCAGTGAAATGAGATGGGTAAAGGTTCTATTTTGTGATGACCCACTTTAGATTGAATGACTTTTGTTAGCAGTTATTACAACCTTGCATATGCTATGTTAAATACAGCTGCAATTTTATGCACGATATAATAGATCATGTTTAATTTTTAGATGTTAGTGTCCGTTTGAAAGCAGTGTAAAAACGCCTATTCCAATCTTCATATAAAAATCATTTTTAATTTACAAAAACAAAATAATTTTTTTATGAACACTAGAAAATTAGTCAGTGCTGTCCATAATAGGTAGATTACAAGCACATTTATTTATGGGAAACAGATCAAACAAAAGAGGAGCACATATGTGTACTAAATGACAGCTCAGAAGGTTAGTGGAAGGTAAGTGGTGGTATGGACAGGAAGTTAGGGAATTCCTAAGAGGAGAAATGTCAGTTGGTGAGGTTCAATGGAGTGGATAGGGCTGAAGCCTGGTGAGGAATTGGTCTTATGACAATTAGGAGCATGCATTTATTTCTTCATTCATAGTGTTTTGTTTTTTTAGATAAAAGAATTAGTAAGTTTATTGATTATTTTGGTTTCATCCAACCGAGAAGTTCTACCCTCTCCTTTTAGAAAGGGTTTTGAATCTCTACACTTAAATACTTTCAAGTTATTCAGGGTTATGTGCTTAATTTTGGAGAAAACTTTGTGTCCCACTCTGTGACGTCATTTCTTTGCTGTCACACTCTTGCATTTAACATGAATTTGCGTAGTAGATTATTAGGTGGTAGGTTTCTTTGAATAGGCCTCTCAAAGCAAAGCTGTGAAGTGTGAGTCACACTCCACATCTTTGAGAAGCCTATTCAAGGAAACATACCAACTGTATAAGGGCTATCCTGTCAGAATGGTTTACAGAGGATATTTGCACCAGTGGAAACATTCTGGACTAAAACAGGGATGAGGGGGGAAAATAAGTAGAAGCGTGAGGTTGTTCATGGGCAGAACAAATATGGTGGTTGGGAGACTATTTTGAGGGAATGTTACAGCAGGGAACAAGATGATGAATAACAAGTTAAACAAGTGATTCAAGCTGATTCATTCATGTTAGAATGGAAAGAGGTTAGATAATAAAGTGTTGTGAAAAGGTAAATCTTAATAGGATCATGGACTGGATGAGAGATTAGAGCAATATTCTCCAGTCCTGTTCTCAAAACACACAGAGGTAGAGGCATTGCCAGTATGCCCATACTCATAGGAACAGAACTGTGCAGTGTCTAAATTAGGACTGTTGGAGTGTCTTTAGAATTTGGTTGGGGACGGTGGGGACCAATGGATCAGTGGATGAAAGGAGTGTTGTATTATGGTACGTTCTGTAATTTTCCTAAAGCAATATGGGATGGATCACCTTTCTTTTAAATAGAGTTGTATACTATTATGTCATTCTTAGAGGCATAGTTAACAGGCTAGACCTTGGCTTGTTAATCTTTTAGAGGGGCAATGATGTATGTAGAGCAAGCATGTCATACTCAAAGGCTAGAATGGGCTACATAAACAAGGTTTACATTTATGTGGGCCGCAAAAAAAAAAAAACCCTTACATTTTCATAGAAACGTAGGTTTGTTTTGAAAAGTACAGTATAAAAAAAGATCAGCATCCCCTAAACCCCAGTCCCCCCCCTGTACTAAATCCCAGTCCCCCCCTCTATACTAAATCCGAGTCTCCTCCCCCCTCTACTATATCCCACCAACCCCCTCTACTATGCCCCAGCCCTTGTTTTAAAAAAAACAATATTAGCCAACAAGCAGACTCCACTCACATTGCCGCTGCCAGTATGCGACTCTGGAGTTCAGCCCCCAATGGTGCCGTCTGCACCCTGTGCCAAAGCAGATCCTCACGCTACTCCTTGAAAACCTGTGAAGGTGGAGAACGTTGATGTCAAGTCAGAATGTGACGTGGCATTGCGTGCCTCCGTGCACCTCCAGGTCCTCCACTGTCCAGCCTCAGCCATCGCAACACTGACCAATACACACACTGTCTGACAGACACACACACACTCTCTGACAGACACACACACATTTCCACATTCTTGCACACACCAACATCATTTGATTTATTGCTTCCTACCTTTGGGAGCTAGGGTAGGGCCTCTTCTCTCAGGAGCTCAGTCTACCTACTCCTCACTGCTTCCTCACACACGTAGTTTAGTGATGCCAGGTGCCAGAATAACGTCATATTCCAGCATCACTACAGACAGCGCAAGCATGTCGCGGTTCTCACCGTGACACCCAGACGGCCAGGCAAGGTCGCCCCAGAAGTGCCCAACAAGGACTTTTCTTTATGGTTCTAAGCCTGTGTTCCTGCCTCTGAGCCACTTCAGTTATTGGTTTGGCCTGAAACTTAGCTCTGCCATGTCTCCAGCAATGGGGGCTGTGCTTAACCTGTGACTGCTCCTGTCAATCATGGTCCACCTGTATAGTATGCCTAATCAGCCAGGTATTTAACACTGCCTCTCTCTGAGGGCAGTGTCAGTTCATTGACTCTGGTTCCTGTGTTTGTATTTGTGATCCAGTGTTCTCCAGTTGGCTCCTGACCTTGGCTTTCTTATCGTGTATCCTGACTTCTGGCATCCTCTGACTTCGGCTTACTATCGTTTATCCTGACTTCTGGCACCCTCTGACTTCTGGCTTACCCTAGACTATTCTTCTGCTTTTGTCCTTACCTGTACTGCGACTTGGAGCAATATCCTGCACAGCCCCGTGCACAGACTCACAGGCCAGGTGAATTCATACATGACCACGTTGGCCTGTGTTTAATTGCAAGGGTGAGCATATATCTCTGCCTACTGGACTCTCAACTAAGGTAAGCCGTTACAGGGAGCAGTGAGGAGCAGGAAGACTGAGCTCCCACGCTGCCGCCAGGGACCTCTCCTCCGGCCAATACCGGGTAAAATTGAGCAGAGTAGGCACCTGCAATGTGGGGAGAGCAAGTGCCTACTCTGCCTTAGTAAGCATGGCAAACTCGCGGCTCGCCGGGCCACAAAGATGTCCATTGTGGGCCGCATGCAGCCCGCGGCCCGCAAGTTTGACATGCTTGATGTAGAGGATATAATAGGGATGTTAAAGTAGATACATTGTGTTTGGTTTTGTGTTTGGAGTAGCTATAAGATATACAAAATAACCTTGTTTGGAGAGATAAAAAAAATAGAGGTGCATGCTAAGAATTTACATTTGCAGTGGAGGAGGATTGAGAGACTGTGCAGAGGTTAGAGAAGATATTTTCTTCAGATTTCTATTTTCCATGAAGGTAATTTACGTCCTTTTTAGTGCCTCTACACACTCTTACAGGACTTGGCAATAGTACCATTGGAACCTCGAAACTGGAAAGTTCCCTTACCCGAACAATTCGGTATTCAAACATAAAATTCAAGAAAAAAATGTCTCTGTACCTGAACATAACTCGGTATTAGAACAAAGTCACACGGCATTAACCTCATTGGTACCTCGTTGGTATGGCGAATTGGCCTCCTAGCACTAGACAAAGCTAACAGAGCTCCATTCTGTCAGCAAACAGAACTCCATCCAGTCAGCAAACAGAGCTGACAGGTAAAGAGAAGTTACATTTTCATTTAATCTACATTGTGTTTATTGGTTTCCTGTATGATTTTATGCATGTAAGGTGTTATAAAACTGTAAAATCTGTGATAAAATTCTGTAATTCTGGAATGGACATTTGCAAGCTACTTTTTATCCCCTATATTGGCTGTTCATATCTCCCCCCTGTTATTTTGTGTGTTTTGCCTGGTTATTTTGTGTGGTTCTTCTTTACCCATTCGTCTCCCAAACAAGGACCACCCCTGTACCCCATTAGAACGTTAACACCAACCACTTAAGTGCGAAACAGCAAGAGAAACAATTAATCAGTGCTTCTCCTGGGTGGCCGCCATTTCGTATAACCGAACAAGTGGCTGGGAGAATGGTGGCCATCTTGTCTCCCGAACAAGGGCAGCGGTACTTGGTTGTCGAGTGCCTGGAGCTATTTTCGGTTGGGCACTCGCGCGAACACCGGTAAACTGTCGACCGCTGCTTGTTCCTGTTCCCGACCACCTACACAAGTTTGTCCTTGTTTATCCTGACTTCTGGCACCCTCTGACTTTTGGCTTACTCGCGATGATTCCCCTGCTTGTGTCTTTACCTGTACTGCGACTTGGAGCAATATCCTGCACAGCCCCGTGTCTACTAGATTCCCACCTTAGGTAAGCCGTGACACAGGGAGTCTGAGAGGGTAGTGGCCAGGTTGGAGCTGATCCCCACTATGCAGTTAGTGGTACCCCAGAGGTACCGGCAGGAGCTACTCCGGATAGCACACAACATCCCGCTATCCGGGCATTAAGAGGTGAGCTGAACCAGATACCCAAACTTTTGTTTTGGCCTGGGATTTCTCAGGATATCAGGCGGTATTGCTAGACGTGCAATACTTGCCAGAGAGCAGGTTAGAGGGCAGACCACCACAAGGCCAAGCTCCACCCTCTCCCCATAATTGAGGAACTGTTTAGCCGAATAGCAGTAAACCTGGTGGGACCCATAGCTAAGCCTAGCCCCTCCGGCAAGAAATATATTTTGATGGTGGTGGACTACGCAACCAGGTACCCAGATGCGGTGGCACTGATCAACATACATGCGGAAACAGTAGTGGAGGCCCTGATGCGAATCTTCTCCCGCATGGGATTTCCCTGGGAAATAGTGTCGGATCGGGCACTCAGTTCACTGCAGAGGTCACACACCACCTCCGGAGGCTCTGCGGCATTAAGCCAATTGTGAGCTCTCCTTACCACCCCCAGACCAACAGTCTCTGCGAATGGTTTAACGAAAAGTTAAAACAAATGCTCCAGGCGTTCACAGACACTCGCCGAGACTGGGAAAGACTCATGCCGCACCACCTGTTTTCTTACTGGGAAGTGCCGCAGGAGTCCACAGGGTTCTCCCCGTTCGAGCTACTCTTTGGGAGGTGAGTGAGGGGCCCTTAGATTTTATGCGAGCGCACTGGGAGGGGAATATTAGCCAGGATGGGACCTCCATCGTTCCATATGTGCTGGAGTTCCGTGACCATCTGGAGGAGTTGACTAGGTCTGTCCAAGAGAACCTCCAGGCGGCGCAAAACCGCCAGCGCACCTGGTACGATCGAGGCGCCAGGGACTGTAGCTTTCAGGTAGGGCAGAAAGTTTTAATTTTAAAATCTGTCTGGAATGACAAGCTGCAGGCTGCCTGCCAGGGCCCATAGAAAGTGGTGGAGCAAAAGTGCGACAGCACTTATGTGATCGGCCCTTACTCTGGAGTGGGAGGGCGACGCATGCTCCACGTGAACATGCTGAAGCCCTACCATGAGCGAGCAGAGTAGGTGGCAGTGATCTGTGCCCCTGCCTCTGAGGACTTTGACAACCTTCCCCTGCCCGACCTCCTAGGGGATGGAAGTCAGTCAGATGAGATAGAGGAGGTCAAATTGGGAGACCGGTTGAACCCTCAGGAGCGGATCGAGGTACAGCAGCTATTAGAGGAAAAGAAAGCCACCTTCTCCAATGTACCTGGGTACACTCCTTTGGCTACTCACTGGGTAGAGACACCAGGTCAACTCCCATTGCGCCAACCCCTGTACCGAATCCCAGAATTGGTGTGCGGGAAAGTATGCGAAAGGAGATCCAAGAGATACTCCGACTGGGGGTGATTGAGCCCTCTGGCAGCCCCTGGGCCTTCCTAGTAGTCCTTGTACTGAAACAGGACGGTACGACCTGTTTCTGTGTAGATTACCGGAGGTTGAACGATAAGACTGTGTCAGATGCCTATCCGATGCCTAGGACAGATGAGCTCTTAGACCGGATGGTTTGGGGCCAATACCTCACTACAACTGATCTTTGTAAGGGTTATTGGCAGATCCCCGTAGCTCCCGAAGTCATCCCTAAGTCAGCGGTTGTCACCCCATTCGGCCTGTACCAATTTAAGGTAATGCCGTTTGGGATGAAAAATGCCCCGGCTACATGCCAGAGGATGGTGGACTGACTCCTGGATCGGTTCCAAGACTATGCCTGCGCATATCTCGATGATATCGCCATCTTTAGCAATATCTGGCAGGATCATTTGGCCTATATAGGAGCGGTCCTAGATCAGGTCTGGGATGTGGGCTTAACCCTTAAGCCTAGCAAATGTAATATAGGCATGGCCGAGGTACAGTACCTCAGTCACAGAGTGGGATGCGGGCAACAGAAGCCCGAGCCCGCTAAGATTGAGGCAGTGGCCCAGTGGCCAACCCCCAGGAAGAAGACGCAGGTGTTACGTTTCCTAGGGATGGCACGGTACTATAGGAAGTTTGTGCCCAATTATAGCACCTTGGCCAAACCCCTCACCGACCTGACCCGTAAGAATCTTCCCTGCCAAGTAGTCTGGGCCCCGGAGTGTGAGCAGGCATTCCAACAGTTGAAACAATAACTTGTAAATGCCCTTGTCTTGGCCACCCCCAATCCAACTAAACGCTTTCTTGACCATAAAAACGCTTCTGTGTTTGGATTGGGAGCAGTACTGAGCCAAGTTGGGCCTGATGGCGGAGAACATCCCGTGGCTTACATCAGTCGCAAGCTGTTACCTCGAGAAGTAAGCTACGCCACATCGAGAAGGAATGCCTGGCTGTGGTGTGGGCCCTGAAAAGGTTGCAACCTTATTTATACAGACAGCCCTTCTCTTTGCTCACGGATCACAACCCGTTGGTCTGGTTAAGCCTGGTGGCGGGAGACTTGGCACTGCAGCCTTTTGACTTCACTATTAGTGATGTCCCGAACGGTTTGCCGAACGGTTCGCCACGGAGGGCGAACATATGCGGTAAACTTTGACCCTGTACCTCACAGTCAGCAGACACATTCCAGCCAATCAGCAGCAGACCCTCCCTCCAAGACCCTCCCACCTCCTGGACAGCATCCATTTTACATTCATTGTGAAGCTGCATTCTTAGTGAACTGTCCAGGAGGTGGGAGGGTCTGGGAGGGAGGGTCTGCTGCTGATTGGCTGGAATGTGTCTGCTGACTGTGAGGTACAGGGTCAAAGTTTACCGCATATGTTTGCCATCCGTGGCGAACCGTTCGGCAAACCGTTCGGGACATCACTATTCACTATACATTACTGGCCCAGGAAACAAAATGGAAATGCTGACGGGTTGTCTAGACAGACAGAATTGGAAAAATTATCCGTGATCACCCCCTGGACATCCCCAAGCTGACCTGTGGAGGATCAGACTGTGTAGACCAGCTTGTGGTTACGGGGGAGCAGTCTAGCAGAATGGACATTTGCAAGCTACTTTTTTTCCCCTATATTGGCTGTCCATATCTCCCCCCTGTTATTTCATGTGTTTTAACTAGTTATTTTGTGTGGTTATTCTTTGGCCGTTCGGAAGACTTCATATGAATGGAATCCATTCGTCTCCCGAACAAGGACCACCCCTGTACCCCATTAGAACATTAACACCAACCACTTGAGTGCGAAACAGCAAGGGAAACAATTAATGAGTAAAGAAAAAGAGTTACCTGCCCTCTTTCCACATCCCTATGTATTTTTAAACAAATGGATTCTTAGTTACCTCCAATGGCCATGAGAGGGTATGCCCACCTGCCACGTCAAGGCAGACCTCTTAGGTGGGTCCTAACTCTAACCATTCACCTTGCTTCCTTGAGCTTCTGGCAAAGATATCTCTAATGAGATAGAAATGGGTATTTTTTTATATACATCCCTACATGCTTATTAACTCTTAATAGGGAACACATGGGATGGGCAACAGGAAAAATACATAATGATGTGGAAAGAGCGCAGGTAACTTTTTTCCTTTGGTTTTTACTGTATGTATTTGGGCTGATGTGTACTACGGTCATTGCTGCCACACAGGAGTAGTGGGAATTTGAGCGCAGGACTTTTTTTTTGTATTTGTAATCACTTTTGTATCACACAGCTAGGTTACAATGCTGCTGCCCATCCAATGTGTTCCCTATGTGGAACTATTTTCGTCTCGGCACTCGCGCGGTAAACTGTCGACCGCTGCACGTTCCTGTTCCCGACCACCTACACAAACAGCATTCGGGAGATATAAAGTAGTGAACACAGGGATCATTTGTAAAGTGAAAGCAAGAGATTCCCTTGTATGGTTTTCACACAGGAACCTCATGAACAGCAACCAGCCAGGGCACCTATTCTCCTGAAACTATTTTCAGCTACCTCCTCGTGTCTGGCCGGTCAAATCTTCCACTTGATGCCTTCCCGTTCTACCGAACCGATCTGAGTGATTCTTGGATATGTTGGTCACTCAGATCGGGGCTATCAGGGAATGTACTTTTTGTGGGGTTCCTTTGTATGGTTTGGGGACTTTTGGGGTACGGGATATTTTGGGGATTTTTTGTGCTTGAGAGATAATTAAACTGAGGAGCTTACTCAGGCAATTATCTCTCAGGTACAAGGGATCCTGGGATTGAAACCCTTGCATTTTCTTCCTGTGAAACCCCTTGCATGGGAGATGGCATAAAAGCTGTGTATGTGTGAATAAATGTCAGTTATACCCCTCGAGCTGAGTGTTGTCCATTTGCTGGGGATGAGGTGGGAGATTCCTAGATTAATTTACTGTGTCTGGCTGTTCCATTGGAGTGTTTTACTTGTTCCTTAGTATAATTTGGATTACCCAGCGAAGGTTTTCAAACAAATCGGTTCTCAAACAACCTTCTGAAACGGCTTAAGTTCAAGTTCTGAGGTTCCACTGTAATGTGCTTTCTGTGCTGTTCACAATAAATTTGGATTGCTCTAGTTGGCCCAGCAATATCCATTTGTACTTCTGGAGTTGTTTGTTTCTATATAGTTGGCATCCAGGTGAGGCAATCCGCGATTAAGAAATTTACGGGTACAAAAAAAAATCTTTGCAGTTTTATTACGTTAACCAAGTGGCACTCTCTCAAATAACAAAGTAGCATTACAGGCTTCCATCTTAACTGGCCAGAATCTGATGCCATGCTTGTGTTTAGCAAACAGCCACCAGAATCCTTCCAAATACACCATTCGTTTTTCTATTTATTTCTGGATTTTTTTTGTATGTATAAATTCAGTTATCTCATTGATTTACACGTGCACATTTTCTCTTTTTGTTTTCTTGATAACAGTGTTTGTTCCTTCTAGTATAAACTTCACCTAGCTACAAGCTTTGTCCAGATATTTCCATTTGATGTCAATATATGACATCAAAAGGAAATAGCTGAATGAGACATATTTGGATGTCAATGTGGCTAATTCACCTGCAAGCTGATAACATTTTAATGCATTCAATAAATGTATTTAAAAGTAGATATGCATTTAATTAACCCCTTCCCTCCCATGCACCTCCCATGAGGTTACATTATTTCTATATTGAATAGAAATGTAAAACAAAATATAGCCTGTTTTGCAAAACGTCCCTTCCCTTTTACTCTAGCCTTGGTTTTCAGATAAATATTTTTTTTTTCCCCTGGAATTCTTGTTTTTCTTCTGCAATATAAAAATAGTAAATGGTGCCACCCTCTGTGCTTCTATAATAAAGAAGGTTGTACTCACACAACAGTGCATCTATGCATTCATATTAGCAGCCTGCTGTGCCCTGTATAGGACAGAAGCCTGATTTTAGCCATGTGACTGTACTTACTGTATACAGGCACTTACGTATAACATATTTGTACACAACAAATGTTACATCACATATCTATATAGCACATATTTTGTGGCACTTAATATCTTGAAAACTCTACTGATACGATACTGAGTGCTGGAGGTATTTTGAATATTATGCTTACATACTGGCATAATTCTCTATTCTACTGGCATTTAAAAAATCTGCCTTCTCATAAGAAATGCCAACAGTTACCTTACTAAAGACCTAAGTAGGGTATTACTATTTGTATCTATGGATTTTTGTTACAAAATAGTATTTCTACTTACATGCTAATATTTCAAAAAGGTTCTGAAATACTGCAAGAATGCTTATAATGTAATCTGTAATCATTTTTATCTCATCAATATTTATAGAATAAACATTAATGGAAAATTACAACGTATATCATTTTATTTTTTAGGTATGCACTGCAATATCTTTTTCGCCATGCACTGCAATCTATGCAAAAAAATGCTGGTTATTCCTGAGTTCACATGCTGGCTATTTTACGCTATTTAAAAAATAATAATTAAAAAATAAAAAAGGTTATACTAATTTTTAAATGCAAATAAATCTGTAGTGAATGCACAAGATAACTATGTTTGGTAGCCAGTAGCAGTAGTGTCATGCTCTGCAGATACAGAAAAATATAAAACATACAAACTACAATTGTAACTACTTGAAGCATACACCAGTGGATCAGGTCACCCCCAAATAATGAGTGTTCTTTTGTGGGAGTTTTGTGTGTTAATAGAAGGGGTGGACGGCTATGCATACAACCAGCCACATCCATATCCAGGATCTTTCTTAGCAGAGGCACGTTCAAATTTCAACTAAACATATCTTTTATTCTATAAACCTGATGACGGTTTCGCCAACACATTGTGTAGATTATGTGTATACATGCCTGCAGCTTATGCGCTCGCCCACATTTTTTTGTGAATTCCTTTCACTGGTCTGCACACAGGGTGATGTGCTTGTTCCCAGTTACCAAATTGTATACTGCATTCATTTAAAATATATATGCAAACACATAAAAGGCGATTTCATTGTTTTAATGTATTATTTCTTAAATAAAAAAAGAATATTATTAAGCTGTTTACCTGTTTTAGAAAATGTACCACTCTGACAGTAGCAGAAATCTTTCAGGGAAATAAGGCACCTCTTTTTCATACATTAGCATGGTTATTCACTAAAGTGGGAATTCAAAGTGAATTTAAAATTTAAGTTTAGCTACTTTGGCCTTAAATTTGAAATCCTCTTTGAATTCTAACCTTGTTGGAGTAACACATTTGTGAACCGACATAAACCGAATAAAGTGATGAAAGGGGAGCAGTAATGAATATTGTGATGCATATAAAGACATATATTAAAATCGACAGAAAACAGTCCAAAAAAACCAAACATGACACCTTTTATACTTAACCCACGTTCTGATCTAAAAAGTGGTGCAAATTTACAAAATTTAGGCAAAGCACTATGGAAACCTGTGGAATCAACAGGCACAGCCCATTAGTGATTATTTTTTGCAACTTTGCACCAGTTTTCAGATCATGACACTTGGGAGTCTATTCACTAAACTCTGAATTTTAGGGAACTATAATGAAAATGAAAAAACTGAAACTAAAATAGCCAGTTTGTGACTAGAGATGAAATAGAAAGTTTCGCCAAATCAGCAATTTTTGCTATTCAAGTTTTAATTGATAATGATTTGGAAAACTCACGTTTGATGAATCAATATTCAAGGAAAACTTCAGTCCCCTAAATCATGTCAGCTTACTGAAGTGTTTGAGGGGTTAAATGCATGTAGCCCATGGATCAGCGCAGCTAAGAGGAATGGGCCTTGACAGAGCCAGGAGGTAGGCATAGCAGCCACAGCAAGTTAAGTGACAGCTAGCATGCTGGGTAGGGCGGAGCCATAAGGGGAGTATTTATACCCGCCATTATATGAAGTGGCCATTTTAACTGAACCCAAACTTACCTGTCAGTTGTCCCTCCCACCCTCCCTGTATTTGGTTAGGTTACTTGATTTCCCGTTTTTTCACAGCAGTGGGGAGTGGCCTGGTTAAATCGGGGGGTAGATGGAGGAGAAAGTAGGCATCCTGAGGTTTAGTGTGGATTGGGCAGTGTTGCATGTGGTTGGTAGGTTCGAGCCCGTCGGTGGCTCCGAACCTGGGGGTGTGGTGGTGTCTTGGTACACCCCTACAATCGATCTGGTGGGTAGCGGTGTCTCGGTACACCCCTACTATTTAACCTGGTGGAAATGTGGTCATATTGGGTGGCCAGTTTCTGTATTAACATGTTATCTAGATTGTTATCTATTGTTATTATTGTGGGGTCATTGCTAGGGGTATGTTATGTATATGGGGGATGTTAACGTTATTAAGATTTGTTGGCAATGACCCCATTTGTTATTCCTTAATTATTTTTTGAATACTTTAATAAAGCTGTGGACTACTATTTCCTACAGTATGACCTGTGTCCGTGTTTTAATGGGGGTTTGGGTAATGCCGGCAAATCCAACTGTGCGCCTGTCATGTCATTCTGGCTTATTTTATAAAAGTGATCTAAAAAAAAAATCGTCACCTCTATGAATCTCCTTTGTAACACAACCAGCTGTTAAAGCGACTCTGTCATGGGCTATACATACTTTTTTTTTTTTTCACTGTCCCTCCTTGACTCTCTCACTTCTAAATGTCCCCCGCCCACAGTGATCTGTGCATGGCCCCGCCCCCTCAGACTGAACACAGTGATCTGTGCATGGCCCCGCCCCCTCAGACTGAACACAGTGATCTGTGCATGGCCCCGCCCCCTCAGACTGAACACAGTGATCTGTGCATGGCCCCTCCCCTCAGACTGAACACAGTGATCTGTGCATGGCCCCGCCCCCTCAGACTGAACACAGTGATCTGTGCATGGCCCCGCCCCCTCAGACTGAACACAGTGATCTGTGCATGGCCCCACCCCCTCAGACTGAACACAGTGATCTCTTCATGGCCCCGCCCCCTCAGACTGAACACAGTGATCTGTGCATGGCCCCGCCTCTTTGGGAAAGGACTGGGGCCAGAATGGACAACTCAGAAATTACAGGTGCACACACACATACACTGTTACTCATATTGCTATCTAGAGTGCTGCACATACTGCTACTTATCAGCCAAAAATTAAACAATCCGAATAATGTTTTCTTATTTATCATCTTGTACTGATATATTTAAACAGTGTATAAAAAAAGAAATTGACCAAATAACTAAGAAAATCCCATTGGGATTAGAAAGTGGTTGGGCAGCTAAATCGTTAGTTATATTATTACATACAGCTACACCCCCTCTACACAAACACACAGTGACACATACAAAGAAGTACAGATACACATGGACATGCACTCAGACATTTACAGCAAATTCTCTGCCTCTCAAATATACACATGAGAAGAGCCCGGTGCATGTTCACGTGTGTGTTTACAAAATTCTATGACTTTCACTAGGGAATCATACACTGCAGTGTCGAGTTATATATGCACAACAAAGCAAACCTTAATAGAAGTGAGGTTAACAGATCTGAAAAATCATCTACAATATTTATAACTAAAACAGGCTTCTCTTAACATGCTGGTGAATTTTTGACTGGAGTATGCCCCTGTAATATAAGTGCATGTTTCCATGGCAATGTGAACCTGCTACACTGTGCACCTCCAACTACCAAAATTGCAAATTTGCCAAGGCAACGGCTTTTTAACAAAGCAGCACTGTATCCACTTCAGCTGCCCGAGACTGCTTGTGAAGCTACTGGGAAAATCAGTTTAGTATCCACAGCTGCTTTTTTTTTTTTTAATTCTCTCCAACTGCATAGCAAATGGGCAAAATATGTTTTTCATCTTAAATATGGGCTGTAGTGATCTAATCAGTAGTGATTTTGTTATGACATGAGAGACATCAAGAAAATTGTCTCAA
Source organism: Pelobates cultripes (assembly GCA_933207985.1). NCBI lineage: Eukaryota > Metazoa > Chordata > Amphibia > Anura > Pelobatidae > Pelobates > Pelobates cultripes. Next base: position 178,240,366 of record OW240916.1, on the reverse strand, counting down.
ACAAAAAAAACTTACAATATGTGTATGATGTTCGACTGTATTTGTAGCATTGTATGTGTAGCGGTGTGTGTATACTGTTTTTTGAGTGTGTCAATGTGTATACTGTGTGTGTTCATGGCAGTGTGTCAGTATGGGTATACTGTGCCTGACTGTGTGTAGTATTGTGTTTTCGTGGATATGCTGTGTATAGCAATGTGTGTATACTGTCTGAATAAATGTGTGTGTATACTGTGTCTGACTTTGTGTGTGTGTGTGTCAGTGTATCATCAGGTGTATACTTTGTCTAAGTGTGTATAGCAGTGTGTGCATACTGTGTCTGAGTTTGTGTGTCATGTGTATGTCATTGTGTGTATATCGCAATGTGTATATCTGCCATGTATAATAAAAGTATTCTGGCTCAATTTCTCTCCTTTCTTCCCAAATCTAGTCAGAAAATACAGATCTTTTGACGTCCCAATATTCTTTATAGTTATTTAACTGGAACGTACAGGCAACCATGTCACGGACCCTGTAATTAATCATGCATAGAGACCCTCTCTATTTGTTATGACAGAGGAGTTGTCAGGGATTTAAAAAAAAAACAACTGGTCTGATAAAATTTTTGCAAAACTGCTTGTATTAGTTACTAAGAAAGCGATCAAAAACATAGAATAATTCAGTCCTGCCAATGGAAGCATATACTGAATTATCATTGATGAATTAAAGGGACACTAGAGTCACCCTGACTGTCACGAACGCACCCTACTCCAAGAGTGTGCGTGACGTAGTTGTGGTGGTGAAAGGGTTAAAGTACACTATTTGTCTGCACTAGACCGGAAATAATGACAAAATCCCCCTTTAACACCACCCACACTTAAACATAATATAACTATTACTACTTTAACGCTGCCACCACCAAGACAATTTATAAATGGGGTGCCTTGGTCCCCCAGGTAAATCAATAATAAAACCCACCAAATATTACTTAGTACAATATTTAAGGAATTATAAAAATACTAACTAGTCTCTTCAGGTAACGTGATCCTTAACCAGACAAAGGCAAAACTTAATAAATGAATGTTTATTATGAGCAAAAGATAGTCACAGTGCATATAAAAATATATGATAGACAAATTATTTACACCAACAACAGGTAAAAACAAAAAGGATAAAATACAGAAGTCCTAATTACTCACTTAGGTTTTGAAAGTACAACTTCTGTCCAGGGGGTCTCTGGCAAGGAAATGTGATGACTCCCTTAAAATTAGATCTTGGCCCCAAGCAAGTACACAAACACCCTTCAGGATCATTAGATATATACCCTGTGGTTTATCAAGTCTTGCCCAGGGGTGGAGTTAAGGCATACCTACAGTAATAATAACTGACCACCTCCTTTGTTCCAGACCACTGTCAATCCAAATGGAAACATTTGACTCTATCTTCTTTTTTGTACCTGCCACAGAAATAATAATTGCATCTACAAATTTGTTATTATTTTCCCATTCCATAGACATGTTGCACGTCCCACCCACGATCCAATAGGACGGACATCACAATTCCTTTCCCTAGGGTCAAGTTAGGCCACTCATGTTTGGACTTGGTTAGAAGATGGCGCTTGTCACATTCCAAATATAACAAAAATTAGGCTTTATTATTATTCTGTGGGGGTAAATATGAATGTTTTTTGTCCTTCCTTTGGATATGATACTAGAACAAAGCTAAGGGCATTTACATATCAAAGAGATTTACTCATCCCTTACAAGGTACATGCCAAATGGATGAAGAGACATTCAGACTTTTTCGAAGTGTAGAACCTCACACCTTGCAGACTTCACATCCATATAGTAAATCCTTTTCACATTGCTATGCCATTCACACTACCCCTTCTGTCATCTGACCTCTGTGGGGGTCCCAGCTTCAAAAGATGTAACCCCTGTTGACCTCAGCAATAGCATCTCTGTAATTTGTGCCATTTACTACACAAATTACATTAAAAGATGATATTCCATAGTGTAATAATAAATTATACACCCTTGCTGTGACACTGACCACTTCAGCTCAATGAAGTGGTCTGTGTGCTAGGTCCCTCAGGTTTTAACCCTTCACATGTAAACATAGCAGTTTCAGAGAAACTGCTATGTTTACATAGCAGAGTTAATCCAACCTCTAGTGGCTGTCTTCCTGAAAGCCGCTAAAGGGGGGTTCTGCGACTCTGGATGCGAAATTCGCATCCAGCGTGCAGAACGTCCATAGGAAAGCATTGAAAAATGCTTTCCTATGGACTGTTAGAATGCGTGCGGCTTTTGCCGCGCACGCGCAGTCCGCTCTACTCGGGAGCTGACGTCGGCAGGGGAGGAGAGGTCACCAGCGCCGAGGGAGCCCGGAGCTGGATTAAGGTAAGCTGCTGAAGGGGTTTTAACCCCTTCAACACCATGGGAGGGGGACCCTGAGGGTGAAGGTCCCCCAAGGATGACATGGTGTCAGGAAAACGGGTTTGTTTTCCTGACACTATACTGATACTTAAAGTCAAGAGAAGACCCCATTTATTTAATAGCCATAATGAAGATGACTTTGTGTTACATTTCTGTAACACATTTTCTTACATTAGTTACAGTGAGATGCATATTTGGCTATGGCATTAAATTCTGCCTCTTCCCAGCTGCTCACGAATACCACCAAGGTACAAATGCTACATGCCCTTGGGTTCATCTCAGGAAAAAGAGATGATAGTTATTTATATCTAGGCACAATAGCAGTTAGAGAACAAAGCAGCTGGATTGCCAGCAGATGTCAATCTTTCCCTGGAGATATGGTTCCAGGGTGCTATGGTTTTATACACACCTACTACTGAAGATGTGGTGCTTTTTATGAAAAGTGCTTCCAGTGTTGTGTAGCATTCACATGTAGCAGCAGTGAAATCAGTTTACCCCAAATGAAAACATGCATGCATTTAATTATGTATTTTTTTTTAAACTAGGACTTTATCTAAAAACCACTTGCAAAGACTGCAGATCTCTTGTCTAAAGATCTTCCCTTGTAACCCTGCCCAGACTTTCTGTGGCTGCCTAGTCACTGACATTTCAATGCAACTCAATGAGCACTGTTTGCAAGGCAGTTGCTCTGAGAATTCTTCTCCTTCCTAGCCCCTCGATGTGTCTGTTTCCCCCTCAGACCTGTTTTTGTGTCTCATTCCCCACCTCTCTGTGTGTCTCTGTCTTCCCCTAGATGCTCTGTTTGTTTTTTCTTTTCCCCAGTCCTCTGTGTCTTTTTCTCCCCTTCCCAAGCCCCTCTGAGTGTCTTTCTTCCCAAGGTCCTCTTTGTATGTCTTTTTCTCCACAGCCCCTCTGTGTCTCTTTCTTTCCACCAGCCCCTCTGCGTGTCTCATTCTCCCCTTTCCTAACCCCTCTCTGTGTCTCTTGTTCACCTTCCACAGCTCCTCTGTGTCTAGTTTTCCTGCTGCCCCTCTGTGTGCCCCTTTCTCCCCCTAGCCTTTGTGTGTGTTTTTCTCCCACCAGCTCCTGTGTGTGCCTCTTTCACCCTCCAGCCCCTCCTTGTCTTTTTTTTCTGTGTCTGCTTTCCCAGCCCCCCCTGTTTCTCTTGTTCCCCTTACCCAGCCCCTTTGTGTGTCTCTTTCTCCTCCTCAGCCCCTCTGTGTGTGTCTCTTCCTCTCCAGACCCTATGTGTGTTTCTCTTGCCCTTCAGCCCTCTGTGTGTCACTTCCCAGTAGCCCCTTTTTTGTATGTCTCTTTCACTCCCCTTTGTCCCTTTGTGCTCTCTTTCCCCTTTTCCCAACTGGTGTGCCTCCTTACCTCCTTGTAGCATGGCTACGCGTGCCGTAATAGAGGATGTTTTGTTTCCTCTACCCAGTCTGATGGGAAGATGTTTGTTGCTCCCAGTGATCTTATATCACAGTCCACTGGACCGTGCTGCATAAAGTTACTGGCAGGAGAGCTGGGCTGTGTACTCCCATTTGCAAGGCAGGTGCTCTGAGAAATCTTGGCCTTCCCAGCCCCTATGTGTTTCTATTTTTTACCTTAAGCCCTTTTTTGTGTCTCATTCCCCCTGCCTCTCTGTGGGTCTCTTTCATCCCCCACGCTGCTCTGTGTTTCTTTTCTTCCCCCAAGCCCCTCTATGTCTCTTGTTCCCCTTCTCCAGCCCATCTGTGTTTCTCTTTCTTCAAAAATGCCTTTGTGTGTGTCTTTCTCCCCCCTGCTCCTTTGTGTGCCTCTGTCTCCCCCCCAGCCTCTGTGTCTCTTTTTTTCTGCCAACCCCACTCTATGTATCTTTCCCAACAGCCCCTCTATGTGTCTCTTTGTCCTCTTTCCAAGCCCTTCTGTGTGCTTCTTGTTCACCTTCCCCAGCCCCCATGTGTATCTCTTTCTCTCGCTGCCCCTAGCCTCTATGTGTGTCTCCTTCTCCCCAGCCCATCTTTGTGTTTCTTTTCCTACAGCTCCTCTGTGTGTCTTTTCCTCTGTGTGTCTCCTTTCCCAGCCCCTCTGTTTCTCTGGTTCCCCTTACCCAGCCCCTCTGTGTGTCTCTTTCTCTACCGCCCCTCTGTGCTTCTCTTCCCCCCCTCAGCCCCTTTTGTGTATATCTCTTCTACTCCCCTCCGTCTCCTTGTGGTCCCTTTCCCCTCCTGGTGTGCCTCCTTACTTCTTTGTAGCGTGGCTGTGCAGACTGCAATAGAGGACTGTTTGTATCCTCTACCAGGTCTGAAAGGAAGATGTTTGTTGTCCTCAGTGATCCTAAATCGCAGTCCACTGGACCTTGCTACATTGCTACATAAAGTGACTGGCAGGAGCGTAGTACTGTGCTGTGTACTCCAGGTGACCAGGTTAATATATAAATGAGTCAATTTCTATTTTGCTAAATGAAAAAATGGGACACACTCTTCACACATAAAGATTGGCGGCAAGCTAAAGTGTTTTAGGGGTCTGGATTGTGCCTTTAAGGAAGAAACTATAGCTGTTTTTTTTGTTGTTTTTTTTTTTTAAAAGCAAGATAGTTTATAATAAATATGCACATATTGAGTAAGTGATAAAAAATAGACTTGGAAGACAGAAGTAGGAAAAGATATATATAAAACCCGAGAAGGAATATTGCACGTATAATTACAATAGTAAATAAATAAAATAATAAAATAAATAAATAAAATATTTTTTTAAAAATGTAAATAAATTATATATACATATGTAATCTCATTCTAACTGTATTTTGTTATTAATACATATATATTGGTAACAAAGTACAGTTAGAATAACATACTATATATATTTATCTATATATAAAATACAAATAACTGCAAATATTTATATATAGATAAATATATATAATTACATAAATAACTACATAAGTATACACGTAGAATTTAAATACATATATATGTATATATATAAAAAATATATGTGTATGCTTAAGTAATATTTTAACATAAATATGTGATTTAATTAATTAATTAAAATTTGATTGATATGCCTGCCAACCCAGGCAGCAAGTGCAGAGAATTAAATTCGCATGTGCTATATTTAACCCTGTACCTTTCCAAGACACCATAAAACCTGTACATGGGGGGTACTGTTTTACTCGGGAGACTTTGCTGAACACAAATATTAGTGTTTCAAAATGATAAATTGTATTACAACGATGATATATTTAGTAACGGCACTTTTACTGACGATATTATTGTAGTAATATGTTTTACTGTTTTGAAACACTTATGTTTGTGTTCAGTGAAGTCTCCCAAGTATAACAGTACTCCCTATGTACAGGTTTTATGGTGTTTTGGAAAGTTAGAGAGTCAAATATAAGGCTTGCATTTCATTCTTTTCACATTGAAATTTGCCAGATTGGTTACGTTGCATTTGAGACCGTATGGTAGCCCAGGAATGAGAATTACCCCCATGATGGAATACCATTTGAAAAAGTAGACAACCCAAGGTATTGCAAATGGGGTATTGCTAACTTTGGCCAGTGTTTGTGACTAAGTGGTTACTATAAAAGACTGGACAAACCCCACTTGCAATACCTTGGGTTGTCTACTTTTGCAAATGGTATGCCATCATGGGGGTAAATCTCATTCCTGGGCTACCACACGGTCTCAAAGGCAACATAACCAACCTGGCGAATTTCAATTTGAAAAAACAGAAAAATGGAATGTGCTATATTTGACCCTTTAACTTTCCAAAACACCGTAAAAACAGTTAAAGCTAACGGCATTATGACATTAACAGCTAAAATGTCTACAAATTTTTTTTTTTTTAAATCTTCATTTCTCACAGTTTTTTTTACATTTTATTCATAATAAATTATGTTTGAAATATGAATAGTTCATGAGAAATTAAAGCCCCGTTTCTCCTGAACAAAATTATATATAATAAGTGTGGGTGCACTTAATATGAAAGAGGTGAATTACGGTTGAACAGACATATAGCGCAAATTCCAGTTTTGTTTACATTTTGTTTTGATCAGAACGTGCACTATTGACTCCATCCTGAAGGGGTTAAGAAGCTCCATCCCCAGCTGGAGACATTGTCTGGTTCTGTAGTCTGAACCAAGTTACTCCCACTCCATACAGATACAGACAGACCCTCCATTTAAGAACATGCCAGAGGCCTGCAGAGCATTGCAATGTTTGCATACTATCAGAGAGACCTGCAGGTATCACTGTGTATTTGCTTAAAGAAAACAGAGTTTATTTACTGAATTTAGGATGCTTGACAGGAGAATTGTAACTTCAAGGCCAAAAAAATCAAAGTGGATAAATTCTCCTACTTCACAAATTTTCTATCTTAGATATTGTGTGCTACAATGTGGTTTTCATTTATCAATTCCCCACAACTCCCAGTTAAGTAATCAACCCCAGAGAGATGTATTTTATGTATGAAACTCTACTCACACAATTTCTTCCCTGTTGTAATGCCCAATGCCTCCTTTGACCTGGGCCCTTATTTGCTAAAATAGTCTTAATATTCACGGTAATGTCCCTAATATATCAGTGTCTTACACCTTTGTCAGATTATCACAGAATGTCACATGACTCCAGGCATCCACTACTCTTTATTAAACGCAGTATTTAATTTTTTCCTTCTCCTGAGGTTGTCACCTATTTTAACAGTCTGACCTTGTGGTGCTCCTTCTATTCTATTACTATCCATCATTGTCATTTGTTTGTAAAGCATGCACCAGCCTTCTAGCATTCAAATAGAATACAAAAGGACCAGCTGGGAAAATTACAGTTCTGTCAATGTGGAGCTATGTGTTTCTTTCATGTTTATTAAAGTGCTGAGGTACCGCAAAAATTCCAATGCTATACAGTTGTGCCTAATTTTTAAGCTAATGGTTTTGTACCATAAAAGAACAGAACATTATATGGTTGTTTACTATATGGTTTATATACTCTGCCGATGCATAGAAAATGGAATTGGTAAAAAAAATTAGGCTGTATTTTCCAAGATTGGGGAAATAGGAGATTTTTAGAAACTATTAACTTCCAAAATTCATTAAAGGAGATTTTATCTATTTGTGTTTTTTTTTTTTTTAAATAACTTTTTATTAACAAGTTATTCATTTAAAAAAAAACAAAAAACTATTTCAAAACAATATTATAACATTTCAAACAATATGTTTTGGAATACAAGCTAATGAAATGTTTTGTGGTACATGGATCTTATTGTGTTGGGATGTAAGAGAAATTCAATGCTTTCCTGTCTGTTGCAACCTCATGTGACCGAGTTTTCCTTTTTCGTTGTAGAGGAAGCACACCTAGTGACTGTCTGGGAGACAGCCACTAGAGTGTGTTTGCTCTTGCAAAGCAATTTTTGTAAGGACCACTGCACCCAGACCACTTCACTGAGATGAAGTGGTCCGGGTGACTTTGGTGGTCCTTTAAGGGGTACCTACAGTTAAGATACCATGGGTTTAAAAGAAACACAATAGCATTAGGAATACTAACAGATAAAAACTATAGCATTGGGAATACTAACATATTCCTAATGTTATAGATTTTATCTAAGTGTTCCAATATGCCATCCACTGTGAGTGCTCAAAGGGTGAGTTTTACTTATCTTTCAGCACTCGCTGCACTTGTCTCCATGCTGTTGGCATGCCTCCTTAGCTGACATCGAGATCGATTAACTCATCCAATACAGTGCTTTCCCATAGGAAAGCACCTGGAAGCTAATATGCATGCTTGGCAAAACACTCTGCTGTGCCAATCAGATGGTCTCTATGAGTTTAACTGGGCTATTTCACCAGAAGTGCCTCTAGTGGTTGTCAAAGTAGCAGCCACTAGAAGTATGTACACATTGCCGTTCCTGCAGAATGGTGGTCTATAGGGGTGCCTATAGTGTCCCTTTAATGCTCATCATTATGAGCTGGGTGATAGGACTAAAAGTCCAAGTTATCTCCATTGCTCACAAGGGAATGTTGTACGTTTCTTGCATAACTATTATGATGCTTTATATTTTAAAGTCAAGACATTTTTTAAAGTGAGACAAACTTAGCCAGTCTGCCATTTAACCTCTGAGTGCTGTGAATGATGTAGGCATCCAGCAGGGCAGGAAAATTTATCTCCATGGCCTGAACATTCATTATTTACCGTCAATGCAGATTTAAAGAGCAGATGTTATTGGTAGGGACATTAAATACAAAGCAATATTTTATTTTATTTATTTATTTATGACTTTACTGTCCTCGTAATAGCTTTTCTATGCACACTCATGCTGTGCTTAAACTACTGATTTATATGACACAAATGCCTTGTTTTAGTTTTAAATGCAGTTGCCCTTCCAACAGGAAAGTCCTATCATCAATCATACTGCTATTCCCACAATATCATATTTATGTGATAAACCCACACAGTCGTACCTACACCCACTGTTGTGTAATGTACCTTTTCTCACATAGAAATCTTTAGAGCGTCTCTCCCTGGTTGCTTTTGCCCCAGATCTGTCCCTCACTTTCACTTTAACAGCCTATATTCTATCTTATTAATTTGCTATCTTTTTCAGATTCTTATACTTCTTTACCTTCTTCCACCCTATTACCCTTTCCCCCACAATAAGTCAAAGATCGATGGAAATTCCGTAGCAAAGGTCCCCACCAATAAATAAAGAGATTAAGAAAAAAACAAAAAGCTTGCAGCAGTTTTACATTGTGTTTATTTTTTTATAACAGCATAGCAACGAATTCCCAGCACAGCTGTCAAAGTGTCAGATGTAGAAGAGATGGCTGACACTAGTCACCTTTTTTGAATCCCTTTGAAGGAATGAGGAATAGACAAAGTTCCCTTGATCCAATCTAGCCATCACTTGGCTTGTATCCTGGCTAATGAGGAATGAGAGCAGTGGAGAAAATCCCTTGGCTGTCCCAAAATCTCGGGGATTTCTTAGTATGTAGCGACTTTGCTGGGTCACTGCTGCAAACATCCATCTGACAACTTGCAGCAATGAAGATAGCTGGGCTGTTTTTAATATTATACATTTATGTGGAATGTCAATTTAAAACTTGATGTATTGTTACTATGTCTTGAGTTCAGCTTGCAATGCACTGTAGAAAATTAAAAATGGTACTTATGTCACCCCAGTTTAGATCAAAATAACTAAGCTGGAAAAATGTTGGAAAACCTTTTCTAATTTGTCTGTTTTAGCTTAATATGCCAATTTCCCTAATTTCCACTTTAATTAATATACATCAAAGGAAGACGGGTTTATTCATTAATCAGTGAAATGTGGAGGAGCTCACAGCCTCCTTATATGGTAGACTTGGCAAATACAACTCCGCCAACGCCATATGTACAACATCAACAACCACTTGAGTTCCTCACTCATAAGAAGCCTAGTGTGGTTCCTTCTCAGTGGCCACCTGTGAGTACCAGATCCATCCTCTTCCCTTTTTTCTCTTTCTTTTCTCTCTCTCCATCTTTTTTCCCACACTTCAACCCCAACCTGTCCTATTAACTCTACATTTTCCCCCCTCCTTATACAGTAGTCTCCCTTTAGTCTCCTGGGTACCCCTTCTACTCCAAACTCTATTTTGGTAGATAATACATCCCACCACTCACACACATTTAAATATCTACTATTGAGCCCTCTTGTTTTACAGATATCATTAAAAAAATTATTTACCTCCCCCACTCTACTTGACCTGCACTCCCCTACATGATCCAAATCTCAAACACATATTATACATAGTTTTCACATTAGCTTAAAGGACCACTCTAGGCACCCAGACCACTTCAGCTTAATTAAGTGGTCTGGGTGCCAGGTCCTTCTAGGGTTAACCCATTTTTTCATAATTATAGCAGTTTCAGAGAAACTGCTATAATTATGAATGGGTTAAGCCTTCCCCCTAATCCTCTAGTGGCTGTCTCATTGACAGCCACTAGAGGCGCTTGCGTGCTTCTCACTGTGAAAATCACAGTGAGAGCACGCAGCGTCATAGGAAAGCATTGTAAATGCTTTCCTATGAGACCGGCTGAATGCGCGCGCAGCTCTTGCCGCGTGCGCATTCAGCCGGCGGGGCGTAACGGAGGCGGAGAGGAGGAGGAGAGCTCTCGAGTATGTTTTCCTGGCACTATAGTGGTCCTTTAAAGGACCACTATAGGCACCCAGACCACTTCAGCTCAATGAAGTGGTCTGGGTGCCAGGTCCATCTAGGGTTATCCCTGCCTGCTGTAAACATAGCAGTTTCAGAGAAACTGCTATGTTTACTTATGGGTTAATCCAGCCTCTAGTGGCTGTCTCATTGACAGCTGCTAGAGGCGTTTCCGCGCTTCTCACTGTGATTTTCACAGTGAAAAGACGCCAGCGTCCATAGGAAAGCATTGAGAATACTTTCCTATGGACTGACTGAACGCGCGCGCGCATACACATTCAGCCGATGACGTCGGAAGGTGGAGGAGAGTCCCCAGCGCCGAGGGAGCCCGGAGCTGGAGAAAGGTGAGTGTTTAACCCCCTTCCTCCCCTTTCAGCCCGGCAGGAGTGGGACCCTGAGGGCATTATAATGACAGTAAAACGAGTTTGTTTTCCTGACACTATAGTGGTCCTTTAATCGATTTTAGTATTTCTTCTTTACCTTCCATTTACTACGTACTGTCTGTCAGTTTTTTGGTCTTTATTTTTCCAATGCACATATACAGATGTTTATTCATTAAAACTAAATTGTAGTCAGTTGAAATTCAAATTAAAAAATTCAGCTCAGCCCTGCCCTTGGCAGACAGGCAAACCTGATTGGCTGCTGTGCATGGCATCCTTTGACCTTGGTGCCCATGTGCACTATAATGCTATTTTTAAGGAAATAACATTTTTTATTTTGAGTTCCGAATAAGGTACAGAAAGAAGTGATGCAGGTAAACTCAAAGGTCTCCGCAGCTTCACCACGTTGACACATTAGATAACATTGTAACAGAATGACATGTCAATCTAGAGTGTGACATTATGTTGATGCTCTTGTAACACAATACATCGACTTTATTCTCTAGCCGGTAGCTTGGGAAGCGGGTACAGGAGCTGCTATCTAGGGATGCGAACTGGTGACACCGGAATGTTCAGCTGCATTGTCAATGCGGGGGTCAACATGCCCAGTGCATTATGAAGGGCCGCGGCCAACATGCGGAACATGCCGTCAAGGTTGGGTATGATCTATGAACACCCTGCCGGGTATCGTCCAGTGCTCCTGACTCAGTCTCTGTTGTCTGCTGCCATATCCTTTAGGTCACCATTCTCCCGTGGCATAGATCACCTGTCCCATGACTTGTAATGCTAATTTTATCATAGCTATGCCTACTCACCTTCCACCCCATCACAGACCTTGTAGAGGCCAGTGGGGCTTGAGCCACACTCGAAGATGGTGGGAAGAGGCAAAGGCGACACAACCCCTGCCAGGCAATATTAACTGTTTATTCCCTACACAGATTTGGGGAAGAAGTAGGCTACTTGTCAAACATTTCTTCTCTAGTTGTATATAGATCCCATTCTCAGCAGTGCTCCATTCGCAGGAAATAGGGGGTGAGTGGTGATCTTATTCATAAACTCATATTTAACAGTCATTTAACCCATTCACTTTTTGACTGACAAAAATATTAGCAGAACATGTATTTGAAGGAATGGAAGCATAGTTGGCATACAAAGATATCATAACACAGCAATGTTCTGTATATACATTAAATAAAAACTTTTAAGGATCAATGGCCCTGTAATTAAAACCCAGTTCAGTCAATAAATCACCCAAGTGCAATGTCACTTTCACCCTTAATGCATACATAGATCAAACAGGAAACAAGGTGATTGCGCTCACAATTAAAACCTATATAATATGAATGATAAAAATAACATGGTATAGTATGTAAACACAAATCAGAATGGTGAGAATTAAAGAGCCAGTTAGACGTTGTACAGACATTTCATCAATGAGGGAATACCTGGAAAGTCTAGAGCCAACTTCTAACTGGCTCTTTAATTTGTGAGTGTTCCAATTTATCTCAACATTCTGATTTGTTTTTGCATGCTATACCATGATTAATGTCAAAATTAAAAATTTCACAATCTTAATGTTTCACTTATTCGTTCGGCCATTATAAAAATATTTGGTGAATGAAAGCTTTAGAAAGTATACAGTGTCGGTGGGCGGAGCCAGCACTCTGGCAGAGCGGACGCCATCTCGCTGAGCTCCAGCAAGAACGGCACAAAAATCGATATATAAAACAAAAAATAAGACACTACACGGCGGCACACAGGGACAACACGCCTAGACACCCTGCTGCAGAGCCCGATGCCCTTCTTCCACTCACCACGGGCGAAGGGACCGAAGCGCAGGTCTGAGGCCTACCACGCTCTCTCCATCCCCAGACTTGAGCACCTCCTCGGCGGATCTCCGGAGGGAGACCCATTCAGGCAGCCTAAACCGCCCACACTGACTCCACAGACAGTGGGAACAACCATGGGACGTAGATCCCAGAGACCTGCAGCAGCCGCAGTGTCCGACACGAGAGACATCGGAACGCTCCTGCAGCAACAACCGCAACACAAAATGGCGGCCGCAAAGCATACGGAGGTATCCCCTGCACCAAGCCCCGCAGTACCAGCAGTCCCACCGCCACAGCTAATCACTGAAGCAGAGCTCACAGTGACTACAGCACCCTTGCTGACCCAGGGAGGGCCCGAGCTGGCTACCAAGCAGGACATTCAAACCTTCATGCTTGAAATTAGAAAGTGGCTGGAATCGGACCACGCAGTGATAAAGGAGGAGGTTCAGGCGGTAACCAACAGGGTCCGTGCCTCAGAAGAGGACATTCTAGACATACGCAAGGACGTGTCCGCGATGCAAGACACCTTAAGGCAAGTCCAAACTTCTCAACAGGCACTTCGCACACAAATGAATGCCATGGAGGACCGCTACAGACGACAACATATTAACATTCGCGGCATACCTGATGATATCCCCTTAGAAGAACTGCCACACTACATAAGACGGCTGTTTGCGACTATACTACCCCAGCCACAGGCAAAGAAGATAGCCCTGGACGGGACATATCGCATCCAAAAGTCCCCTAATGCACCCCCAAACGTGACAAGGGATGTAGTGGTGCGCTGCTCCTCCTTTCAAGATAAGAGACAGGTCATGACGGCAATCCGAGACAAGACCCCATACTCATTTGAGAATACTCAACTCACATTCTATCACGACCTCACTAGGTCCACACTCCAATGGCGCAGATCCCTCAAGGCAGTGATAAACCAGCTGAAAGACTCTGGAGTGACTTACAACTGGGGCTCTCCAAGGTCCCTCATAGTGCAACACCAAGGAACAGTCTACCGGCTCTCCAACATCACTGAGGCTCCCGCCTTCTTGCAAGCTTTGGGACTACCTATACTGCCTCCAGAGACTACACGTACGACCCCAACCTTGGACCCAAACCATGTAGTCCCCTTAGTCCCGCGAGGCCACATGCAGGCTCGCCCGGATACCTAACTCCAGACAAACCAGAAACAGCAGTTAATATCCTTACTGTTATAATATGTACAAGTTTAACAAAGTTCAGCATGTATATTTTATTTTTATATTTCAGTTATGTTTATTACTTGCCACACCGTAGAGTGTAACCTCCCTAAGGGAATAGCCCAAATAGGGGCAACTTACCTTACCCGCTCAAAAGAGCACAGCGTTAACCCTCCTTAGACACACCACAAGCGGAGCCACATCCGCCCAACCCCCCCCCCCCTAAAAGTGGGGGTAACCCAAACAGTCATGAGCACAGGTGACAGACCTCATGTAAGGGTCATGACCCCAACAAGGTGTCCACACCGCCTATAATTAACAACACCTTGAGCCCATGCCAACAATAGAGTCATATCAAGCTTCCCATATGGGACTCCCGGCCCTTTGGGCTGAATACCCGAGCTTAACATATCCAGCCCGACTCAACACAGGAATGCCCATGTAGACCGGTACACCTATAGTGGCCTACACCACAAGTAGACACACGCCTATAGGGAGACTCCAGGGAACTAACAACCGTGTAGCTTAACTATTACAGTTTCTATGGGAGACATAAAAAAACCCTTTCAACTTGCACCACCTGGTAGAGGACACATTCCCCGCACAACCACGTCCACCCTCAGTGGCACTCCGTACTTAACTTAGTAAAAGTGTAAACCCATCCAGAAGAAATAGCGTACTATATATCAATCGTGTAGATAAAATGCCAACATGCCTCACTTCACTTGAACTGACCAACATACCTATCGAGCTTTCTCTATAATGTACAAGTGAATTACAAATCAGCCTGTATATTTGTTGGTTATAAAAATGTGTGTGACTGTCTCATGCCATAACATTGTTTATTCCTGTTAGTAAAGGCATTGCTTGTCAACACTGTTGTGGTGCTACAAGCAGATTGTTTTTCTCCTTTGCACAAGAAAAAAAAAGAATAAAAAAAAAAAAGAAAGTATACAGTGTCCTTTATCTTGCAACATTTCACTTTATTTCTAAAATGTTAGTATAATGGTAAAAATGCAACTTTTCTTACATGCAAAAGATGTGCCAAAAATAGAAATAAATTGTAAATACCTTGCTTATAGGTATTTGTGAGTACTCTGAAGAACATTGCTAACAGTACGGCTTGCTAAAAATTGCAGAAGAATGTAAAAAGAATGTCTGCATTTGAGCATAACACACAATTCTAGAAAAACTGTTAAATCATATATTTCTAAATTAAAGATATTTAAAACAGCTGTTGCAATCTTAATCAATCTCTGGAATGCTAAAGTAATGCTAAATAGTCAATTCACTCCTCCCCCTCTTACTGTAGGAATTATATGACTCTTTGAAACTTTCTGCTGTGCTGTTTGAAAGCGGAGTAGGAGGGGGTGAGCTTGCCTTTTGAGCAAATTTACAGGCTTTATATCAGTGACTAATGGCTTCTGGCAGATAAATGTAATGCTTTACAGGCTGGTAATCATAACTAGAGTATAATTGAGGGTAAATAAGGCTTTATGGACTAGATTTCATTCTGCAAAATACATGAACATCAAAATGTTTCTTGGTTTAGATAGTGACATGGTTATCAAAGGTTTAACAGCCATAGATTGACTGATACTGACATAAAATTTAACATACCAGACAGTCACAGAGTGTATTGTAAATCATTAAGGATACATGGAGCAACGGATAAGAACAATTTCCTTTAAATTGAAGCACTGAATGGGTAAAGTTGCAGCTAGGGGTAATGGTTATGTTTATACAAGTGGAAAACATGAAATGGTCCGAATTGGTGGACTGAGAGGTAATAGTACCGGAATTGAGTAATGAAGTGTCAGAGAAGGAATTTTGGAAAGGTGTGAGAGAGGACAGGTTGATGTGGATGCATGTTAAAATATATGAGTGTGTGTGCGTAACACAATCCAAATGCTTGTAAATAGAAGAGGAAAAATATAATTTGGAAACTGGTATGTTCCATTGGGTAATAAATATAAAAGAAACAAATTAAAACCAATGTGGCTTAGTAGAGAAGTAAAACAAGAGACTAAAATAAGAATAGCATTTAAATCGGACAAATCAGATGCATCCTATAAAAGATATAAGGAAGCAAATAATGCGTGCAAAAAGATGATTGGATTTGCAAAATAAAAAAATGATAGCCAAAAAGAGCAAAACCAACCCAAGGCATTTTTTTAAGTACATAAATTCTAAAAAAAACAAAAAATGCAAGTGTAGGTACACTAAAAACTGAAATGGGGGTGTTAGTTAAAGGAACACTATAGTCACCTAAATTACTTTAGCTAAATAAAGCAGTTTAAGTGTATAGATCATTCCCCTGCAATTTCACTGCTCAATTCACTGCCATTTAGGAGTTAAATCACTTTGTTTCTGTTTATGCAGCCCTAGCCACACCTCCCCTGGCTATGCTTGACAGAGCCTGCATGAAAAAAAAAACTGGTTTCACTTTCAAACAGATGGAATTTACCTTAAATAATTGTATCTCAATCTCTAAATTGAACTTTAATCACATACAGGGGGCTCTTGCAGGGTCTAGCAGGCTATTAACATAGCAGGGGATAAGAAAATCTTAATTAAACAGAACTTGCAATAAAGAAAGCCTAAATAGGGCTCTCTTTACAGGAAGTGTTTAGGGAAGGCTGTGCAAGTCACATGCAGGGAGGTGTGACTAGGGTTCACAAACAAAGGCATTTAACTCCTAAATGGCAGAGGATTGAGCAGTGAGGCTGCAGGGGCATGTTCTATACACCAAAACTGCTTCATTAAGTTGTTCAGGTGACTATAGTGCCCCTTTAATGGAGACCAGGAAAAGGCAGGAATTTTAAATAACTATTTCTCCTCCGTATATATTAAGGAAGAACCCATGGCAATTGATGTGCAAATGATTGCTACTAAAAACTTGCAGAATAATTGTAATTGGTTAACGCAAGACAAGGTGCTGGAGCAACTAAAGAAAGTTAATATAAACAAAGCTCCAGGGCCTGACGGTATCCATCCACGAGTACTTAAGAAACTAAGTGTAGAAATAAGTGAACCTCTGTTTTTAATCTTTCAAGATTCTTTTCTTTCAGGAAGTGTTCCGGAGGATTGGAGGAAGGCAGATGTGGTTCCTATATTCAAAAAGGGTTCAAAATCCTTGCCTGGAAATTATATACCTGTGAGCTTAACTTCTGTGGCTGGGAAAATATTTGAAAGGTTATTATGGGATAATATTCAAGAATTACTTGAGAAGAACATGGTTATCAGCAAATATCAGCACGGTTTTATGAATCACAGGTCATGTCAAACTAACTTGATTGTGCTCTACGAAGAAGTATAGATCAGGGTGTTGCAGTGGATGTGATCTATTTGGATTTTGCCAAGGCATTTGATACAGTTCCACACAATAGATTAGTGTTTAAACTCAAGGAAATCGGTCTAGATGAAAATGCTTGTTCTTGGGTAGAACATTGTCTTAAAAATAGAGTACAAAGAGTTGTCATCAGTGGTATATTTTCAAGCTGGACAGAGGTGACAAGTGGTGTCCCTCAGGGTTCTGTTCTGGGACCCCTTCTATTTAACATGTTTATAAATGATCTTGAAAAAAGCATTGAAAGTCATGTTTCTGTGTTTGCAGATGACACAAAACTCTGTAAAATAATACAATGTGAGCAAGATATTACTCTGCTGCAGAGGGATTTAGATAGACTGGGGGACTGGGCACTGAAATGGCAGATGAAATTGAATGTTGAAAAATGCAAAGTTATGCACTTTGGTGTAAAGAATACACAAGCAACGTATACCCTTAATGGAAGCAAATTAGGGATAACAACACACGAAAAGGACTTGGGAATTGTTATAGACAAGAAACTATGCAACAATGTGCAATGTCAATCAGCAGTGGCTAAGGCCAGTAAGGTATTGTCATGCATGAAAAAGGGCATTCATTCTCGGGATGAGAATATCATTTTGCCTCTTTATAAATCACTGGTAAGACCACATATTGAATATGCTGTGCAATTTTGGGCACCTGTTTTAAAGAAGGATATTATGGTACTAGAAAAAGTGCAGAGGCGGGCTACAAAATTAATAAAAGAAATGGAACATATCAGCTATAAAAAAGGGTTAACAAATATAAACCTATTTAGTTTAGAAAAACGTCGCCTGAGAGGGGATATAATAACATTATACAAATATATTAGGGGCCAATACAAACCATTGTGTGGAAATCTATTCACAAACCGGACTTTACATAGGACACGAAGGTCATGCGTTTAGACTGGAAGAAAGAAGATTTCGTCTAAGGCAAAGGAAAGGTTTTTTTTCTGTAAGAACAATAAGAATATGGAATTCTCTGCCTGAAG
Source organism: Pelobates cultripes (assembly GCA_933207985.1). NCBI lineage: Eukaryota > Metazoa > Chordata > Amphibia > Anura > Pelobatidae > Pelobates > Pelobates cultripes. Next base: position 178,222,049 of record OW240916.1, on the reverse strand, counting down.
AAGTGGGTTTATCAGAGTCAATACAGATGTTCAAGCAACTACTAGATGCATACTTGCAAAAACAGAATATTCAAGCATATAATCTTTCAATATAGGGTAATAACTGCTTGATCCAAAGATAAATCTGACGGCCATTCTGGGGTCAAGAAGGAATTTTTTTCCTAGCTTGTTGCAAAATTGGAAGTGCTTCAAACTGTGGGTTTTTTTTTTGCCTTCTTTTGGATCAACAGCAAAAAAACTAATGTGAGGAAGGCTGAACTTGATGGACGCATGTTTCTTTTCAGCTATGTAACTATGTAACTATGGTAAGCAGGTAAGGATCAAGGAATCTTTTTTTTTTCTTCCTAATTTATTTCTCAATCCATATGTGAAGAATATATATGCGCACAGAATGCAAAAATCAACACACGAATAACAACACATATAAACACAACATGCACAATGAGGGTTTTATAGTCAGGAAGAGAAATAATTAGTGCATAGGGAAAAGACTATGGTGATCTGGACATAAAGCAATTAGTATATTTAATTCTTTATTTTTATTCGTGCATGGATAAACAGTCGGGTCTGTCATGCCACAATAGCAATGCAAGACCGTATATCAACAAGTGGTAACATGGTATAATAAGTTCTGTGCACAATTTTTAAGTTAAAAAAAATAAAAGTAAAAGTGACATGCAAACAATGATAGACAAGGCATATGACAGTCGAGTGTTGTTTCAAGCTGGTGTGTCTAAGTTGTAGGCATTTTAACTGCTTAGGTAAAGGGATTTTCTCTTATGAATACGTTGAGATAGTTAATAACATGCTTTCATGGGAAGTTAAGAAAATAAGTGATGTGCAAGCTTAAATGTATCGGTTTCATAACTAATATGGCACACTAGTTTAGATAAGGATGTCTTGATTTGGGGTACCAGGTTACTATATTACAGGCTAGGAAAATATGCTAGTAAAATTATTATTAAATGTAAGTTGTAAATGTCTCTGTGAGGCTAAGTTATGTGGCAAAGATAAGTAAGGCACCCCTACGGGAAACAAAACAGCTTGAAGAACATTAAAACAACGTGGATCAATAGGAGCCTAGTGGGGGCTTCCTAACCAGGCTAGGTAAATCTGAGGACCTCTGGCTTTGAACTGGCCTCCGGCACAACATTTATCCGTGTGTGACTGGTTTAAGAGAGAGACCATCCAGACGAGCATGGTTGCCCCAGTGTGGGACTAAGGTGTTTTATGCTAGACTTTAAGATACCAACTTTTGCTGAGTCCGTGTTTCTGATAGCATAGCATTGTTCAGTGTCCATAGTCCTTGGTGAGATGGTAACCGAGATACTTTATGTCTCCGTCTGCATGGGGTAAATATCCCTGCGTCTCCAACAGGGTCGCAGGCCGTGGGCCTCTGTGTGGATCAGTCCGTTTCTCTTCACCCGATGCCTTTTCTAGCGTGGCGGGACATGTGCCCCTTCGAGGTTCCCTCTCCTGTGGGCCGTGGAGGGACTGTCCGCCATTTTCGCCCTCCAGCCAACAGCCTCGCTGCGTCCTGGTCAGCGCCACAGGCGGCTTTGTGAGTATCCGCGTGCGGGGTTGCGCTTTTCTGGTTGAGGGTTGTTGGTATCGCAGAGTGGGAGGTTGGCTGGGTGCGCCTGCAGGCCCCGATCTGGAGGATGGGGTCGTGTGTGCTATCCGAGGACCCCGGCGCCGTTTCCCGCCATGATGAGCTTCGGCTTTGTTTCCGTCGTGGGGCCGCTCGGGAATTACAAGGAGGGTTCGCCTGCAGGTGGCGCCGGGCAGCCGGGCGGATCCATGCCATCACTTCTTTCATCGCTATCTTGTGAGTCTGTCTTTGGGCTTTACACTTTGCCCAGAGGTAGGTGCTTAGCCAGCTAACAAACTCTAATGTGTGCTTGGGTGGCTTAGTAGGTGTTCGCTTGGTCATAGGCTGTGTCTGAGCCGCCATCTTGGCTAGGTCCTGTCTTTCCCGTTTGGCTGCATGTTTTGTCGCTTGTTCAGGGGGCGATGTGGGGGTAATCGTCCCCAGCGAGGACCGGGATGTCCCCCGCCGGTCCAGAGGGGGGGGCAGCAGGGCTGTAGTGGGCTCTCGTTTGTGAGCTTGACCCGTGCCGGGAGATCGGCCGCCTCTCCCGGGCTTCAGGCTTTTCTCTAATTTAGGCCGCATGGCCGGTAGAGGTTTTTCAGCAGTGCACTGGTGCCGGACAGGTACCGTTTTGTTTGGCATGGTGTTCTGTGTTTGTTCCTGGTCACCCTGTGCTGCTAACATGTTTCTGTTGCTCGGTTTTAGCTCACTTATGCCGGTTGTAGCAGGAGCTCTTAGGATGTGCGACTTGCCATCTTGGCCATCAGGCCCCGCCCCCTCGACATAAAGCAATTAGAGCATGCCTATAAAAGAAAAAAAAAAGAATATATAACACAATAGTACTGACCAATGGTCACATGCTTATAATATAAGGAAGAAAACTTGCGATGAGCGTTAGTAACCAGCTTGCTTAGGTTTCAATGACCCTTAACCAATAATTAGTCAGGTACCCTGAATCTGGGGTACACTGGGTGACCATACTGTACAAGTAGAATAAAGCATCAACCAGCAACTAGGTGTTAAAGCAAGCAGCAACACCATGCCGTCCATTCCAGACAATTCATATGCCCAGATATGTCCAGATATATGACTGGTGAATGGTGACATAGGAAACAGTGACAATGTACCCAGCTGCGTTGACTTCCACTTTACCTGGCTGCCCGTCTCTTGGGAAGTAATAGGGGTTGTGGCCTCTGCCTGGATAACAACAGAACAGGCCCATGGCTGTCTCTGTTACACAACCAGTAGTGGAGACCTCCCACACTGTATACATGTCTGGGTTCTTTGTTTGCTTCAATTGGGTGGATGAAATGACTCAACATCCAGATGGAGCTTCAATCATTCCCAAAATGGAGAAAATAGATGGTCAAATGCACTCAGGAAACCTCTTCAAAGCTGAGTTTCCCCCTGGACAACTAGGGAAGGGGGGCATGACTGCTGCCCAGGATGGTGGGCTGGCTTAAAAGTATATCAAATGTGGCAAAGTGAAGGGTTTTGTGGAGAGGGAGAGGGAGGAGACTTACCAGTTGGCAGGATCAGTTGAGGGCCCCCAACTGTTTTCCAACTGACTTATTCCCTTTCCCATGCTTCCTGTCTCTTTCTCCCTCCCCCATTATCATGACTGCACGGATTGCCCCAGAGACTGATCTGCAGAGACTTCTGCTGTCCTACCTGGAGTCACATGGCCAGAGTGCCTTGGATGTCCTGGTTTCTGGTGTGAGGGCTGTGGCTAGTCCAGTGGTGGATGCAGAGACCAGTCGCAGCAACGGACTCGGCGGACGGAGGACCAGAAGATCAGTTGAGGGCCCCCAACTGTTTTCCAACTGACTTATTCCCTTTCCCATGCTTCCTGTCTCTTTCTCCCTCCCCCATTATCATGACTGCACGGATTGCCCCAGAGACTGATATGCAGAGACTTCTGCTGTCCTACCTGGAGTCACATGGCCAGAGTGCCTTGGAGGTCCTGGTTTCTGGTGTGAGGGCTGTGGCTAGTCCAGTGGTGGATGCAGAGACCAGTCGCAGCAACGGACTCGGCGGACGGAGGACCAGAAGATCGAGGCCTCCGTCGTGCTTATCCCCCAGGCTGCTGAGGCAAGGAGATCGGAGGAGGCGGCTGAGTCGGGATGGCAGTGGCGACCCGGCTTTGACCATGGAGTGGCCATCGGTGCCCTGGAGTCGGCGGAGTTGAGTTGGAGAGGTCGGTGAGGAGCAGGCCCAAGATGGCGTCGGGGAGCAATGGCGGAGGTCCAGCCGGAAGATCACGCGGTCCAGCAGGAAGTGAGGTCATCACGCAAGCCACGCGGCTTGCACACGTCAGACGGCAACGTCATCATGCAGAAGAGCGCAGCCGTCACAGGCCTTGTGTTCCACTGTGGATTTGATGGCGGTCGGAAGGAGGGACTCCAGGAACTAGTTTGTGGTCGGGTATGGCAGCCGACTGCGGATCGCACTCCCCACTCCCAGTCGGTCATCCCTCTTTCCAGGAGCAGCCGGCACACAGTCCAGTGCGCTGGCTGGGCAGCGAAAAGGGGTTTTCTGGCTCTTTAATGAGAGCCACTTCAGGTGGTATGGATTCTGCAGATTCAACCCTGCATTGCGGTGCTTTAAAAAAAGCAAGCAAGGAGGTAAGTTTTCCAGGGAGGACGTTCCTAGAGCGGAGGACGCCGGTGAGCGTGGTAAGGATGCGTCCATGGCTCGAACAGTACCCGAAGCGTAGGGAGCTGCGGATTTTGCTTGATGGGTTTTCCGTGGGGTTTTGGATACCATTTGTTCATTCGTATTCCCTGTCGTTGGTGGGTAATTTGCATTCGGTGGTTGGCAAGGAATCGATTCTGGGGGATAAGCTTAGGAAAGAAGTTCTGTTGGGTAGACTGGCTGGTCCGTTCGACTCGTTGCCCTTTCCCAATTTGCGGGTCTTGTCCCTTGGGTTGGTGCCCAAGAAGGATCCGGGGGCGTTTTGCCTCATTTATCACCTGTCGGTGAATGATGCTATTGATAAGGAGCTGTCTCAGGTCCGCTATGCCTCCTTTGATCGGCGCTTGAGTTGGTGCGGAAAGCTGGGATGGGAGCACAGCTGGCCAAGTCGGACATTGAGTCCACTTTTTGTTTGCTCCACCATGTCACTTTCAGGGGTCGTTCTTTTTTATATGTGTTTGTCAATGGGTTGCGCTATTTCATGTTCGTATATTGAAATGTTTGCGTCGTTTCTCGAATGGGTGGTTGCTCGAGTGTCAGGCCTGTCATAACTGACTAACTATCTAGACGATTTTTTATTTGTGGGTTCTCGGGAGTCCGAGGACTGTGAGGTGCTCTTGAAGTCTTTTTGGCGGGTCGTGTTGGACTTTGGGGTCCCAGTGGTGGGGGAGAAGATGGTGGGGCCAGTTGGGGTTCTGTCATATCTGGGGATAGAAGTGGATTTTCAGATCGTGGTTTTTCATCTGCTGGAGGAGAAACTGGTTCAATTGCTTCGTATGGTGGACTAGGTTAAAGGGGCGAAGAAAGTTCAATATTTAAATTTTGCATGTTGGGTTTTATCCATGGGCAGGGCGTTTTGTCGGCGACTGTCCTTGTCGACCTGGGGGGTTAAGCAGCCTTTTCATTTTATTCGTATCATACAACTGCATCGAGCAGATCTACAGGTATGGAGTTCCTTTTTGGGTATGTATAATAGCCACTCGTGCTGGTTGCGCCCCACAGTGTACAATGGGGACTTGGATTTGTATACCGATTCGTCTAGTTCGATGGGCTTCAGTGCCTACTTTCAAGGGCGGTGGTAGCTATTTGTGAAACAGAGCAGAATGTTGTTAGTGGAGTGCAACCAGGACATGGAACACTTGAATTACAAATAGACTAGGGACATACAAGTAGAGATGTAAGATTCCCAGACATACTTTTGTTTTTTGAAATAAATGGAAAAATATTTGTACGGACACTTTGATTCCAAGGACTATTTTCTCAAGAAATCACATCTTTTAAGTAGCACTAGTTAACTATATATATATATATATATACTTCAAAAAAACAAATTCGTAATGTATGCACTTCTTGACACACACTCACTGATGCACACTGGCATACACACTGGCATACACACTGGAGATTTAAATATATGAATGCCATGTCATAAACATATTATTTATCATTGTACATATCATTTGTCATTGTAAGAGCATATTCCTTACTCAGATTTTTAAATATTTGGGGGGGAAACGACTATGGACATTTTTTTCTACGCCTTCCTATCTCTAATCCCAGAAACATTTTCCAAGAGGGGAGCATGTTTTTTTTTTTATTTTTTAGGTACTGTTACTTATACAAAAAGGGCAATATCTTGGAAGAAGGTTATCTTTGAGAATGAGGGTTAGCTCTGTTGATTTATTACCTAATTTATAGTGTGATATGGCGGTATTCATGTATGTGTAATTTTTGTTTGCTACATATTACTACATATGACTGGTGAAAGGACTGATGATCATCAGTAGCAATGTCAGTAGTAAGTGTGTTATATATTTGTATTTTCTTCAGATTAGAGCTATTCATTTCGCTAGCATTGAGCAGCTATATTTCATTTTGTTTGCTATACAGGTGATTATTTGCATATTCTATGGAGAGACTGAGATTGAAAATGTAAAAAATGACCTTTAAATGCAGTCCTACATGTTGTAAGATAGTTTTGTATCAATATAGATGTCAGCTTTCATAAACTTGCAAGTTTGCTAGTGTGCCATGCTTATAAATTGGCTGTGTCTTCCATTGCTGGCTCCCTCCTGTCTTTCACTGTTCTTACACAGTGTGACACCTACACACACATTCTGACAGCTACTCCCACACACTCACACAGAGACATATTTTGCATCCATACATACACACCCTCATCCTTATACAAGCATGCTCAAAACATGATGTCCTTCAAACTTGCATACTTACATATGACTCTTGGAACCATAACTACTACAAAAAGCTGCTGTACTTAAGGCCCCTTTAAAAAATGGAGAGGGTGGGGAGTCATTCTGCCACTCGCATCCACTTTCATCACTTGGGCTGTGGCATAGAGGATAAATAATAGTATAACAGGACCTATCCAGTGTTTCCCTTATAACCATGTACGAAGTGTGAGGGGTTAATGTGGTACAATTTTAGTGGAGTCCAGTCCCCAGTGATGTGTATTGCCCTCCAATTAGTGTATCCTTGGCACTAAAGAGCACTCCAAATAAGCCATATCTGTAAAATAAATAAATATATATATATATATTATATTTGTTTTACTGCCTGATTCCAATACTATCTGTGCCATGATGCCCTTATTTTCTGTCCTTAGATATAGGCATCATTTAAGGAACTCTCCAAGCACCATAAAACTACAGCCTATTGTAGCTGTTATGGTGCCAGGAATGCGCTGGCATCCTCTTAGAGTAATTCGAATTTAAAATGCCTAATGTATGCTTTGCTGCTGCATTTGTTGTTGAGTTGTCTTTACTTTATGAAGTCTAATAAATACTTTCATTACAAAATACCTAATGTCCCTTTGGCCTAATGAGTGTACAGAAAAAAAACCCCTTACAATACCTGACATGAATGTACGAAAGAACATGCAGTAATCCAATGACTGACTTCAGAATATTCTTACAACAGTAAACACAGATATTTAAATTATATGAAAACAGGAGCTTGTGTAAATCTGCCAATCCCAGTTGCTCATTGTGACAATGAGCTAATGTGATTTGTGGAACAACACAAACCTCTGTTTTATTCAAATTAAAATACGAGACCACTTTGTTAAAAAATAAAAAAAAAGTTGCAAAAAGCATCAGGGAATACTACTCCTGGCAGACTAATCCTCTGGCAACATCATCATCTTTAGTGTGGACCAAGCTCCATCAAGTAAATGCTTCTCAAAGGATGCAGTGGTTTTAGTGCTTAACATAGAGAATTTAATTGGTGAGAACGAAAAAGCCAACCCCAATGACCTTCACAACAAATCAAGGCATAGGTATAAATACTTACTGCTTTAAGAATGTATTTTGTGTCTGTGTACAACACCATTAATGTGTTTTTTTTGTTGTTGTTTTTTTTTCATTGTAAATTGCTTTTTCAGGTTTTTTTTTTCCAGTTTTTCTTTTTCTTTTTTTTTAAGCATGCCAGTTTTTTTGGACAGAGT
>OW240916.1:178164669-178214201 GCA_933207985.1 Pelobates cultripes | reverse complement strand
CACCCGTGAGTTCTCTCACAGGAAGTGGAGTGTATGTGTGTAGGGGATGTTTTATGTGTTATTGTAGAGGATGTAGTGTATAGGGATACCAATTTCTGTAAGGGATGTAGTGTGTTTATAGGGGATGCAGTGTGTGTTTGCGTGTAATGAATGCATTGTATGTTTCTGGGTGTGTATGTGTGTAAGGGGTGCAAGGTGTGTTTCTGTGTATTTAATTGAATGCAGTGTGTGTCTGTAAGGGGTGCATTGATTGTGTAAGAGATGCATTTTATTTCTGTGTGTAAGAGAATGAGTTTGTGTGAACATAAGGGATGCATTGTGTGTTTCGGGTGTGTCTGTGTGTGAGTAGGAATGCATTGTATGTTTCTGTGTGTGGGGGGGATGAATTGTGTATGTGTGTAGTGTAAAAGAGATGGTTTGTGGGGTAGGATAGGGACTGAGAGGGGAGCAGCTCTTTATTTTTTTAATTTTTTAGCATAGTGCTCACCCTCCTGTCAATTATTGATTTCCCCTTCCTTCCTGTCCCTTAGTGCTCTCCCTTGGCCCCCTGTAGTCCCCCCTTGGTGGTCTTCTCACTTCCCCCTCTCCCCCTTAGTGGTAATCTCCCCCCCCTCAGTGGTCATTATCCTCTTTCTCCCCCCCCCCCTTAGTGGTCCTTACCCTCCTCTTTCTCCTCCCCCTCCCTCAGTGGTCACATCCTCTTCTCCCTCTTCCCCTCTCCTTAGTGGTCCTCCCTACTTACCCCCCTTTGGTGGTCCTCCCTCTCCCAAACCCCTTAGTGGACCTCCCCTCCTTCAGTGGTCCTTACTCCCCACCCCCTTCCCCAGTGGTTCTTACTCCCCCCCCATCCTCCCCCAGTGGTTCTTCCTTCCCCAGTTGTCCTTACTCCCCCCTCCTCCCCCAGTGGTCCTTACTCCCCCCTCCTCCCCCAGTAGTCCTTACGCCCCCTCCTGTCCTTACCCTCCCCCAGGTGGTCCTACCTCCCCTGGTGGTCCCACCTCCCCCTCGCGGTCCTACCCCTCCCTGGCCTTTACCCTCCCTGGCAGTCCCACCTCCCCCGCCCCCCATGTTGTCCTTACCTACCCTCCCTCCCCCAGGTCCATACCCCCATTCCCTGGTGGTCCCACACCCTCCCATGGTGGCCCCTACCTCCCCCTCCCCTTGTGGTCCTACTCTCCCTCCCCTTGTGGTCCATACCCCCTCCCCTTGTGGTCCATACTCCCCTTCCCTGGTGGTCCTTACCTCCCCCCTCCCCCTGTGGTCCTTGCCTACCCCCTCCCCCTGTGGTCCTTACCGCCCCAGTGCCAGTAAGCAGGTGACCCACCGTGTTGGTGGCCGACTCACCCATAGCTAAAACTGCACCTTCACCATCGATCAGGTCCTGGCACCACTCCCAGCGTAGTTCAGGCCAACCGCAGAGTCCACTGCTAAGGAAACCACCTGGTAACCGACTTGCCCACCATGGGAACCGAACCAGAGGCACCACCAGCAGTCCTTGGTTTGCAGGCCGAACGGTCTGAAGTATCTACAACCCGTTTGGGAGAAATCCTGCATCCCTGTTCGCATCCTGAACGTTCGGTAGCTCCCTGTTCCCTGGGAGAAAGAGGAAGGCCCGGACGGGTGCAGAGCATCTCCCAGACATCCCTGAAGCCACTCCACTCCACTCCCCTTTCCAGCACAGCATTCCAGACTCCAGCCATCAGCTCCTCCATCTTCAAACAGCAAGATGCACATGAAAGACAAAAACACGGACCTGCCACAACAACAGTGAAGTTAAGTAAGATAAATCTAAATCTAAAATGACCCCTATATATACTACCTTACCCAAAACCCCACCCCCAATATAAAGATAGCCAATCCATACATTCCCCTGTTCTATGCCTGTCTCCTAGCAATGTCAAGGCCCATTCCCCTTAGCTGCGCTGCACCACGGGCTACAATCTGGTAGTTTAGCTCAGTGGAGCTGAACTAAAGAGGCAGCAATTGCCATGAGCACCTGCCTTGCAAAGACTTCTCATTGTGTTGTATTGGGAAGTCTGTGATTGGACAGTCGCAGAAAGTCTGGGTGGGGTTAATAGGGCAGGGTTTGCAAAGGCATCAGACAAGAGATTTGCAGGTTTTGCAAGCTGTTTTTAGATATACCCACAATGACAAAAAGTATTATTAAATGCATGCAAGTTCTCATTTGGGTATATGTACTGAAAGTTATTTTATTTTATTCGGGCAGTACTCCACATGTCAGCAAGTCTATTAGGACATTTAAAAAATACAAATTATGAATAAGCTGCTGTTTATCAGATTGGAAACTCACTACCTTTTAAAAAAAAAAAAAGGTAAGAAAACTCAATATATATGTGCAGGCTCTTTTTCCAGCTCCTAAGAATGCCAAAGTCCTTGTATAAGAAACTTGCCTTGTGACCTAGACTTGCTTGTACTGGGCATAAAATAGACACTCTACATGTGTGAAATCTATGTGGAACCTTGTATTAAAGGTCAATTTAATTAAATTTCCGCTGATGCGGTCTGTAAAAACCAGAGCTTTGAGTCCTGTATCCACTTCAGCCTTTTCTGAAACCTCTGTGCACGTTTCGTTTCAGTAAGAGACTTTCACAATGGCAGGCCAGATATTCAATGCTATCATTTATATAGCATTTAACGCTGTGATTGTGATTAACGATTAAATCTAATACAATTGGCTAATATAAAAAATATATATATCCATGTTTAGCAAACAGTTTAACCCATTGAGGTAAGAGTAAGCCCAGGGGACTCCTGGCACCATAACAATTTTATTTAGATGAAGTTGTTTTGGTGTCTGAAGTGCCCCTTTAAGATGTCACATATCTCTGTTTTAAGTTAAAATTAGTATTATCTGGCAGTGTTACACTATGTTATTCTTTGATTTATGACATTATATGTTTATATATAATTGAAAGGGTGATATTTTTGGCTTGTGGAAGTATTGTTGCTTTGCGCTCTGCTAGGTATATTAAAATCAAACTAGGCGTTGAAGACAATTATTCAGCTACCTTTGTAATTTGTTGCTTGGTATCTAACAGCCCGTGTAATGTAAGCAGTGCAGACTGGATAACATATTGCAAACTGTTAGTGAGGTAGTCATCTTCCATTTAGTGTAAAATAATATTCAGAAGGCTGATGTAAATAAAAAAAAGCTATGTTTTCATTAGTATTAAATTAGGGGTTTTATACACACATGAAATAGTCTGCATTCCATTTAAATGTAGCCTGTATATAGAAATAAAATAAATGGAGAAGAAAAAAATCTCACTCACATATTGCTGAGCCTTTAGAAAGTGGCTCAGACTATAAGCGCCTTGATAAGTAAATAGGAGATCAAAATGAAGATAGAAAACGCGCCCTTTTTGGATATTAAAACTTAACAAGTTATTATTAGATTTAGCACTTTGAAAAAGACAGTCGGTCGAAACGCATTGTGCAGTTTATCCTTCACTGGAGATCCAGTTTTTATGCTGTATTGTATAAATAAAGATTTTTGTTCCTGTATCTACACCTTTGTTTGGCGTTTGTGAAAATCATCCAGGAGCAAAGTAGAAGATCTACAGTGAACTTCTTAAATTGTAATTCCAGCTTTTGGTCTTCTATTTACTTATCAAGGCGCTTATAGTCTGAGCCACTTTCTAAAGGCTCAGCAATATGTGAGTGAAACTTTTTCTTCTCCATTTATTTTATTTCTATATACAGGCTATACTATGTTTTGTGTTTTATATTTCTAGGACACATACAGATACATGGTAATATTGCATGTTTTATATATTATCCACATTTGGCTTATTTTTCCCATATTTTGCTCACCATACTGTTTATTATATTCTGTTGGTTTTATTTTGTGTGATTTGGAGTGACACACACTTGGTGATTTTGAGCAATTTCTCTTCTCCCCCCTTTTTATTCTGTTTTCTATTCCATTTAAATGTCTGCGTGTTAAAGGAATACTCCATCATATGTTATGATGCCTGAAGGTCCTGGGTACCATCTTACCGTAAAGGATTACACCAAGCACCATGACAGATTTAAAGTGGTCATGGTGGTAGAAGTATGGATGTTCAGCGTTGCTGCTTGAAACACTGCTCATACAGAGATATTAGTAATTGTAAGCTGGGGGGGCTAGGTACACACCCAGCACACGTGACATTGGCAGCCCAGAACTCTCCACGCTGACAACAGACAATAAAATCTTCCCCTTTCAGGTAGAGCACCTGCAAACTGAAGGTAGCTTTCCCCTCCCACCCTCCCTCCCTGTGGGTGCTCTCCCCTTTTTTTGTTTTTGAAAAAGACCTTCTCTCCCCATTCCTTCCCTCTCCTTTCTGACCCGGAGCGCATGCGTGAGGAGCCTGTGATTGGACCGTGCACGGCACCACTGAGGTCAGGAAGTAGAGCTGAAGTCAGCAATGGGAGCTTTGTTCGCACTGAATACAAGGTAAGTAAAAAAAACAACAACTTTTATTTCAGATTTTATTGTAATTGGAATGGGGGTTGGGGGGTGACCCATCCATAGCACCCAATAAGGCACTTTACACAGAAAAAGTGCCCCAGCTCCAAAGTAACCCTTTAAGGGGTTAAACAGTTCACAAACAGTTTTACCTAGTGGTGTATTTTATTTTTGTGCTGCCCTAGGCATGACTAAACTTGGGCACCCCCTTATCTAACTTTTCCTCACCTTTTTCTGTCATGGTCACACCTCTTCCTGCTTTAGACCAACTTTGACTGACAGACACACACCCTCACTGATACATGCACTGACATACACTCACTGACAGATACACAGTCACTGGCACACACACTGTTTAACAAACACACACTTTCACTGACAGACACACTCTCAGATGTACATACACTGACATACACTCACTGGCAGACAGACAGATACTGACATACACACACACACACTCACTGATTTGATACACACTCACAGACACATACATCCTCAGATTTCACACACATATTCACTCACAAACACAAACACATCCACTAATGGACAAAGACACATTCATTGACAGACACAGGCACATTAACTGACAGTCACACACACACACACACACTAACTGACAGACATATTCAATGACAGAAACACATACATTCATTGACAGACACACACTGACAGACACACACGTTCCCTGACAGACACACACATACATTTTCTCATACACTCACAAATGTATTTGTTTGTCACTATAGTCACCAAAACAGCTTTAGCTTAATGAAGCAGTTTTGGTGTATAGACCATGACCCTGTAGTCTCACTGCTCAGTTCTCTGATATTTAGGCGTTAAATCACTTTGTTTATACAGCTAGACCGTGCAGGATCTTCCTGTGTGTGATTAAAGTTTTACAGACCAGGAGGTAAAAACATTTAAAGTAAGTTACATCTGATTAAAATTGAAACCAATTTGTTTTCAGGCACACTGTCAATCACAGCCAGGGGAGGTTTGACTAGGGCCAACTTTTGGGGCCCATGTGACACAAGGGTAACAAGACATCTACCACGGTGTTTGGAGGCGGGCTTTTTTGTAGGGGAAATAAGGAGGGGCAAGCCACCTAAATGGTGGGTTAAACACTACAGGGTCAGGAATACATGTTTGTTTTCTTGACCCTATAGTGATCCTTCAAAATCTGTAAGGACGTGATATAAAAAGAAGAGATGAGTTTGCATGGGGAAGGAAGTCAAATTATCAGGGACACGTTTGGGGAGGAAATGATGGGAGAACAAATGAGAGGGTTTGTGATTGTGGGAATATATATGGGAGATAAAGTTGGAATGCACTTAGAGTCTCTGATCCAATGGCAGAAGAGAAAAGTATCAGAGGTTTTATTTTACAATGCTGAATACTGAAGAGCTTGTCATGGTTCTGACAGAGTCCAGTTACAATGGACAACATGGAAAGGAAATTTTAGAGTGAGAAAACCTAGGAACCCCTTTTCCAAGGTTACTGGACCTCTCCGAAAATCATGGATCCATCAGGACAGTTTGTTTTTGGAACCCATGTTCTAACATTTTGTAACTCTTTATTTTTGCACAGTTCACTGACATAATATACCACATTATACAATACATATTAATAAATGCAAACGATATCAACAGCAGAAAACAAGTATGTTAGTGTGTATGTGAAAAGGAATAAACAAAGGTTAGTGAACTGAGGATTTTAAATTGAGGCAGTAGGTGTAGATAGCTGATCAATGTTAAAGCTAGAAGAGGATGAGGAAACATCACAAATCACTTGGTGTATTAACACCAGGTTAGCACAGGTAGTACCAGCATGCCAGAACATGAGTAATATTAATTAGAAATAACTAATACCCTTGCCCTACAATGCTAGGGAATCCTAGAAAAACAAGGGGATGAGCTGGGTTAGTGACACTTGTGTGTTAGTAGCCTGGTGGCAAATTGTTAAATGGTCACTGCACAACAACTGGTTGGTAAATGGAATATTAACATTAGGCTGAACCTAACTAGTAAAACGACTAAGTACTATGCTAATTTGACAGGAGAAAATGCAAGTATCAAGCAATAAAATATGATTATGACTAGTACAGCTGCTTAAACAATGCCTAACACTAAAAGAAAGTGAGAAAGAAAACAAATAGAGAGATATAAAAAGAAAGGGCACTGGAGACCCACAGGGTGCAAAACAATAAGTTGCTAGAAGACTAATTTTATGAATTTTATGAATTAAGGGCATTAGAAGACTAGGATGGGATCTGGCCCAGTAAGATGGTCCTTCAGCCTACTCCAACCTCTGGCATGTCCGGTTGTAATGAAGACAGAGTCCTGGCACATAAGTCCAGCCAACAGCACTCCACCAGCCCCAGTGATCTACACGAGAATGCATCCAACGCCCAAAGATCTGGCCCTGTATTGAGCCAAAATCGGTGTACCTGGGACTTCTTTGTGCCTCCAGCATCGGCAGGCAACCATCCAGGGCTTAGGATAGGAATGAGGTCTACTTCTCAAGGCCCAAGACCTAGGTAAGTGGCTACAAAGACCAGTCCTGAGTATTGAGAATAAGTTCGTAAGCAGCCGGATGCCCTCTTCCTTGTGCTGGGGAAATGCAAGAATAGTGGTGATCCAGAATTTGGAGCATAAGTCAACAAATGCCTTCATGAAGGAAACCTTCTCCAAGCTTAACACTGTTGTTGGTATTGAAAGGGCCTGTGTGGCAGCCATAGTAGAATTGCCAGAACACCAAAAGCAGGATCTGCTATTGTCACCAGCGATGCAGCTTCTGATCCCTCCTGTTGGGACTGCCACTGGTCCAAGGGTGGGAGGAAACATGACCAGCAGTGTACCATTGTCGGGGGGATACTGTGCAGATGGGCAAGAGAGCTAAGCGGCAGCCGTCTAATCCACTCTACGCCCGAATAGGCCGCAACCTTAGAGACCTTGATTTGCCCACAAGGGCTTCAATTCAATTCCAGGGTGCACCAACAGCACATGTAAACACTTGCTCAAATAGCCCTAGGTTTCCAGTACAGAGTGAATGTAATAGTCAGTGCAAATGTCGATAAATGTAAAAAACCTAAGGAGCCAAGCCTACATGCGGCCAGTCATCATGGTGGTCCCGCCCCCGTTCTACCATTTTGGTTTTATTCTCTGGTGTCTAATTTGTGGGACAACATGAGAATTTCCCCCAAAATACAATGGAATTGCATTAACAAATATTTTTATGGCTGCATGTTGTAACTGGAGGGCATTTCAGACCATTCAAGTGTATTTCCAGGCAAATACTCCTCTCTATTGTGGTTTTAGGACATACATTGACAAAGTCACTGCTTGCTAAGAGGCTAAACATTTTATCATAGTGTCGGGTTTCCCCCATGTTCTTTTCTTCTGCTTGTCAAACACCTTTAGTGGAGAAGTGACATCTTAGGAAATAACCCTGCACACTCACATCAGGACAGATCCTTTTTGTTGTCTTCTTATTAGAAATAAAAATGCTAAGCGATCACTAGTGTAAACATATTAATTTGAAATATCTTTGTAATTATGCTAAAAATGAAGTGCAGGAAAGTACAAACACCCAATATATACCCATTATAAATAACTAATAGGCAATAACACCTGATGAAATAGTGATTTGATTAGTGTATTGTGTCCTAAATATGACACCCAGTATCCTCTTTTAATTTGTTCATTTTTGAATGGAGGTTTTATTTGCATAGTTTGGCAAAAGCATAATTAAGCTCAACATTTCAAGACACCCAAATGAAAGCAATTCCTATTTTTTTTTTGCCATTATATGGCTTACATTATTATATTTGAAGAGACACAAGCTATGAGACCCTAAAAAAAAAAAATTCTATATTTTCTGAGATTTCCTACAATTTAAAACATTTTTAATCCAATGGATCTCAGAGTCACACACTATAAATAAAATTCTAATGATCTGGTACAAGCAGCTAATAGTAATTTGCATGCTTATCAACTTGTATTGCATTGATCAGAAACACCATTAATTGTTAATTGAATAATTATCCAGATTCTCATAGGGTTGGGACTGATTAATGAGACTAAATCCCTTGAGTGAAATTGAAAGCGCTAATCATATACATTACCTTACCCTCTATTTCTTGTGCTTTTTAATCAGAGCATTCTAATGGAGTTTCTATATTAACCACACAATTCTATGTACTATAATTTGTGCATTCTAGTCATCTCTCACTGCACTTTCTAAATCTTTTCTGTGTTATCAGATACCTGAACTCCACTGTCTGCATAATGAGCTGTATCAGACTTGTAAACAGGCCCGTACAATGTGCACATACAATAAACTGTGGTTCCAGACACAAATAAGAATGAACACAGTTGCAAACAGTAATGGAGGTGACCAAGCGTAAGAGACTTGATATGTATCATATAAGGAGCTATTGCAGGCAGAGAAGTAAATAAAAAAGATTTGCATTTTATAAATGCGTTTATAGATATTTCAGAACAGGTCATGTAATCCAATATGTCTACCATACTGCATGACAAATGGGCTGCATATTGAAGATGGCAAAGGGAGCTATATAAATCTATTATGTCTACAATTTCAAAGAAGTTTTTTTTTGTTTGTTTTTTACAAGCAGCTTTGATTTGGCGTTTCTCTGAATAATACATTTAAGGAATTGTGACAAATTCGAAATGGCTGCCAAACCACACAAGTGATTAATAAAAATAGGTGGCCATGCATAACAGCATGCATACAACACATGCATAGATATCGCATGTAGAATAGTTAACTAAATAGATGTCAAATCCAAAATGGCTTCTGACATTTGTTATGGTTGACCTCCAAATTACCTTTGGCACTTATGCTCTACTGATGACAATTTTAACATGGCTGTCAAACCACTTTACTGTTTGCCCAACAGAGGTGACCAAGCATAAGTTTATGGCTAAAGCACATGCATAATTATTGAACACAGAGAGGTAAATTAGAATGATGTAAAATTCAAAATGGCTGTTGACCTTTGATTCCTATATTATTTATAACACTTTTGCTATTAAGTACTTATATAGTTAACAATTTTTAACATAATTTAATAGATAAATACATTTACACAATTCCAGGACACCTAGAAGGTAATTAGCGCATGGAGGCTATCTTTGTTTTGAAATTGTGTAGAACGTGTTGTGCCAACATTTCTGAGAAGATATTTGAAGAACTTTGCATGATCCAATATGTCCCCCAAACCCTGTGATCATTTCTCTTCTCTTGAACAAATCTGGATATAGGTAACTCCTAACCTCACAAATAAATTTGTAGCATAATGGGGTGGTTTAGAAGGGGATGTTTGAGTATTATGTGGTCGGTCACCAAAATCAATATGGCTGCCAGACTGTGACCTACTTCCTTTTGTTGCAAAAGACGTAGCACACTAGGTCTCTACCACTGCACTGAGTTTCAAGAATGTTTAATACAGTTGTTTGGGTTTTATAGCCATTTGAAGAAACTGTACTATGAGTAATAATAATCTGAACAAAAACAATATGTTGCCTAACAACTTTGTTGCTTGGCCACCTAATAAAATATAATACTTTGGACAAAAAAAAATGGGTTGTTCAGCAACTTAGTTGTGTGGCTACCTAAATATACACACACTAGATATAAAGTTGAAAATCTAAAGTTAAATCAAGAAAATGTACTGCATAGATTGTACGTTTTAACCCAAAAATATTTAGTAGCATTATTCAAAATTTCAGTGTTTTTTTTTTCAGATTTACATCCTGGTATTATGCATTGCATGGCTTAATACAGTCTACTCTACACTTTGTAAATATAAACAGGCTTACTCACTGACTAAACTATGATCTGTAGTGAGCGAACCGTACTATGAAAGGCAAAATTTCTTCAATACAATAGTTACTGTTACAATAGTGTGGGGAGTGCAACATTTTGCCTTTTGGATTTTTATTCTCTAAACTTTGGAGTTGGTGAATAACTTTGTATAACTGTTTTGTACATAGAAACATTGAATGCCTGTATTGATGACAGTGCTTTTTAAATGACCAAACTGAAATTTTTACTGCAGTAGGTTGAGATCCAAAGCTGAAAAAGTAGGTAATTTTAAGAATTATTTTAAATTCATCTGGCTTGACCCAAACTGTTATTCCTTTGTTAATTTTTCACAAGTCCAAGTTTAGTGAAGAAAATCCTTTGTAGGTATAATTCTGGGGTGTTGTAATGAAATCAAAGCATATAACTAGGAAGGGTATGTTTAGCTTTTGCTTGTTTTTACGCATACCCTGGATCTCATGTTATTATTACCCAACTTAATATGCTCATTTACTGATTCCTGAGGATGAAAGGTCAAGCTGACCTTGTCAAGAATAAAAAACGTGATTCTGATGTACTGCACCCGGAACCTTAACTATTGAGCTATCTCAAAGGCAATTCCACCCAGAATGTTATTTTTATGGTTACATTGCTTTCACAAGCAAATGAAAATGAATTGAACAATAAATAATTCATCTACAAAACAAAAGTCTGGTAGAGAAAAATTGATTTGTTCCTTTTTAACATTCAAGACCAAAACCTGTAGTTTAATATGTCACTAAAAATGTATTGAACTGGTGTAGATGCTCGGTCCCAAACATATGTATATTGCATTGTGTTACAGCATTTATGTGTTTGTGTATATGTATGTATATCTGTTTATTATGCACACTACGTTTCCTCTATCACTCATCCTCTTCAAACCCAGTAGCACATCCTTCTGTAACAGCAAATTCGTATGGCATGTAGAAGATTGATAATGTTAGGATGGAAGTCATCGACACAGGAATCTATTCTGAAGAGTTGTGTCCTCCAGCTCCCAATATAGAGGAGATACATTTATTTTAAGATACAACTCTCCTGCTCCCTAGATTGTTAGCGTTTCGAAGCTGGATCAAACAGTGATATATTGTTAAGTACTATTATACCTGCCAGAAAAAAAAAATCTAAATATAAAGATATAAAGTTTTTAAAATTAATATATTTTGTGTTCTTTCTTTCCGTGGTGTTAATAAAAATAAGATTTAATGTTAGCTCTTAGAGTGCAACATAGATCAATAAGCAAGAGAGACTTTGGACAGAAGTAAGGGTTTATGAGTAAAAGATGAGGGAAGATAAAAAGATGTTGAAAGAAGAAAATGGAGAAAAGAGGTGCTGAAGTGACATCAGGAAAGCTGTTTGAAAAGGGGGGCAAATAATGCATGGAGGTTTGTGTAAATAAAAGCCATGGGGTGTTGAAAGAGAACGCAAGGTAGAGAGACAGCATGCGTAAAAAAAGACAGAGATGTGGATCTGTTTATTATCTCCTTTCTTCCCTACGCTTCTCTGGACAGACTTGAAAATGAGATTTACATCATCATTTGTCGTGACTATCAACATATTTAAGATGGAACAGGAGTAAGAGAAGGACAAAGAGAGGGGGAGGCAGAGGGAAGGACAGGAGGTGTGGGAATGAAGGAGACAGGTGGTGAGAGGAGAGGTGAGGGAGGACTGCGGGATGAGTGCAGCATTAGCTGATTATTGCAGCCTGTCACTCCTAGAGCTCATTATCCTGATTCTCATTGTAATGATACAATAACTTCCTGTAGGAAGAGAGCGTGAAGGGAGACGATTACTCTTTATATGCCTGAGAATTAGAGTCTCCTATCCCTGCCAGACAAAATGTGCATCTTCTAGAGTGTCTTTAAGATCACCCCAGTTGCAAGAAAAAGTATGTGAACCCTTTGGAATGATATGGATTTCTGCACAAATTGGTCATAAAATGTGATCTGATCACCATCTAATTCACAACAATAGACAATCACAGTCTGCTTAAACTAATAACACACAAAGAATGAAATGTTGCTTTTTTTTTTTTAACACACCATGTAAACATTCACAGTGCAGGTGGAAAAAGTATGTGAACCCTTGCATTTAATAACTGGTTGAACCTCGTTGGCAGCAATAACTTCAACCAAACGTTTCCTGTAGTTGCAGATCAGACGTGCACAACGGTCAGGAGTAATTCTTGACCATTCCTCTTTACAGAACTGTTTCAGTTCAGCAATATTCTTGGGATGTCTGGTGTGAATCGCTTTTTTGAGGTCATTTTTTGAGGTCCTGTTGCAACACCCATCTTCTGTTGAGCTTCAGCTGGTAGACAGATGGCCTTAAGTTCTCCTGCAAAATGTCTTGATAAACTTGGGAATTAATTTTTCCTTCGATGATAGCAATCCGTCCAGGCCCTGATGCAGCAAAGCAGCCCCAAACCATGATGCCTCCACCACCATACTTCACAGTTGGGATGAGGTTTGATGTTGGTGTGCTGTGCCTTTTTTTCGCCACACATAGTGTTGTGTGTTTCTTCCAAACAACTCAACTTTGGTTTCATCTGTCCACAGAATATTTTGCCAGTACTGCTGTCGAACATCCAGGTGCTCTTGTGCAAACTGTAAACGTGTAGCAATGTTTTGTTTGGACAGCAGTGGCTTCCTCTGTGGTATCCTCCCATGAAATCCAGTCTTGTTTAGTGTTTTACGTATTGTAGATTCACTAACAGGGATGTTAGCATTTGCCAGTGACTTTTGTAAGTCTTTAGCTGACACTCTAGGATTCTTCTTCACCTCATTGAGCAGTCTGCGCTGTGCTCTTGCAGTCATCTTTACAGGACGGCCACTCCTAAGGAGAGTAGCAGCAGTGCTGAACTTTCTCCATTTATAGCCAATTTGTCTTATCGTGGACTGATGAACAGCAAGGCTTTTGGAGATACTTTTATAACCCTTTCCAGCTTTATGCAAGTCAACAATTCTTAATCGTAGGTCTTCTGAGAGCTCTTTTGTGCGAGGCATCATTCACATCAAGCAATGCTTCTTGTGAAAAGCAAACCCAGAACTGGTGTGTGTTTTTTATAGGGCAGGGCAGCTGTAACCAACACCTCCAATCTCATCTCATTGATTGGACTCCAGTTGGCTGACATCTCACTCCAATTAGCTCTTGGAGATGTCATTAGTCTAGGGGTTCACATACTTTTTCCACCTGCACTGTGAATGTTTACATGGTGTGTTCAATAAAAACATGGCAACATTTCATTCTTTGTGTGTTATTAGTTTAAGCAGACTGTGATTGTCTATTGTTGTGACTTAGATGATGATCAGATCACATTTTATGACCAATTTGTGCCGAAATCCATATCATTCCAAAGGGTTCATATACTTTTTCTTGCAACTATATATATATATATATATATATATATATATATATATATATACACACATATTGTATTTTCATCACAATAGTGTTAATAAAGGAACTGTACTCATAGCACATGGCAAAATAACACTGCTTGTGATACATTACCACCTGCTACAACACTTAATTCACCATCTCAAATGGAGAAGGGCACTGTCTTGACACTTTGGTGGCAGCAGTCCACATCTAGCTGCATCTAGATTGGCACCAGAGGCTGTACACACCTGCTTTGCACTCTAAACAATAGTCAACTGCACGCTTTGAATGACTCACACGCTGTCAATAAACAAGTCTTGCTTCAACTATGAGAGAAATCCAGACAATACAATTTATTGCAAGAAGAAAATAAAGAAAAAAAAAAATAATAATTATAAAACAAAACAGTGAAATAGATTGAGAAAGTGAAAGTCACTACTGGGAAATATATGAAAAGTTTGATAAATCAGAAGAAGCATAAAGGCTATAGCATGAAAAAGCAAGAGGGTTAAGAACCTTATTTCTTCTGTGTTCTATGAAATAAAGAAAGAGACATAAAACAATATAATATAGAACATTGGTGGAAGGAACAAGAGTCTGACAAATTGAAGAATAATAACGACAGGAAAAAGTAGGAGAGCGTTGGGAAGAAAAAACATAAGAAATAAAAAGACTTGGGCAAAAAATGGAAGACAAAAATATACAGACATAAAGGGAGGGACATATGGGAGAGAGTAAGAGACAAAAAATTAAGAGTCAAAAGGAGAAAAACAAGGATTTGTTGTCTATAGTGGACAAAACGGTCCTCCACACATGGCACACCTTCAAAGGGTTACTAACTGACTGCCTGTTTCTGTGCGGATTGGAGCAGGGAGAGGATTTCTTTCTTTCTTTTTTTTTAACATTTATTTCAATTAACAAGCAGTTTTCCATGCATGGTTGCTTTTCTACATTTGGTTGGAATTAGAGAAGATCCCAAATGAAAATCTCTAAGCAGTTACAGTCTGAGGTTTTACAATGGACAGCAAGAAGCTGTAACAGTGGAATTAAGGTGGAACATGGGATGGGAGTAGGGCAGGCAGGAAGAGGAATTATTACAAAGTGAGACGGAGCTGCAGTAACTGGAGCATGAGAGACATGGGCTACTGGATGATGTGGGCAGAGAAAAGGAAAAATCATGCCATGAAAAAGATAATGAAAATGCAAATGGTTTAAGTAATAAAGAGTGCAAGAAATTAAATTCAAAATAAATGGGGAGAGCAGGATGAGATAGCGTGAACATAAGTTAGAGAGAAACAGAGTATATGCAGAGAAGAGAAGAATATGAGAAGAACACAGACCGTTAATGCAGAATGACAGAGTTATTAAAACATAAGTTATAACCAGAAGAGACATTCGAGGCAGAAGACAAGGGCTGCTTAGAATTAAATACAAGTAATTCATGAAAACAATTGTAGAGGTAATGTATGAAAAGAGGAGGTATGAGGAATAATAAAGATGCAAAGAGGTCTAGAAGAACAGATGTCACAATGCAGGAGAAATAAAAGGAATACGTGAGTGGTGTTCTGTATGCAGACAGACTTCACCAACCAGATTTATGAGGAGCATACCTGATTTGAAGAAAGCCAATACAAAGCTTTTTTCTGATAGACTGGCCTGCATCTTAATGCTTTGCAAGGTGATACTGGCACTGTAGCAACGACATGAGTGAGCAATCACAGCAATCCAAACGTTGCAACCTTGGGACAGGTTGCTAACATTTTAAACAGAAGCCTAAACATATAGACATGTGGAAGGAAAAGAGCAAGGAGCTACATATAACGTGAATCCCTCCAGCATTTCCGGGGTTAAGGCAGGTGACATTGGGAAGGGGAACACATTTAATTAACTCTCATGATGCTTTCCCTTGGCAGCATATAAAATCAGGAGCTCAGTATCCATTCTGACCCTGTGCCCAGTGGTCGAAGTGTTAACCATTCATCAACCAAAAGTGTTATTGCTCATAAATATAGAGTTATATATCCGTATACATATATACATCTAAATTATATAGAGAGAGTTCCTTTGTTTTATAGGTTATAAAAGCACGGATGGTCACCTGACAATTTAAATGCCCATGCATTTTCCATGCAATTCTTCCCATGCACATTCTGGGTGAAGGAATCCCATTGTTTTAATGGTGTGGAGAGCTTTAGTCCCTCTGTGTCCATTAGTCCTTGAGTAGGCCAGAGATCAGGGAAGAGAAGTGGGAGAGAACATGGGAAATGCTCCAAAAAGTACATAATTGGGATGCCTGCCTTCATCACTTCATGCCACTGCGCAGGACCTGATTAGCTGCTATTAGCATTACGCTGATGATGAAAGCAATTGCAAAGGCGCATATCAGACTCTTCCGTACGCATGTCTGGCGAATCTGTTGGTTTGAAGAACCTGTAACATGAGTAATTTAGAGGGAACAGAATAAGGTTGCATCAGTACAAACTTCCAGTCTGCCAGTGTGATACATGAAGCATGCACAAGAAAGAAGAGATGAATCAGCATAGACATCAGAGGGAATTCCATTACGCCCACAGTTTTCATATTTAATGGCATGAACATATAAATAACAAGTATTTTAATTAGTTTTATTGTTGGGCTGGATTGCACCTACATTATTTAGTATTATTTTTGCTTGCCAGCTTAATTCTAAACTGAATCAAGTGTTAATTCTCTCCCTGTTCAGTGTCTCACCCTGTGTGTATAGAACGGATAGATGTGTAGCACTATGCTAGTGGAATGACACTGTGTATAAAGAGGAGAGATTTGTAACACTGTGCTAGTGGAATGACACTGTGTATAAAGAGGAGAGATTTGTAACACTATGCTAGTGAGATGACACTGTGTATAAAGAGGAGAAATTTGTAACACTGTGCTAGTGGAATGACTGTGTGTATAGAAAAGAGAGATGTGTAACACTGTGCTAGTGGGATGACTGTGTATATAGAAAAGAGAGATATGTAACACTGTGCTAGTGGGATGACTGTGTAAATAGAAAATAGAGATATGTAACACTGTGCTAGTGGGATGACTGTGTGCATAGAAAAGAGAGATATGTAACACTATGCTAGTGGGATGACTGTGTAAATAGAAAATAGAGATATGTAACACTGTGCTAGTGGGATGACTGTGTAAATAGAAAATAGAGATATGTAACACTGTGCTAGTGGGATGACTGTGTCAATAGAAAATAGAGATATGTAACACTGTGCTAGTGGGATGACTGTGTGCATAGAAAAGAGAGACGTGTAACCCTGTGCTAGTGGGATGACTGTGTACAAAAAGGAGAGATGTGTAACACTGTGCTAGTGGAATGACTGTGTGTATTGAAAAGAGAGATATGTAACACTGTGCTAGTGTGATGACTGTGTGCATAGCATGGAGATATGTGTAACACTGTGCTAGTGGGATGACTATATGTATAGAAAGGAGAGATTTATAACGCTGTGCTAGTGAGATGACTGTGTATAGAAAATAGAGATCTGTAACACTGTGCTGAGGGAATGACTGTGTGTATAGAAAAGAGAGTTATGTAACACTTTGCTAATGGGATGATTGTGTGAGCAGAACGGAGAGATGTGTAACACTGTGCTAGTGGGATGACTGTATGTATGGAAAGGAGAGGTATGTAACACTGCTAGTGGGATAACTGTGTGCATTGAACGGAGAGATGTGTAATACTGTGCTAGTGGGATGACTGTGTTTATAGAACAGAGATATGTGTAACACTGCTAGTGGGATGACTGTGTTTATAGAAAAGAGAGATGTTTAATACTGTGCTAGAGAGATGATAGTGTGTATAGAAAGTAGAGATATGTAACACTGTGCTAGTGGAATGACTGTGTGTATACATTGGAGAGATGTGTAACACTGTGCTAGTGGGATTACATTGTGTATAGAAAGGAGAGATGTGTTAACACTGTGCTAGTGGAATGACTGTGTGTATATAATGGTGACGTGTAACACTGTGTTAGTGGGATGACTGTATCTGTAATGGTGACATGTATAACACTGTGTTAGTGGGATGACTGTGTGCATAGAACTGATAGATGTGTAACACTGTATTAGTGGAATGACTGTGTGTATAGAATGGAGAGATGTGTAACAATGTACTAGTGGGATGACTGTGTGCATAGAACGGAGAGATGTGTAACAGTTAGCTAGTGGAATGACTGTGCATAGAATGGAGAGATGTGTAACACTGTGCTAGTGGGATGACTGTGTGCATAGAACGGAGACATATGTAACACTGTGCTAGTGGGATGACTGTGTGCATAGAATATAGAGATGTGTAACACTGTGTTAGTGGGATGACTGTGTGCATAGAACTGATAGATGTGTAACACTGTATTAGTGGAATGACTGTGTGTATAGAAAGTAGAGATGTGTAACACTGTGCCAGTGGAATGACTGTGTGCATACATTGGAGAGATATGTAACACTGTGCTAGTGGGATGACTGTGTAAATAGAAAATAGAGATATGTAACACTGTGCTAGTGGGATGACTGTGTGCATAGAAAAGAGAGATATGTAACACTATGCTAGTGGGATGACTGTGTAAATAGAAAATAGAGATATGTAACACTGTGCTAGTGGGATGACTGTGTAAATAGAAAATAGAGATATGTAACACTGTGCTAGTGGGATGACTGTCTCAATAGAAAATAGAGATATGTAACACTGTGCTAGTGGGATGACTGTGTGCATAGAAAAGAGAGACGTGTAACCCTGTGCTAGTGGGATGACTGTGTACAAAAAGGAGAGATGTGTAACACTGTGCTAGTGGAATGACTGTGTGTATTGAAAAGAGAGATATGTAACACTGTGCTAGTGTGATGACTGTGTGCATAGCATGGAGATATGTGTAACACTGTGCTAGTGGGATGACTATATGTATAGAAAGGAGAGATTTATAACGCTGTGCTAGTGAGATGACTGTGTATAGAAAATAGAGATCTGTAACACTGTGCTGAGGGAATGACTGTGTAAGCAGAACGGAGAGATGTGTAACACTGTGCTAGTGGGATGACTGTATGTATGGAAAGGAGAGTTATGTAACACTGCTAGTGGGATAACTGTGTGCATTGAACGGAGAGATGTGTAATACTGTGCTAGTGGGATGACTGTGTTTATAGAACAGAGATATGTGTAACACTGCTAGTGGGATGACTGTGTTTATAGAAAAGAGAGATGTTTAATACTGTGCTAGAGAGATGATAGTGTGTATAGAAAGTAGAGATGTGTAACACTGTGCTAGTGGAATGACTGTGTGCATACATTGGAGAGATATGTAACACTGTGCTAGTGGGATGACTGTGTAAATAGAAAATAGAGATATGTAACACTGTGCTAGTGGGATGACTGTGTAAATAGAAAATAGAGATATGTAACACTGTGCTAGAGGGATGACTGTGTAAATAGAAAATAGAGATATGTAACACTGTGTAAATAGAAAATAGAGATATGTAACACTGTGCTAGTGGGATGACTGTGTAAATAGAAAATAGAGATATGTAACACTGTGCTAGTGGGATGACTGTGTAAATAGAAAATAGAGATATGTAACACTGTGCTAGTGGGATGACTGTGTAAAAAGAAAAGAGAGATATGCAACACTATGCTAGTGGGATGACTGTGTAAATAGAAAATAGAGATATGTAACACTGTGCTAGTGGGATGACTGTGTAAATAGAAAATAGAGATATGTAACACTGTGCTAGTGGGATGACTGTCTAAATAGAAAATAGAGATATGTAACACTGTGCTAGTGGGATGACTGTGTGCATAGAAAAGAGAGACGTGTAACCCTGTGCTAGTGGGATGACTGTGTATAGAAAGGAGAGATGTGTAACACTGTGCTAGTGGAATGACTGTGTGTATTGAAAAGAGAGATATGTAACACTGTGCTAGTGTGATGACTGTGTGCATAGCATGGAGATATGTGTAACACTGTGCTAGTGGGATGACTATATGTATAGAAAGGAGAGATTTATAACGCTGTGCTAGTGAGATGACTGTGTATAGAAAATAGAGATCTGTAACACTGTGCTGAGGGAATGACTGTGTGTATAGAAAAGAGAGTTATGTAACACTTTGCTAGTGGGATGATTGTGTGAGCAGAACGGAGAGATGTGTAACACTGTGCTAGTGGGATGACTGTATGTATAGAAAGGAGAGTTATTTAACACTGCTAGTGGGATAACTGTGTGCATTGAACGGAGAGATGTGTAATACTGTGCTAGTGGGATGACTGTGTTTATAGAACAGAGATATGTGTAACACTGCTAGTGGGATGACTGTGTTTATAGAAAAGAGAGATGTGTAACACTGCGCTAGTGGGATGACTGTGTGCATAGAACGGAGAGTTGTGTAACACTGTGCTAGTGGGATGACTGTGTATATAGAAAGGAGAGATATGTAACACTGTGCTAGTGGGATGACTGTGTAAATAGAAAATAGAGATATGTAACACTGTGCTAGTGGGATGACTGTGTAAATAGAAAATAGAGATATGTAACACTGTGCTAGTGGGATGACTGTGTAAATAGAAAATAGAGATATATAACACTGTGCTAGTGGAATGACTGTGTGTATTGAAAAGAGAGATATGTAACACTGTGCTAGTGTGATGACTGTGTGCATAGCATGGAGAGATGTGTAACACTGTGCTAGTGGGATGACTATATGTATAGAAAGGAGAGATTTATAACACTGTGCTAGTTCTCACTAGCACAGTGTTATAAATCTCTCCTTTCTATGTATAGAAAATAGAGATCTGTAACACTGTCCTGAGGGAATGACTGTGTGTATAGAAAAGAGAGTTATGTAACACTTTGCTAGTGGGATGATTGTGTGAGCAGAACGGAGAGATGTGTAACACTGTGCTAGTGTGATGACTGTGTGCATAGCATGGAGAGATATGTAACACTGTGCTAGTGTGATGACTGTGTGCATTGAACGGAGAGATGTGCAATACTGTGCTAGTGGGATGACTGTGTTTATAGAACAGAGATATGTGTAACACTGCTAGTGGGATGACTGTGTTTATAGAAAAGAGAGATGTTTAATACTGTGCTAGAGAGATGATAGTGTGTATAGAAAGTAGAGATGTGTAACACTGTGCTAGTGGAATGACTGTGTGCATACATTGGAGAGATGTGTAACACTGTGTTAGTGGGATGACTGTGTTAAGAAAAGAGAGATGTGTAACACTGTGCTAGTGGAATAACTCTGTGTATAATGGAGAGATGTGTAACACTGCGCTAGTGGGATGACTGTGTGCATAGAACGGAGAGATGTGTAACACTGTGCTAGTGGGATGACTGTGTATATAGAAAGGAGAGATATGTAACACTGTGCTAGTGGGATGACTGTGTAAATAGAAAATAGAGATATGTAACACTGTGCTAGTGGGATGACTGTGTGCATAGAAAAGAGAGATATGTAACACTGTGCTAGTGGGATGACTGTGTGCATAGAAAAGAGAGACGTGTAACCCTGTGCTAGTGGGATGACTGTTTATAGAAAGGAGAGATGTGTAACACTGTGCTAGTGGAATGACTGTGTGTATTGAAAAGAGAGATATGTAAGACTGTGCTAGTGTGATGACTGAGTGCATAGCATGGAGATATGTGTAACACTGTGCTAGTGGGATGACTGTATGTATGGAAAGGAGAGTTATGTAACACTGCTAGTGGGATAACTGTGTGCATTGAACGGAGAGATGTGTAATACTGTGCTAGTGGGATGACTGTGTTTATAGAACAGAGATATGTGTAACACTGCTAGTGGGATGACTGTGTGCATAGACAAGAGAGATATGTAACACTGTGCTAGTGGGATGACTATATGTATAGAAAGGAGAGATTTATAACACTGTGCTAGTGAGATGACTGTGTATAGAAAATAGAGATCTGTAACACTGTGCTGAGGGAATGACTGTGTGTATAGAAAAGAGAGTTATGTAACACTTTGCTAGTGGGATGATTGTGTGAGCAGAACGGAGAGATGTGTAACACTGTGCTAGTGGGATGACTGTATGTATAGAAAGGAGAGTTATTTAACACTGCTAGTGGGATAACTGTGTGCATTGAATGGAGAGATGTGTAATACTGTGCTAGTAGGATGACTGTGTTTATAGAACAGAGATATGTGTAACACTGCTAGTGGGATGACTGTGTTTATAGAAAAGAGAGATGTTTAATACTGTGCTAGAGAGATGATAGTGTGTATAGAAAGTAGAGATGTGTAACACTGTGTTAGTGGGATGACTGTGTGCATAGAACTGATAGATGTGTAACACTGTATTAGTGGAATGACTGTGTGTATAGAATGGAGAGATGTGTAGCACTATGCAAGTGGGATGACTGTGTGCATAGAACGGACTGTGTATATAGACAGTGAGATGACTGTGGATATAGAAAAGAGTGATGTGTAACACTGTGCTAGGGAGATGACAGTGTGTATAGAAAGGAGAGATGTGTAACACTGTGCTAGTGAAATGACTGTGTGCATACAATGGAGAGATGTGTAACACTGTGCTAGTGGGATGACTGTGTTAAGAAAAGAGAGATGTGTAACACTGTGCTAGTGGAATAACTCTGTGTATAATGGAGAGATGTGTAACACTGCGCTAGTGGGATGACTGTGTGCATAGAACGGAGAGATATGTAACACTGTGCTAGTGGGATGACTGTGTAAATAGAAAATAGAGATATGTAACACTGTGCTAGTGGGATGACTGTGTAAATAGAAAATAGAGATATGTAACACTGTGCTAGTGGGATGACTGTGTAAATAGAAAATAGAGATATATAACACTGTGCTAGTGGAATGACTGTGTGTATTGAAAAGAGAGATATGTAACACTGTGCTAGTGTGATGACTGAGTGCATAGCATGGAGATATGTGTAACACTGTGCTAGTGGGATGACTATATGTATAGAAAGGAGAGATTTATAACACTGTGCTAGTGAGATGACTGTATGTATGGAAAGGAGAGTTATGTAACACTGCTAGTGGGATGACTGTGTAAATAGAAAATAGAGATATGTAACACTGTGCTAGTGGGATGACTGTGTATAGAAAGGAGAGATGTGTAACACTGTGCTAGTGGGATGACTGTATGTATGGAAAGGAGAGTTATGTAACACTGCTAGTGGGATAACTGTGTGCATTGAACGGAGAGATGTGTAATACTGTGCTAGTGGGATGAATGTGTTTATAGAACAGAGATATATGTAACACTGCTAGTGGGATGACTGTGTTTATAGAAAAGAGAGATGTTTAATACTGTGCTAGAGAGATGATAGTGTGTATAGAAAGTAGAGATGTGTAACACTGTGCTAGTGGAATGACTGTGTGCATACATTGGAGAGATATGTAACACTGTGCTAGTGGGATGACTGTGTAAATAGAAAATAGAGATATGTAACACTGTGCTAGTGGGATGACTGTGTAAATAGAAAATAGAGATATGTAACACTGTGCTAGTGGGATGACTGCATGCATAGAAAAGAGAGACGTGTAACCCTGTGCTAGTGGGATGACTGTGTATAGAAAGGAGAGATGTGTAACACTGTGCTAGTGGAATGACTGTGTGTATTGAAAAGAGAGATATGTAACACTGTGCTAGTGTGATGACTGTGTGCATAGCATGGAGATATGTGTAACACTGTGCTAGTGGGATGACTATATGTATAGAAAGGAGAGATTTATAACACTGTGCTAGTGAGATGACTGTGTATAGAAAATAGAGATACGTAACACTGTGCTGAGGGAATGACTGTGTGTATAGAAAAGAGAGTTATGTAACACTTTGCTAGTGGGATGATTGTGTGAGCAGAACGGAGAGATGTGTAACACTGTGCTAGTGGGATGACTGTATGTATAGAAAGGAGAGTTATTTAACACTGCTAGTGGGATAACTGTGTGCATTGAACGGAGAGATGTGTAATACTGTGCTAGTGGGATGACTGTGTTTATAGAACAGAGATATGTGTAACACTGCTAGTGGGATGACTGTGTTTATAGAAAAGAGAGATGTGTAACACTGCGCTAGTGGGATGACTGTGTGCATAGAACGGAGAGTTGTGTAACACTGTGCTAGTGGGATGACTGTGTATATAGAAAGGAGAGATATGTAACACTGTGCTAGTGGGATGACTGTGTAAATAGAAAATAGAGATATGTAACACTGTGCTAGTGGGATGACTGTGTAAATAGAAAATAGAGATATGTAACACTGTGCAAGTGGGATGACTGTGTGCATAGAAAAGAGAGATATGTAACACTGTGCTAGTGGGATGACTGTGTGCATAGAAAAGAGAGACGTGTAACCCTGTGCTAGTGGGATGACTGTTTATAGAAAGGAGAGATGTGTAACACTGTGCTAGTGGAATGACTGTGTGTATTGAAAAGAGAGATATGTAAGACTGTGCTAGTGTGATGACTGAGTGCATAGCATGGAGATATGTGTAACACTGTGCTAGTGGGATGACTGTATGTATGGAAAGGAGAGTTATGTAACACTGCTAGTGGGATAACTTTGTGCATTGAACGGAGAGATGTGTAATACTGTGCTAGTGGGATGAATGTGTTTATAGAACAGAGATATGTGTAACACTGCTAGTGGGATGACTGTGTTTATAGAAAAGAGAGATGTTTAATACTGTGCTAGAGAGATGATAGTGTGTATAGAAAGTAGAGATGTGTAACACTGTGCTAGTGGAATGACTGTGTGCATACATTGGAGAGATATGTAACACTGTGCTAGTGGGATGACTGTGTAAATAGAAAATAGAGATATGTAACACTCTGCTAGTGGGATGACTGTGTAAATAGAAAATAGAGATATGTCACACTGTGCTAGTGGGATGACTGTGTGCATAGAAAAGAGAGACGTGTAACCCTGTGCTAGTGGGATGACTGTGTATAGAAAGGAGAGATGTGTAACACTGTGCTAGTGGAATGACTGTGTGCATAGCACGGAGATATGTGTAACACTGTGCTAGTGGGATGACTATACAAATAGAAAGGAGAGATTTATAACAATGTGCTAGTGAGATGACTGTGTATAGAAAATAGAGATACGTAACACTGTGCTGAGGGAATGACTGTGTGTATAGAAAAGAGAGTTATGTAACACTTTGCTAGTGGGATGATTGTGTGAGCAGAACGGAGAGATGTGTAACACTGTGCTAGTGGGATGACTGTATGTATAGAAAGGAGAGTTATTTAACACTGCTAGTGGGATAACTGTGTGCATTGAATGGAGAGATGTGTAATACTGTGCTAGTAGGATGACTGTGTTTATAGAACAGAGATATGTGTAACACTGCTAGTGGGATGACTGTGTTTATAGAAAAGAGAGATGTTTAATACTGTGCTAGAGAGATGATAGTGTGTATAGAAAGTAGAGATGTGTAACACTGTGCTAGTGGAATGACTGTGTGCATACATTGGAGAGATGTGTAACACTGTGCTAGTGGGATTACATTGTGTATAGAAAGGAGAGATGTGTTAACACTGTGCTAGTGGAATGACTGTGTGTATAATGGTGACATGTAACACTGTATTAGTGGGATGACTGTGTCTGTAATGGTGACATGTGTAACACTGTGTTAGTGGGATGACTGTGTGCATAGAACTGATAGATGTGTAACACTGTATTAGTGGAATGACTGTGTATATAGAATGGAGAGATGTGTAACACTATGCAAGTGGGATGACTGTGTGCATAGAACGGAGAGATGTGTAACACTTAGCTAGTGGAATGACTGTGCATAGAACGGAGAGATGTGTAACACTGTGCGAATGGGATGACTGTGTGCATAGAACGGAGAGATATGTAACACTCTGCTAGTGGGATGACTGTGTGCATAGAATATAGAGATGTGCAACACTGTGTCAGTGGGATGACTGTGTATATAGAAAAGAGTGATGTGTAACACTGTTCTAGGGAGATGACAGTGTGTATAGAAAGGAGAGATGTGTAACACTGTGCTAGTGAAATGACTGTGTGTATAGAATGGAGAGATGTGTAACACTATGCAAGTGGGATGACTGTGTGCATAGAATGGAGAGATGTGTAACAATGTACTAGTGGGATGACTGTGTGCATAGAACGGAGAGATGTGTAACACTTAGCTAGTGGAATGACTGTGCATAGAACGGAGAGATGTGTAACACTGTACTAGTGGGATGACTGTGTGCATAGAACGGAGAGATATGTAACACTGTGCTAGTGGGATGACTGTGTGCATAGAATATAGAGATGTGCAACACTGTGTCAGTGGGATGACTGTGTATATAGAAAAGAGTGATGTGTAACACTGTGCTAGGGAGATGACAGTGTGTATAGAAAGGAGAGATGTGTAACACTGTGCTAGTGAAATGACTGTGTGCATACAATGGAGAGATGTGTAACACTGTGCTAGTGGGATGACTGTGTTAAGAAAAGAGAGATGTGTAACACTGTGCTAGTGGAATAACTGTGTGTATAATGGAGAGATGTGTAACACTGCGCTAGTGGGATGACTGTGTGCATAGAACGGAGAGATGTGTAACACTGTGCTAGTGGGATGACTGTGTATATAGAAAAGAGTGATGTGTAACACTGTGCTAGGGAGATGACAGTGTGTATAGAAAGGAGAGATGTGTAACACTGTGCTAGGGAGATGACAGTGTATATAGAAAGGAGAGATGTGTAAGACTGTGCTAGTGAAATGACTGTGTGCATACAATGGAGAGATGTGTAACACTGTGCTAGTGGGATGACTGTGTTAAGAAAAGAGAGATGTGTAACACTGTGCTAGTGGAATAACTGTGTGTATAATGGAGAGATGTGTAACACTGCGCTAGTGGGATGACTGTGTGCATAGAACGGAGAGATGTGTAACACTGTGCTAGTGGGATGACTGTGTATATAGAAAAGAGTGATGTGTAACACTGTGCTAGGGAGATGACAGTGTGTATAGAAAGGAGAGATGTGTAACACTGTGCTAGTGGAATGACTGTGTGCATTCAACGGAGAGATGTGTAACACTGTGCTAGTGGAATGACAGTGTGTATAGAAAAGAGAGATGTGTAACACTGTGCTAGGGAGATGACAGTGTGTATAGAAAAGAGAGATGTGTAACACTGTGCTAGGGAGATGACAGTGTGTATAGAAAAGAGAGATGTGTAACACTGTGCTAGGGAGATGACAGTGTGTATAGAAAAGAGAGATGTGTAACACTGTGCTAGGGAGATGACAGTGTGTATAGAAAAGAGAGATGTGTAACACTGTGCTAAGGAGATGACAGTGTGCATAGAATGGAGAGATGTGTAACACTGTGCTAGTGGAATGACTGTGTATAATGGAGACATGTGTAACACTGTTAGTGGGATGACTGTGTGTATAGAAAGGAAAGAGGGTGTTGTAGGTTTACTACTAGTGAATCAGTCACATATTATTTTCTTGACAAAAAAAGTGAAATAGGGATACAAACATAAATTTCTATTTCTATTGGAAATTAATTTGCTTGAAAGGGTTATAAGACGTTTACCCTCAACACTCACTCTCCATATCGACAGGACAATCCCCTCTCGTACCCAGGTTTCCAGACTCCTCGGTCAGGATGATATTTTCAATGTCACGCATGGACAGGTGCTCGCAGAATGTGTCATACAGCAACCTCTTCAGTTCTTCAACTGACAGTGACTGCATGTCACACTGCAGGGATATAAGGGACTGTGGTCACTGCCCAAAGGACTTTACACAGCTAAATACTGGACAAGTGCAGGTCACAAGCAAGGTCAGCTTCAGTGCCATTTCACCCACTAATTCTACTAGCATAAAGAATAAAAACATTTTATACAATATTTGTGCATGCTAGTAAGCAGTAAATCTTCATCTATTCCCCCTCGTTCACTGTACTTAAGTTTGCCCAGTACTCTGCATACACAGTGTTTGCCTTCAGAATAGGCATTACGTTTTATTCCTACTGTGGAGCACTGCACATGTGTGTGACATATTATGTGCTGATGATATTGTTTTTTCTACGTCCAATGTGATATTAGTTAACTGCATATTTAGAGAATTCTCTGTTAATACTATCTGGCAATGTAATTATTAAAAATGGTTAGTAAAATCTATTAGGGAGTGAGTAAAGGTAAACTAGTAAACGTTTGTAGGTGTTCAGTTTGGTCTCCTCTGCAATGTGATTGATCTGATGTACGTCTAGTGAATCACACTGCAGTATTCAGCAAGCCTTGCTGGTACTTTCACAAGGTTTACTGAATGAATTTCTGTCTGTCTTTAAACTCAAAAGAGGCAGTTACCTACATCTCTCACATTCTATAAGGGTCCACATCAGCTCTCCTTGAGCCTAAAGGGATAAATAGATGCCCTGCAAGGATTTAAAAGAAGACGTAATTTTCTTTCTCTACACTGGATTGAAGAATCATGGATTATTTTTGGTGTAGTCAATTTTTTGTGTATTGCTGTGTGCGGAAAATGGGAATTAGTTTTATGGGTTACATTTGACAGTGCAGGACTATTGGGATAATTTTAGGTAATATTTTACGTTACCGTCTGTTTAAAGAAGCACTATAGGGTCAGGAACACAAACATGTATTCCTGACCCTATAAGGGTTAAAACCACCATCTAGCCCCCCTGACCCCCTCATGCCTCCCTAAAAATAGTAAAACTTACTTGTATTCATGTCTGCAGCAGCATATTTTGTCCCTGTTTCCCCATAGGATTGGCTGAGACTGACAAAGAGGCAGATCAGGGGCAGAGCCAGCACAATTCAAACACAGCCCTGGCCAATCAGCATCTCCTCATAGAGATGAACTGAATCAATGAATTTATATGAGGAAAGTTCAGTGTCTGCATGCAGTGGGAGGAGATAGTGAATGTTTGGATGCATTTTATGCAGCCATGACCCAGGAAGGATCTCTAACAGCCATCTGAGGAGTGGCCAGTGAAGTTATCACTAGGCTGTAATGTAAACACTACATTTTCTCAGTGTTTACAGCAAAAAGCCTGGAGGTAATGATTCTACTCACCAGGATAAATTCAATAAGCTGTAGTTGTTCTGGTGACTATAGTGTCCCTTTAATTTTTATTAATTTATAATAATAATATATAAGGGCAGTATGCAGCATGACACTATGTTGCCAGCAGACAGTAAACTGGATCCAAATTACACTGCTGCATTGCATTTCACATATATTAAAATGGCATGATGAAAATGTATAGTTGTCTAGGTTGAAAAAAAGACCATCAAGTTCAACCATGAAGACCTGTATTTAAAGATGCTGTTTCAAAAGATGGCAAGAAAAACAACTGTAGCCATTTCCAATTATGCCACAAAAAAAGGAAACAATCCTTCTTGACTCCATAATGGCAAACACATTTCTCATTGGATCAACAAACTCTACATATTTTATTCTTGAATATTTTGTTTATGCAAAAAAGCATCCAATCCTCTTTTAAAATTATCTATAGGGGGTGGGGCCTGACAGATGACCAGGACGGTGGCATGGTGCTGGAGCT
Source organism: Pelobates cultripes (assembly GCA_933207985.1). Taxonomy (NCBI): domain Eukaryota; kingdom Metazoa; phylum Chordata; class Amphibia; order Anura; family Pelobatidae; genus Pelobates; species Pelobates cultripes. Next base: position 178,184,902 of record OW240916.1, on the reverse strand, counting down.
CCTCGGGGGAATCAACTTAAGGTCTTAAACTTGCTCCATTTTGGCAAGAATACTGCACACAACCCCATGGAGTACCCTACCGATTATTTGCTAACTTTCTGTCTGTAGCTGATCCTCACAGTCTGTGTTCTGCTATCCTGTGGTTTGCAGGCACACTTGGGGAAGGGGAGGTGGCCTTAAATTAGAGCTCACTTGCTTAGGGCCCTTCCTCCGATCCCTGGATATAATGATCCCCACTTGTGACTTGGTGGGGTCCCATTGACAAGACATCAAGCCTACAGCTGAACCAGAAGGTTAAGGCCTGGTTCTCAAGAAAGCCGCCCTGCTGGGGCCTACAGCCAGAAGCCCTTCCCAAAGCCACCCTTGCTCGGGGATTCACTCCTCTTGAATGTTGACCACATTTGTGAGACCTCCTTGGCATGGCTTTATGAAATGGGGCTTAACTCCACTCCTGCAAGACGAGTCACTGCCCACAAGGTGTGTCCTGCTGGCGATGTGGCTTGAGTGGGTCTCTCCCACATGTTTCCAGAAGAGTGCTGCAGAAGAGTAGGTGCAAGAGGCTGCAGCGGCAGTGGTCAGCACCTCATCGCTCTTGCTCACACACTTGCAATAACTCATCATGAGACCGGGCCAGTGAACACGCAAGCCCCCAACGCAATCTACTTGTCTTGGAGGCCTATTACTCCTGTTACTGGCTACATGGAATTTGCGGTCAGTGTACATGAACACAATAGAAGGACTCCATCAAGGTGGCTGAAAGTGGCGGCAGCTGAGACTCTCCCTTATTAGGAATCAGGTGACTAATCCAAACTCCTAGCAGATTGGCTATATTATGCGTGGCCATATTTAGAAACTAACCTGCAATGGTTTAGCTATTATTTTCTGTTATTATATTCTAATTGAGTATTTTCCATAGATGACCCCTCAGACCCCATGGTTTACACATGTCTTGCAATTTATCTACAGTTCTATGCTTTAACATGTTTATTTCTCTATCTGCTTCACCTACATAGAATTGTGTTCCTCATGATTTTTTTAAATAAAATTAACAACAAATTGTGCAGTACCCTTGAAATGCTGACCAACTATAATGCTATGTTTCTCTTGTACTTGCACAAGCTACTGGGGCAAGCTACTCCAATGCAAAAAAAATAAAATGTATATAGACTCTGATAAGACAATCTCTTTAGGTAGAAAATGCCACATCTTTATTGTTCCTACTTTAAAGAACACTTTTTTCTGCTGTAAGCAAAAACACTTTTTTTTCCAGTTTCAATTAATGACCTATTGTCTGTTGTATATTCCTGCTGAGGAACAGGTTATCATATAGTTCTGCAATACCCTTCTTTAACACTGGTGCCCACAATTGCACTGCATATTCAGGGTGGGGTCTTACCATTGATTTATAAAGAGGCAAAAAAATATATTTAGATAAACTGAATCAATATCTCTTTTTATGCACGAAAGCAACTTAGTAGCTTTTGCAATGGCAGACCAGGATTGCAAACTGTTGCTTAGTATGTGATCTATAATAGTTTCCAAGTCCTTTTTTCATTTAAAGTTATCCCTAAATATAACCCATTTAATGTATAAGTGACTTGTGGGTTCCTTATTCCAAAATGTGTGACTTCACAAATATCTCAAATGTTATTAAAAGTCCATGTGGTATTGCTGTTGTGATGGTAGTCACCATCACTGGGAGCAGAAGGACACTTTACAATGGTTCCTAAATGTCTCCCATGTCTCAGGCACCCTGTGCCCTTTTTCTTTTTTAAATGGGCACAGGGTGCCTGAGACATAGGAGTCATTTAGGAACCATTGTAAAGTGTCCTTCTGCTCCCAGTGATGGTGACTACTGTCACAGCTGTATTGTGTGCATAGTATAGGTTTGTAAGTGTGTATAGCTATACAAAAGAATATAAGAACACTACTATACAGACACCAAATCATTTTGTTTCTAAGAATGATCATGGTACCTTCCAAAATACAGTGTCAAAGTCTGCACCACGCAATTTATCTGGGATCCCCGAAGTTGTGATCTTTGGTCCTAATAGTGTCACAAACTCTTCAAAATCCACTTGGCCATCTCCTAGGAGAGAGAGAGAAAGAGAAGATATGCATTGGAAACACATAAAAAGAGAGATGTGATATGGGAAAATAACATTTGATCAGGGAGTGATAAAACCAATAATGGTAGATAAATTGGCATAAGAGTGTAAGAAATACAAAAAGGTTAGTGAAAGAATTTACATTACTGAGAGAGGACTAGAGCTCAAATACTGGCAAATAGAACTGGAAAAATGGATTAGGAATAAATGCTGATCAATTAATTGTATTTTATCAATTTATGATAAAAAGAGTTTTTGTATAGAGCATGTACTAAGAAAAATATACAAACTGGCAGAGACAAATATAGAGTCTGCATACATAATGGCTATACAGAATATGTACACCGCCTGAACAAACCAACCCTACATAATATGTACAGAGCTTGAACAAACAACAATATATACACAGATTGCATAAACAGGCCATCCATAACATGCACAAAGTCTCAACAAATGGACCATCCATAATATGTACACTGCCTACACTAACAGACTGCTTTGGAAAAAAACTGACCTTAATATGTACATAGTTGGAACAAACTAAGCATAATATGTATTGATTCAGCACAAACTGACCACGATATATGGAGCAGGCACAAATGACTACTAAAAAGTATGATACCTGTACAAACTAGCCATACCTGATATGTACACAGCCTGCACAAATGGACCATAATATTTACAGAGACTTTGAAAACTATATGTATAGAGCCAGAACAACCTATTGATAATAGGTATAGAGTCTTTACTGTATCCACGATATGCAAAGGGCATGAACACACTGACTATCATGTATGTACAAAGCTAACTCAAACAGTTTTGTATCGAACTTGTTCGAACTGATCATTAGACACTAATACACAAAATGGAAAGAGTGCATATACAACAGGTACAGTTTGAAATGCTTTATGGATAATTTTCAATGTAAAACTATGGTGTAGGGTCACACCATATAGCAATACTGTGTGTTATGTATGGATACTGTCTGCACCAACAGACAAATATATTTACACAACGTTAGACTAACAGCAGTTCAAATTTGGTACCAGACCCCTTTAACACTGCTATACATACATTACATAACTTTTTTTGTGATTATATGTGGATTTAAGTGTGCATATAGTGTGTGGATGCTTTGTGTATAGAGTCAGTACTAGTCTGTTACTGCATTTTTATGTGTGTTATTAAAGGACCACTCTAGGCACCCAGACCACTTCAGCTTAATTAAGTGCCAGGTCCTTCTAGGGTTAACCCATTTTTTTTATAAACATAGCAGTTTCAGAGAAACTGCTATGTTTATGAATGGGTTAAGCCTTCCCCCTAATCCTCTAGTGGCTGTCTCATTGACAGCCACTAGAGGCGCTTGCGTGCTTCTCACTGTGATTTTCACAGTGAGAGCACGCAAGCGTCCATAGGAAAGCATTGTAAATGCTTTCCTATGCGACGGGCTGAATGCGCGCGCAGCTCTTGCCGCGCGTGCGCATTCAGCCCAGGAGGAGGAACGGAGGAGGAGAGAAGGAGGAGAGCTCCCCGCCCAGCGCTGGAAAAAGGTAAGTTTTTAACCCTTTCCCCCTTCCAGAGCCGGGCGGGAGGGGGTCCCTGAGGGTGGGGGCACCCTCAGGACACTATAGTGCCAGAAAAACGAGTATGTTTTCCTGGCACTATAGTGGTCCTTTAAGATAAATGCATTGTCGGTTAGAATGAATACATATGTGATTTGAATGAATGCAGCATGTAAGTGCAATGATGTATTTTTACTGAGTGCATTTTACGTTTGTGTGTGACTGCAAGACTGTATTTGTGCAAAATAGCATTATGTGTCAAAGTAGGTGTGTATTTATGTTAGTGCCAGTGTATGCATGCACTGACCTTCCACCGTCATTGGCCCTCTTTGTATTTGTGTGCATCTGGAATGTGAATGCACTTGTGAATTTATTTGGAGAACCATTATGTACAGCATGTGAATGTTTGGGTGCATTTGTGGAGAGTCCGTGTTTATATTAATGAAGGACTGTGACGAAGTGCCCTTCGCCACTTGGTCCTGGAGAGGCCTACTTGCCAGCCTCCTCCCCTGTGACTATGACTCTTTCATGTATCTGGCTTTAAAGCCCCTAGTCTACCTTCAGACAGACAATTTATGTAGGCTGCTTTATTTATCTTATGTTTTAGTCACCCTGTACCCATTATAGGTGCAGGGTGTGTGTAATGTAATTGTTTATAGTGTGTGTGTATGTACTGTGTAATGTATTGCCTGCTCTTTTGTATTGCTGAGGTTTGCTACCAACTAGGTGGGTTTGGCTATGGAGCTTGTCTAGTGCCCTCTGTTGGTAGCAACAGCAATATGCACTACCTGAATTGCAAGACTGGTTCATTTGCATATTCAGGTAGATTTGCATATTGCTAATTCTGCAGGCAGGTGAGATATTTACTGTTAAATATTGTCTCCCCCCACCCCTTTAAAAATGTGCCATTGTGTTTTGATAAGTCACTGTGTGTTTCTTGATATGGTTTGACTGTTTGTGATTTTATTGAGGTTTCACAACAATGTTATTGTGGTGACTGTATTGGCTGGTCCCAAGGGAAATAAAGGTTTTGACAGTTCTTCTTGATCCCTCTAAATGTAGCCTTGTCTCGTTATTGGAGGGAGCTGTTATAATCACACTGGGGATTGCTATGCTCTGCATGCTCCCCTGAGCTTGAGTCACTTAGCTCTTTTAAGAGCTTGTTCCTGACACGCTCTCCTTGGAGGAGGGGTCTTCGCCACACAGTCCTGGATGCTGGAGGTTCGTACAGGGTGGAAGGAAGAGTTCTTTCCCACACAGTCCTGGAGGACAGAAGCTGATCCAGGGTGGAAGGAAGACGGTGAGACTCCAGTCAAGATACGGCGGTTGCGGAGTCTGCGGTGGTTGCGGTGTCTGCTGCAGTGCTTGGAGTCCTCAGGAAGCGCTAGGAGCATCCGTCAACGGAGGGTACTCAGTCGGAGTACAAGGAGCTCCGTTACATTGGTGGCAGCGGTGGGATGGCGTCCTAGTGCGAGGAGAAGCAGCTCGGAGACACTGGTATCGTATGAGAGGTTATTGAGGGCAACGCTAGCCACTGTGCAGCGTCCCTAACTACAGCAGCATGGAGCAGGGATGGATAGAGCCCTGCGAAGAGCACCTCAACATGATACGTCGCTACGAGGACGACGCTTACATTGAGGAGGTAAAGAGCCGGTTGGTCTGCTATGGCCCAGACCTTTCGAACGAGGTGGTCAAACAAGTAATGCGCCAGTTGAGTGCTGAGAACAGTGCGGCAATGGCCTTTGAGCGACAACTGTGGAGGTTGAGGATATGGACACCTAGTCTCCAGCGGCAGTGCAATTTACAGGGAGCCGAAGGTGTCGTCCTTCCTCTCCAGCGGCAGTGCAAGTTACAGGGAGCCGAAGGTGTCGTCCTTCCTCCCCAGCAGCAGTGTATCCTACAGGGAGCAGAGACAGTTGGTCTCTCTCTCCAGCAGCAGGACAATGTTATGGGAGTGGAGACAGGCGGTCTCCCTCTCCAGCGGCAGCCTGTGTTTCAGGGAGAGGAGCACAGCACCCTATCTCCCCAGCGGCAGCTTAACCTACAAAGGGGAGACACCAATCTCCCAGATGGCGCAGAGGGGACCGTGGTCTCTGTGCCCGACCTACAGGGATGCTGGACAGCATGTCCAGATCCCCAACTACCCTCACAGGGACAACAGGAGGAGGGGGTAAGTACGAATTCCCCGCCCCAGCTAACTCCTAACTTGGCCCCAGGGTTAACAGGGGAGATGTTAACCCCCACTGACCCCCATGTTCCCCTGGCTACTGAGCCGGACTATGTCCCAAGCCCCCCAGTGGAAGAGCTGGCAGCTGGGCAGAGTGCAGTCGGCCTCTGCCCTCCCTTTGTCCCTTGTTCAGAGCCTGATGTCCTGCAGGCTATACCAGCAGAAGAGCTGGCATCAGGGCAGACCACCGCTGGCCTCTGCCCTACCGATCCCCTTGTCACAAGACTGGCCTGCACCCCCCTCCTCCCAGCAGAAGCGCTGGCATCAGGGCAGAGCGCCGCTGGCCTCTGCCCCTCAAGTCCCCACAGCGTGTTGCCCCATCACCCCAGAGGAATACCCAGGTGCAGTCACTGTTTGCTGTGGGTGGGCTGCTCTAATAACTGTTTGTTGTGGGTGGGCTACTCTGGCACTTGCTTATGGTCGGTGGGTGACTCGACTAACTTAGGCACTGACCGACAGAAAGTCAGGTGCCTGGTTAGTCTTCCCCCCAAAGGGGAGATATGTGACGAAGTGCCCTTCGCTACTTGGTCCTGGAGAGGCCTACTTGCCAGCTTCCTCCCCTGTGACTATGACTCTTTCATGTATCTGGCTTTAAAGCCCCTAGTCTACCTTCAGACAGACTATTTATGTAGGCTGCTTTATTTATCTTATGTTTTAGTCACCCTGTACCCATTATAGGTGCAGGGTGTGTGTAATGTAATTGTTTATAGTGTGTGTGTGTGTACTGTGTAATGTATTGCCTGCTCTCTTGTATTGCTGAGGTTTGCTACCAACTAGGTGGGTTTGGCTATGGAGCTTGTCTAGTGCCCTCTGTTGGTAGCAACAGCAATATGCACTACCTGAATTGCAAGACTGGTTCATTTGCATATTCGGGTAGATTTGCATATTGCTAATTTTGCAGGCAGGTGAGATATTTACTGTTAAATATTGTCTCCCCCACCCCTTTAAAAATGTGCCATTGTGTTGTGATAAGTCACTGTGTGTTGCTTGATTTGGTTTGACTGTTTGTGATTTTATTGAGGTTTCACAACAATGTTATTGTGGTGACCCTATTGGTTGGTCCCAAGGGAAATAAAGGTTTTGACAGTTCTTCTTGATCCCTCTAAACGTAGCCTTGTCTCGTTATTGGAGGGAGCTGTTATAATCACACTGGGGATTGCTATGCTCTTAGCTCTTTTAAGAGCTTGTTCCTGACACGCTCTCCTTGGAGGAGGGGTCTTCTCCACACAGTCCTGGATGCTGGAGGTTCGTACAGGGTGGAAGGAAGAGTTCTTTCCCACACAGTCCTGGAGGACAGAAGCTGATCCAGGGTGGAAGGAAGACGGCGAGACTCCAGTCAAGTTATGGCGGTTGCAGAGTCTGCGGTGGTTGTGGTGTCTGCTGCAGCACTTGGAGTCCTCAGGAAGCGCTAGGAGCATCCGTCAACGGAGGGTACTCAGTCGGAGTACAAGGAGCTCCGTTACATTGGTGGCAGCGGTGGGATGGCGTCCTAGTGCGAGGAGAAGCAGCTCGGAGACACGGGTATCGTATGAGAGGTTATTGAGGGCAACGCTAGCCACTGTGCAGCGTCCCTAACTACAGCAGCATGGAGCAGGGATGGATAGAGCCCTGCGAAGAGCACCTCAACAGGATACGTCGCTACGAGGACGACGCTTACATTGAGGAGGTAAGAGGCGGTTGGTCTGCTATGGCCCAGACCTTTCGAACGAGGTGGTCCACCAAGTAATGCGCCAGTTGAGTGCTGAGAACAGTGCGGCAATGGCCTTTGAGCGACAACTGTGGAGGTTGAGGATATGGACACCTAGTCTCCAGCGGCAGTGCAAGTTACAGGGAGCCGAAGGTGTCGTCCTTCCTCCCCAGCGGCAGTGCAAGTTCCAGGGAGCCGAAGGTGTCGTCCTTCCTCCCCAGCGGCAGTGCAAGTTACAGGGAGCCGAAGGTGTCGTCCTTCCTCCCCAGCGGCAGTGCGAATTCCAGGGGGCCGAAGGTGTCGTCCTTCCCCCGCAATAGCAGCAGTGTGTCCTACAGGGAGCAGAGACAGTTGGTCTCTCTCTCCAGCAGCAGGACAATGTTATGGGAGTGGAGACAGGCGGTCTCCCTCTCCAGCGGCAGCCTGTGTTTCAGGGAGAGGAGCACAGCACCCTATCTCCCCAGCAGCAGCTTACCCCACCAAGGGGAGATACCAATCTCCCAGCTGGCGCAGAGGGGACCGTGGTCTCTGTGCCCGACCTACAGGGATGCTGGACAGCCTGTCCAGATCCCCAACTACCCTCACAGGGACAACAGGAGGAGGGGGTAAGTACAAATTCCCCTCCCCAGCTAACTCCTAACTTGGCCCCAGGGTTAACAGAGGAGATGTTAACCCCCACTGACTCCCATGTTCCCCTGGCTACTGAGCCGGACTATGTTCCCAGCACCCCAGCGGAAGAGCTGGCAGCTGGGCAGAGTGCAGTCGGCCTCTGCCCTCCCTTTGTCCCTTGTCCAGAGCCTGATGTCCTGCAGGCTATACCAGCGGAAGAGCTGGCAGCTGGGCAGAGTGCAGTCAGCCTCTGCCCTCCCTTTGTCCCTTGTCCAGAGCCTGATGTCCTGCAGGCTATACCAGCGGAAGAGCTGGCAGCTGGGCAGAGTGCAGTCGGCCTCTGCCCTCCCTGTGTCCCTTGTACAGAGCGTGACATTCTGCCGGCTACCCCAGCGGAAGAGCTGACATCAGGGCAGAGCGCCGCTGGCCTCTGCCCTACCGACCCCCTTGTTACAGGACTGGTCTGCAACCCCCTCTCCCCAGCAGAAGTGCGGGCATCAGGGCAGAGCGCCGCTGGCCTCTGCCCCCCAAGTACCACCAGCTATTTGCCCAGCTGCACCAGGAAGGCAGAGGATGCTGCATTTTCATCCTACAACCTGGAACCTACAGGCCAGTACTGTTTATTGTGGGGGGGCTACTTTGCTACTTGTTATTTGTGGGTGGGCTGCGAGACTAACTTAGGCACTGACCGACAGGAGGTCAGGTGCCTGGTTAGTCTCCCTCCAAAAGGGGAGATATGTTACAAACTGCCATTTGTAACTGTTATTTTATTTGACAAATTGCCCTGCTTCCCTGTGTTATGGAGAAGCCTAATTGCCAGCCTTCTGCCCCATGACTATGGACCTAGTGTGTATGGCGATTTGACTGTATTTGTGGGATCTGAGCGCTGTTTGGATATATTGAGCGCTCAGATCCAAGCCATCTGGGGATAGGTTGAATGTGGGGGTTCTGTTCAGTTCAATAGGAGTTATGTATTTTTGTGTCTTTTTGTGTCTTTTGCTAACATGTGGTTAATGGAGTCTGCCTCTATCCCTGGATAATTGGATTACTTTCCCCATTGTCCAGGATAGAGGCCTCTGTAAAACCGGTTTGGGCCAGAAAACCATGCTGCCAGCCAGGCCCCAAAAGACACTTTTGCTAACTTTTGAACCCCTTGTCTGATTTGTGCCATTTTTAATATGTTGCTCCCCTTAATGGATTGATTCCAAATATGTAATTTTTATGAAGATTGGATGTGTAGTTTGGAAGTTATAGCACATGTATAAAAACTGTATTTTTACTGTTCTGTTTTAATTATGTTATGTGATTATCTGAGGGATGGGAATTTCCCTGAATGTATATTGTTCCGATTGGTTATACTGCTAATTATGTGGGTGTCTCCCTTGCATGGGCAGAATCTCATAAAAGCAGAGTGTGTGCCATTAAACATCAGTTCTTCTTGATCCCTCTAAACGTAGCCTTGTCTCGTTATTGGAGGGAGCTGTTATAATCACACTGGGGATTGCTATGCTCTGCATGCTCCCCTGAGCTTGAGTCACTTAGCTCTTTTAAGAGCTTGTTCCTGACACGCTCTCCTTGGAGGAGGGGTCTTCACCACACAGTCCTGGATGCTGGAGGTTCATACAGGGTGGAAGGAAGAGTTCTTTCCCACACAGTCCTGGAGGACAGAAGCTGATCCAGGGTGGAAGGAAGACGGCGAGACTCCAGTCAAGATATGGCGGTTGCGGAGTCTGCGGTGGTTGTGGTGTCTGCTGCAGCGCTTGGAGTCCTCAGGAAGCGCTAGGAGCATCCGTCAACGGAGGGTACTCAGTCGGAGTACAAGGAGCTCCGTTACAGCAGTAACGGGCAATATGTCCAGTATTGCTGCAGCAATGGCAGGTCGTTCTAGATAAATCCCGGGGGTAGTTGTTAGACCTCTGAGGGCGAGGTGGCCCTGGGGGTACAGGAGCACGGAACTCTGGGCGAGGGGTGATGGCTGGGGTATGAGGCTCTACCTTGTTAGCTGGTCGTGGAGTACCCTGGCTCACTTTCCTAGTTTCGGCGTACTCATCCACCAGCCGAGCCGCCTCGTTTAAGTTGTTGGGGCGACGATCTCGTACCCAGTCCTGTAGGTCTGCAGATGAATCTTGGAAAAAATGTTCTAGTAAAAATAACTGTAGCACTTCCTCCCCGGTGTTTGCGTTGCACCCTCGTACCCAGTGTGATGCCACTCTTTGTATCCGGTTAGCCCATTCCATGTGGGAATCCACAGCCTTTTTCTTGGACTCCCAGAAGCGGCGGCGGTAAGTTTCTGGGGATACGGCATATCTGGTTAGCAGTGCATCTTGTACCCGCTGATAGTGTGAGAGCCCGAAAGGCCTCATTTGCTTTGCCAGATAATTTCCCGGACAAGATAGTGATCCATTGCTCTAGGGGTACTTGATGTAGTGAGCACTGCCTCTCAAAATCGGCCAAATATCCATCAATCTCTTCTTCATTCTCCACAAATGCTTTAAATGCAGTAAAGGGTACTTTCTTTGCTGCAGTAGTTGGAGGGGGAGTATGAACTGTCTGTGTAATGGGCTGTTTTACTCTTACCAGTTCAATTTCGTGTCCCCTCTTTTCCCGAATCTCCGCTCTCACTTCAAGGAACAGCCGTTCAATCAGTTCTACTGATGTCGCTGGGTACATGGTTAACCTCCTCTGTACAATGCTGGTAACTTCATCCTCCTCGCTGGCAGGAGCAAGTTGCTCAGTGACCTCCATGGATCTATCCAGTTCGTCCAGCTCCAGCAGGTCAGCTATCAGCTCTCTCCGGGGTCTGTTACTGGCACTCCTTCCCCGAGTCTCCAATAGATCTTTCAGTGTATCTTTCAATAGATCTGACATACTGAGACTCCATTCAGCACTTGCTCTGTGGCTGAAAGGACCATCCCACCGCTGCCACCAATGTAACGGCTACCCAGGTAGTAAGGGGGTATCAGCCGTTGTAGACGTCCTTTTCCTGGCAAGCTACTGTGTAGTAATGCAGTTACTTATTGCCATCCACGAGATCCAAAAGTAGAGTCATGCATAGCTGTAAAAAGGAGCAAGGTAATTGTGCAATAAATCCCCTTCCAAGAACGAGACAAGGCTACGTTTTGAAGGGTCAAGCAGAACTGGCTTTTATTGACAGGGATTCTCCTTTTATGCAATTCTTCCCTTGGGAGGGCGACACCTACATAATTAGTACAGTTTGTCATTTTTTTTTTTATTTTTTTTTATCCATATGCAAATACATTTTGGCGTTTGAGAAGGAATTTTATAAATTTTATATTTATATCCTTCGATGGATATTTTCAGTTAAATATATTTTTTGATATAATTTTTTGATGTATCTTCTGATGGATTTTTACTTTGATGAATATACTAATATTTGTGCTTTCATCATCAAGCCACAATAGTAATTAAATCATCAATCCATAATAAGAATTTCAATGATCATTTATCTATTTTTATCCAAGTTTGGCCCCTAGTATTAAACTATATGTTAGTCCACATACAAATACAACATTTCTAGGATGCGAACATTTTTAGTACATGATATTTTACCAGATATATTTTATATTTTTATTTATTGAGTTGGATCACTTTTGTGTTATATGTACAAAAAGTTTCCTGTCCATTTTAGAAATACCGGTGATATATTTCCACATCTCTTGAAAGGGTTAACTCCATTTACCTTAACTATTTATTACCATTTATAATACCTTGGTAGATGTTAATTGTGAGGATCAGCCAGATGTATGTACTCACACACCAAGCATTCATTCATTTATCCTAATTCTGTGTTTGTATTCTATTGATGTATAATATTACCAATGTGTATTTATAAATTTATATTTGACAACCATTATTGATTGCTTATTCAACACTCTTACACTCAATGTCTGTACTATGATTGAAGAACCTCGATTAGTAATTCATATGTTTTTTATTAGCTACTTAAACATCTTTATATAAAGATAGACTGAAGTACTAGACCAATACATGTCTCTGATGAAGTAGGGCTCCACCCACGAAACGCGTTAGACGAATGAGGCAGGATTCTATATACTGGTCACTTTATCAGATTTTAAGTTATTTCCACAAGTCAGCTCCTGGTACCCATGCACTATCCCCTAGAGTGCTCTTCTTGTTACTAGTTATAGGTTTTTGTAAATCCCTATTATTTCCAGCCTGAGCGACTTAGTGCCAGTTGAACTCCCTCTCCTCTGCGTACATATTAGGTGTACCAGAACCTTCTATCTTATAATTAGTACAGTACCCAATAACAAACATGGTACATCCCACACGTCTCCTCCCCTCAGATAAACAGTTAACATAATTAACACACACATATTTTTATCCTAGTTTTGGATGTACCCCAAATACTTGGGGTACACCCTTAAATCCAGTATCCCAGATAGCCCTCATCTAGGGGAACAACATATTAAAAAATCATCCCATTCGGTTAAAGCGTTCGGGGGTTATGGGACTTTAAAGTTTTGACCGACTGCATAGGCACACTAGCCGTAAATAGTTCCATAAGTTTTGGCCTTGCGGTCGGTCCTCGTTCGCGCGGTGAAAAGGCACGAAAATCCTGCCATCCGTGCATATCTTGCTGGTCACTGGACTCCCTGTATGTAATATATCCTATTTACCGAATGGCAGGGCGTTCAGTAGTTTCAGCACGAATTTACGGTGTTATTGAGGTTTCAGCGGTATTCACCTACTCGAGTGTCCGATTTTAGTTCCAGACACTCTACGGCAATTTACTGCTGTTTGTGCGTTAAGATGGCCGCAAACACGTGCAAAAGTCCTGAAATGGCGGCAACCTAGGATCTGAAACAAAGGATTCATGCATTTTTCATACGAATGGTAGATGCCGGTCTGGGAGGTAAAATACCACATAATTGAATAGCAGGGTGGTCCGGTGTTCGGTAGTTTGTATTCGTATTTGTGCCTGCTGAGTCCCTACCGCATGGATTGCACAAATAGACGAATACTGGCAACAAAAGTCCCGATTGTGCTACAATTATCCACATAAACCAGGTAAGCATATTCCCTTGTATCATTAGTCTCGGTTAGTGCTAAATATTTCCAGGCAGAAAGTAAAGTTCTGTTACAGCTGTCATTCGCTATGTTTGGAGAGGGGAGAAGTCGAGGCTCCGACATGACATACTCTGCCTACCAAGACATCGGGGGGGACTGGCACTACCCGATTTTAAACGATATCACCAAGCCACTGTCTTACAGCGCATTCTGGAGTGGCATATACACACAACACAAAAGCAATGGGTAGCTCTGACCAAGGAGAGACGAGGGGCCCACCTGCAAGCCACCATATGGATGGGGGGGGGGGAATAACAGCGATGGAGAGGAAAGGAGCCTGATAGCGAGCCTCTAACTAGCTGGAGACTCGTGAGGGAACAACCGCACATCTCACCCATAACCAGCCCATTGATCTCCATTACTGATAACAAAGCGATTGGGGGAGGCATACCGCCAGAGGCATGGCCCATCTCAGAAGGAAGGGAGCATGTCCCCATCTCCACAATTCTGCGGGACGGCACCCTGCGGACCTTGGAATCCCTGCTGGAGGATATGCCCCGCTCAACATTGATAGTGTTGTGTCATAATAGCATTATTATGACACAACACGCAATAAACACCACCTACACAGGGACCTCACATGGTTTGAAGTGACCTGTGAAAAGGGTTTGCCACTGGAGAAGGCGATATCCACTCTCTACCAATACCTCCTGGTGGGACACCTGACAGAGAATAACACCTTTCGCAGGCAATGGGAGACGATGCTGGATTCTCCCTTTACGTCCCAAGAATGGCAACACAAGAGTTCCACTAGAGTTGTGGCAACACAAGAGTTCCACTAGCTCACAACACCAAGAAACAAACTATAAACTGATCGCGCTATGGTATAGGACTCCAACATTGCTAAACAGGATCTTCCCAACAATACCCCCAACGTGTTGGAGGTGTGAGGAGGAGAAAGGCACGACTCTACACATATGGTGGGAATGTAACGTGATTGTCCCATACCGGGAAATGATTCGACAGAAAATCTATGAAATCCTGGGGGAGACGCCAGAATGGTCGGCAGCCCTATCGCGCCTACATATCTCGGAGATGTCGATAGCGACATATAAAAAAAAATCGATTTTGCGTCATCTGCTCAATGCGGATTATTGGAAGAAAAAAGAGACACCTCGAGTAGAAGAGTAAGGAGGGTAGAGGACATTCAGGGGGCGGAGGCGGTGCAGGCCTCCTTGCTCGGTAGGGGGGACAAACACGCAGAGAGATGGTGACCATGGTTTGTATATTGTGAGTATATTTTTAATTACCTATCACGGATATTTTTAATACAAAGAGCACTATTAGTTGTCTCTTTTCTCTTTTATTTGAATATTGGATACACCACTGACGGAGGGAACCCACCATATATCCCATAAGCGGGGATTATACCTGTTACGGTACCTCCAGGAACGAAATGTACAAACCGCCGTTTAGCGAGTATTCCCCGTTCGCAATAATGTGGTCGGGTAGCGGGTATAATAAAACCAGGCGAACCGCCAGTCAGGGAACACTCCAAACTCCCGAACGGTACCTGTACGGCTAATTCCCTTCGCAAGCCGCAAATCCACGAACGGCAATTAATAACCGAACGACAATCTCTCCCAAGCGGCAAATAATCCAAGTAAGCAGTCTCTCGCCGCTAGTATCCAAATCCCCCCAATAACGAGACCAAGCTCCGCTTTGAGGGTAAAACACGAACTGGTTTACTGTGGGCTACCTGCCCGGTATTTATGCAGGTCTCCCACTTGGTGGACACTCCCCTAGGGGACCAAATGGGAGACTGAAATCACAGAGGGACATGGGGACATTCTGGACATACATCCCCACAATATTCCCAGCATGCAGTACAGTTCCCTCCCCTCTGCTCGGGGAACAATTGGGAAGTAATTCAATTATCTCCCCGAGCAGAGGCAATCGCCATTTTAGATACAAGTTACAAAACCACACAAAAATCCATAACTTAATAACTGCTGAACATTTTACATCAGTCTTGCATATCCCCAGATAGCCTGGATCTGAGGGCACATTATTGGAGAATAGCGCTCAGATCCCATTCGCACAGTTCAATCGCCATGGAGTCAAAGTCTCTTTCAGTTCTTCGGTATGCGATTGACTCCATGGGACGGCTATCTGGGTTAAGTCCATTCGTGTGGTTGAATCTCCCGAACGGCTGGCATTCGTATGCTTTTGTCGATTGAGAAGGGGAGGTCGACGGCTTCAGCGGTGTTCGGCTGAAAAAGTGTCCGTTTTCCGATCCATGAAATAATCGTTGAACACCGCTGGTCGTTCGCATGGACAAAATGGCCGCTGCCTCGTGGTCGACATACGAACGACGACCACCCGGCATTCGGTTTTTAATTGAGAAGTGTCTGTGGTTAACCGCAACGCTCTAATTGGGATCAATAGGTTAACCAGCAGCACACTTCTCTTCTGGGTGGCCGTCCGTTCGGTAGTTCCGTTCGACAAAACCGACATTCCCTTAAACAAAGCATACGAACGGGGAAATTCATGAAAACGGCCAAACAGACGAACAACGCAGTTATAATCCAGACAGATGGGTCTGTCACACGGCTCCCCCCTTGTGGAACACTCCGGCAGACCCGGCTTGACCCTTTGGCGGGTCAACTTGGGGATGACCGGACTGAGGAGGAGTAGGGACGTCTGTTTGCCGAGATAACCCATCTGCATTCCCATTCTGCTTACCGGGTCGGTAGCTGATGGTGAAGTTATATGGCTGTAGTGCCAAACTCCACCTCAGCAGTCTGCCATTGTCTCCTGAGACCCGGTTAAGCCAGACGAGGGGGTTATGGTCCGTAATAAGGGAAAATTCTTGTCCATACAGATAAGGGCTCAGTTTCTTCAGTGCCCAGACCAGGGCTAAACACTCTTTCTCCACTGCCGCATAACTTACTTCCCGGGGTAGTAACTTTCTGCTTAAGTATGCGACAGGGTGCTCTCCTCCATCTTCCCCGACCTGGCTTAGCACAGCCCCCAGTCCATACATGGAAGCATCTGTATGTACAAGAAAACGTTTGTTAGGGACTGGGGCAGCCAGGACAGGAGCATTAACAAGAGCTTGCTTCAGTGCCTGAAACGCGGCTTCACAAGCTGGAGACCACAGGACCTGCTTAGGCAAATTCTTCTTAGTCAGGTCAGTCAAGGGCTTGGCAACCGTACTGTAGTCGGGACAAAACGTCGGTAATACCCTGCCGTCCCCAGGAAAGCTAGCACTTGGGTCTTGGTGATAGGTGTGGGCCAGTTAGCTACAGCCTCTACCTTGGCTGGCTCCGGTCTCTGGCTCCCACAGCCTACTCTGTGACCCAAGTACTGTACTTCTGCCATGCCTAGATGGCACTTGTCTGGCTTCAAGGTCAGGCCTGCGGCCCGAATCTTGTCCAGCACCACCCCCACGTGTACTAAATGGTCTTCCCAGGACTCACTGTAGACCGCAATGTCATCCAGGTAGGCACATGCAAAGTCCTGGAAGCCATCGAGGAGCCTATCCACCATACGCTGGAAAGTAGCCGGAGCATTCTTCATCCCAAATGGCATAACCTTAAACTGGTACAGGCCAAATGGGGTGACGAATGCTGACTTAGGGATAGCATCCTCGGCCAGGGGGATCTGCCAATAGCCTTTGCACAGGTCTATGGTGGTCAGATAGCGCCCCCTGGCAATACGGTCTAATAACTCGTCTACCCGGGGCATAGGGTAGGCGTCAGTGGTGGTCCGCTCGTTGAGCCGCCTGTAGTCCACACAGAACCGGGTGGTCCCATCTTTCTTAGGCACCAGAACTACAGGCGAGGCCCAAGGACTGTCCGAATGTTCGATAACCCCCAGCCTGGTCATTTCCTGTATCTCCTTCCGCATTCCTTCTCGGACTGCTTCAGGGATACGGTATGGGGGTTGCCGTAGGGGGTTCTGTCCGGGTGTCTCGACCTTGTGTACAGCTAGGGTAGTGTACCCGGGTTCTTGGGAGAACGTGGCCTGCTTCTCCCACAGTAATTGTCTTGCCTGTACCTTCTCTGCCGGGTTTAGTCGGTCCCCTAGCTGTACAAGACTAGTAAGGTCTGTCTGGGGGTCCCTCTCTAGCAAGTCAGGTAACGGTAAGTTCTCGGGGTCGTCAGTAGCTGGGGCACATACTGCCGCAACATCCTCTGGTCGTTCTTGATACTCCTTCAGCATGTTCACATGGAAGGATCGCTGAATCCTTTCATCTGAACAGCTGGCTATAAGGTAGGTAGTATCGCATACCTGAGCTAACACTTTATACGGGCCCTGCCAAGATGCTTGCATCTTGTTCGTCTTCACAGGCTTGAGTACCAGAACCTTCTGCCCAACCTGGAAGATCCGCTGTCGGGCACCCCGATCGTACCACCGTTTCTGTCTCCCCTGGGCCGCCTGGAGATTCTCCCTTACCATCAGGGACAGTTTCTCCATGCGGTCCCGGAGTTCCAGGACATATGGTACTATGGGGGTCCCTTCTTGCTCTGTCTCCCCCTCCCAGTGTCCTCTAATGAGGTCTAGGGGTCCACGGACCCTTCTCCCATAGAGTAACTCAAAGGGGGAGAACCCAGTAGATTCCTGAGGCACCTCTCTGTATGCAAATAGCAGATGAGGCAGGAATCGCTCCCAGTCTCTGCAAGTGTCAGTAAAGGTCCTCAACATCTGTTTTAGGGTGCCATTAAATCGCTCGCAGAGACCGTTAGTCTGTGGGTGATAAGGTGAGCTAAGCAGAGGTTTAATACCGCACACCTTCCACAGCTGCTGGGTAAGCACAGCGGTGAACTGGGTTCCCTGATCGGAGAGGATCTCCTGAGGGAACCCGACCCTAGTGAAGATTTTAACCAGGGCATCAGCAACCGTCTCTGCCTCTATATTGGACAGCGCTACTGCCTCTGGGTAACGTGTGGCATAGTCCACCACGGTGAGAATATACTTCTTACCTGATGGACTAGCCCTGGCCAGTGGACCCACAATGTCAACGGCTATGCGGGAAAAGGGTTCTCCAATGATAGGCATCGACTGAAGCCTAGCTTTTGGGTGATCCCCCCGCTTACCTACCCGTTGACAGGTGTCACACGTGCTACAATAAACCCGCACATCCCGGTTAAAATTGGGCCAGAAGAAATTTTGTGTGATCCTATGAGCTGTGCGGCGGGAACCTAGATGGCCGGCTAATGGCACATCATGCCCAATCCGCAGAATCTCCTGCCGGTATTTTGCGGGCACCACTAGCTGTCGATTCTGCGGAGGGGCATTCGGTTTCTGGGGCGGTTTCGGGATCCTGTAGAGTCTATCCCCCACCCACTCGTAGTGCTCCCCATCTACTCCTTCTCCCCCAGAATCGGCCCTGGCCCTGTACTTTGCTAGCGTCGGGTCTTCCCTAGTTTCCTTCCCGTATATCTCTGGGGTATCCCAGCCTAAAGGGGCCTGGTCTAAGGTACAAGTCGGGGTAGAGAGTCTTACCTGGGTCTCAACAGCAGGTGGGCCGGTCTCGGCGGCATGGGTCTGGGCACGGGTCGTGACAGCGTCCACTTCAGCAGGACCCATGGGAGCGTAGGCGGAAACAAGGGGCGCCAAGTCATTGCCAAGGAGGACATCCGCTGGTAAGTCCTTCATGACCCCCACATTCACATGTCTAGCGCCCACTCCCCAATCCAAATGTACCCGGGCAACGGGCAGACGGAACACGGCACCTCCAGCTACTCGTACGGCGACCGTGTCCCCTGTATGTTGGGCTTCGGATACCAGGTGTTTCTGGAGCAAAGTCATGGTTGCCCCGGTATCCCGTAGACCACTGACCTCCTTCCCATTGACTTTTACACATTGTCGGTGGTGCTGCCTGTTATCCCGGTGGGCAGCCTGAACGGGGTCTGCCTCATGCAGGATGCCCCAGCACTCCTCTTCCTCTACACAGTGAGCGGCTGGGATGGGGGGTCGTGGATTGCCGCCGGCTGGTCTCCTCCAGGACTGGTTCTGGTTGGCGCTGTTCATCGGGCACTCGGGTCGCTTGTGCCCTAGTTGCTTGCACAGGTAGCACCGAATGGGTTGGGCATACTCCCGTGAGTTGAACCGAGGTGTCTGCTGGTACGGGGCAGATGGAGGCGGTGCCGATGGGCGATTCATGGGAGGCTGGTATAGGTTGGCTGCTATTGGTGCTGTTGGCCTGTATTCCACTCTGGCGGGAGCCTTGCTGATGAGACTGTCCAGTTTGCGGGCGTCGGTATACTCATCCGCCAGGCGAGCTGCTTCGTGCAGTGTGGAGGGTTTGCGGTCCCTTACCCACTCTCTGACCCCTGCTGGCAATTTATCAAAACAATGTTCCAAAAGAAACATCTGCAGCACCTCTTCTCCGGACACAGCCTGGCACCCCGCCATCCAGTGGGCGGCTGTGCGATGCACCTTACATGCCCATTCCACGTATGAGTCCCCAGAGGTCTTGACGGTGTCTCGGAACCTCCTCCGATATGCCTCAGGTGTAACGGCATACCGGGAGAGTAAAGCTTCCCTGACGGCCACATAATCCCCAATCTCCTCATCAGGAATGGCCCGAAATGCCTCGCTGGCCCGGCCGGATAACTTGCCGGACAATATAGTGACCCAGTCTTCCAGGGGTACCTTGTGCAGGGCACATTGCCACTCAAAATCAGCAAGGTACCCATCAATCTCTCCTTCTGTTTCACTGAAGGCTTTAAACGCAGTGAATGGTACCTTTTTCCTATCCCCCGGGTTTGCTGTGACTGGGGCTGCTGCAGCACCGCTTTGGCGAAGCAGGTTGGCCTCCACAGCTGCCATGACCCGGTCAATGGTCTCTGTAGTCGGGTTGGGACCATAATGTGCCAGCCTGATTCTTACTGCCCGGTCAAAGCTTGCCTCCTCGGGGGTTCTGTCAGCTGCACTGGGTCCATTGGTTCCCTCTGTCGCTGGTACTCCATCCATTTCC
>OW240916.1:178133319-178164569 GCA_933207985.1 Pelobates cultripes | reverse complement strand
CCCCTCAGAATGGGTTAAAACTAACCTTATTTCGAGCAGTCCACGAGTCTGCCGGCACTGGCCCTGCTCCCTTGGTGATATCAAGATTGCCAATTTTTAACCAATCCAATGCTTTCCCATGGATTGGCTAAAATGGACAAGGGGGCGGGGCCAAACACTGTTTTGGCCAGTCAGCACCTCCTCATAGAGATGCATTGAATCAATGCATCTCTATGAGGAAAATTCAGCGTCTCCATGCAGAGCGTGGGGATGCTGAACGGCAGGACTGCTTACTTTGCAGCCCTGAGCCAGGAAGCCTCTCCAGTGGCCGTCTAAGGAGTGGCCACTTGGAGTTGTCTCTAGGGGCAATGTAAACACTGCCTTTTCTCTGATAAGGCAATGTTTACATGAAAATTCCTCAAGGGAGCTATTATACTCACCAGAACAATTACATTAACCTGTAATTGGTCTGGTGACTATAGTATCCCTTTAAAAAAGGAGTAATAGAAATGGTACTATTCATTGAACAATTCCAAGGGGTCTACTCATGGTTGTAGAAATCAGATGCATTACTCACAAGAAATTTCGGATGGACACTATATCATCATTAATTTAATACCTGTGAACCAGGAACCTTAAAAAAATAAAAAATAATGTTCTTCTTTCCCCATTTGAAATAAGAGGTATTGGAACACTTTTTAATCAAAGCGGTACTATCATGGCCAAATCAATTTTTTTTGGTTTGTTTTTTTTAACCCTCCTCCCGACTCCACTACATCTACTTGCCACACCCAAATGCCCCTAAGCAACCATATTACCTATTTTCTTATCTTCATTTCTTGCCTGGCCCCAGGTCCTGGACGCCGCCATCTTTGTGTGGGCAGATGAAGTCGCTGTGGGACACGTCATCTGCCCACACTGGATAGCGCTATGAAATTCCCGCGCATGCCCAGTTAAACAATTGGGCATTCGCTATTGTCCGAAATTCGGACGGGAATTTCATATATTTATTCATTTGTCTGAAAGACGAAGGAATGAATAGAAATTTCAGATGAACAAACAAACACTGAATATCGGTGTTCAATTGTTCGTTCAGTCTATTACAAGGATGGAGCTATCAGTGGGGGCCCAATAAGACAATGGGGGATAACCTATTGTTCACCCCCGGTCCCCACCCATGAGCAGCAGGTGGTGGCCCTAAAATACAATGGGGGGAACCTATTGTTCCCCCCTGTCCCCCACCCATGAGCGGTGGGTGGGGGCTCTAAATGGGAGGAACCTATTGTCCTCCCCCTTGGCCCCCACCCATGAGCGGCGGGTGGGGGCCCTGAAAGACAATGGGGGATCTATTGTCCCCCCCGGCCCCACTCATAAGCAGCGGGTGGAGGCCCTAAATGAAAATAAGGGGGATCTATTGTCCTCCTGGCCCTAACCCATGAGCAGCAGGTGGGGGCCCTAAATGCCAATGGTGGGGACCTATTGTCTTCCCCCCGGGCCCCTACACTTAAGCGGCGGGTGGGGGCCCTAAAAGACAATGGGGGAACCTACTGTTCCCTTCCACCACCCATAAACGGCGGGTTGAGGCCCTAAATGGGGCGGACCTATTGTCCTAGCCCCAGCCCCCACCCATGAGCTGTGGGTGGGGGCCCTAAATGAAAATGGGAGGGGGACCTATTGTCCAGCCCCCACCAATGAGTGGCAGGAGGGGGCCCTAAAAGACAATAGGGGGACTTATTAACCTCCCCCTCCCTCCCCTGCCCCCACCCATGAGCGGCGGGTGGGGCCCCTAAAAGACAATAGGGGAGGCACCTATTGTTTCCCCTCCCGGCCCCCACCCATGGGGGTTAAATGTAAACATACCCCGATCCCCAGGGGTGATTAGTGGTCCCCAAGCCCCTAGTCACCTCCCACCCCCCCAAAAAAATACAATAAAGCCCCACCTACCCCCCTCACCCTAAAAATAGTGAGGGGGGGAGACAATAAAACTAAATACATGTAAATAAATAAAAAAATACTTACCATTTGATGTCTTCAAAAAGGCCAAATAAAAATCCATAATATCCGTCGAACTTATAAAATAAAAAAAAACAGAGTGCCCCCAAAAAATCAGCTGAAAGAAAATTATCCTGACACTAAAAAAATATTCCATGTTCACCCAATGAGGGCACCTCCCAGACTGAGCTCCGCAGGGCAGGGAAAGGTTTATAAAGCCTTTCCACGCCCTGCAATTTGACTCAGAACGCTATGATTGGTTGGTTTAAGCCAACCAATCAGAGTGCTCTGAGAGTAAAATCTTGAGCTTTACCTGATTGGTTACCTGCAAGGTCATCATAATCTCCAAATCTATAGAAACCAGTAGAAATTGTTGTTCTGGATAGTATAGTATGGGACTTTTTACACAGGGGCGTAGCGTGGGGGGTGCAGGGGGGGCCGGCCGCACCGGGCGCAATATCTGGGGGGGCGCAATATCTGGGGGGGCGCACTAGCCCTATGCGGCCCCGCGGCCGCAGCCACAACCGCGCGATACTTCCTGTCAGCGCGGTGTGACGTCACATCCGGCGGCTGCGCGGCGGAGGCTCTTCTGAAACTGCATCGCGGCCTTTCTTCCCTGAGCTGTTGGAAGTGGAATTTGTAAAGGTAAGAATAAAGGGGCTTGGGGGACCTATTGTATTATGTATTGAGGAGGGGGTCATTAATGTATTGGAGAGGGGGAGGGGTCATTAATGTATTGAGAGGGGAGGGGAGTCATTAATGTATGGGGGAGGAGGGGAGGGGGGTCACAGTATGGGGAGGGAGGGGGTCATTAATGTATGCATGGGAGGGGAATGGGGAGGATAATGTATGGGGAGGGAGGGTCATTAATGTATGGGGAGGGGGGTCATTAATGTATGGGGAGGGAGGGGGTTTATTAATGTATGGGATTAAATGGGGAGGGGGGGTCTTTAATGTATGGGGAGGGGGTCATTTAATGTATGGGGAGGGGGTCATTTATGTATGGGGAGGAGGGTCAGTAATGTATGGGGAGGGAGGAAGTAATGTATGGGGGAGGGACAGTAATGTATTAGAGCAAGATTGGGACGGGGCAGTAATGTATTGGGGAAGGAAGAAGGGGCAGTAATGTATTGGGAAGGGAAGAAGGGAGGCAGTAATGTATTGGGGAAGGAAGAAGGGGCAGTAATGTATTGAAGGGAAGAAGGGGGGCAGTAATGTATTAGGGGATGGGGGTCAACTGTGTATTAGGGGAGGGAGGGGTCAGCAGTGTATTAGGGGGAGGGGGGTCAGCAGTGTATTAGGGGAAGAGGGGGGGGATGGGAAAGATCTGACTTGGGAATTTGAGATGAGGCAATGATTATATTTTTTACATTTGTGGCCTAATGAATAATCTATATATATATATATATCTATATATATCTATATATATAGATACATATATATATATATATATATATATATGTGTGTATGTAGAAGGAAATGTAAATAGGTGGGGCTACAGGGGTGAGGGAATTATATTTGTAATATATTTATTAGGAACTGTGGAGGGAAGGGGGTTGGATGAGAGCATTAAATATCATAGCATTAAATATTATATTTATGGGGTAGGAACTGTATTATATATTTTTGGTTTAGTGCAGGGGTAGGTAACCTTTGACACTCCCTTTGTTTTTTGACTACATCTCCATTAAGGCTTGCAAAGCATCATGGGAGGTGTAGTCCACAACATCTGGAGTGGCAAAGGATGTCTACTCCTGGTTTAAAGCATAGGTGTATAACCATTTGGCTTCCCCAGGCCAAAATAACCCCTTAAACTCTTAAAGGATCACTATAGTGTCAGGAAAACAAAGCGGTTTTCCTGACACTTTAGTACCCTGAGGGTGCCCACACCCTCAGGGTCCCACTCCCGTGGCGCTGAAGGGGTTAAATTCCCTTCAGTTACCTTAATCCAGCGCCAGGCTCCCTCGGTGCTGGTGACCTCTCCTCCCTGTCTGACGTCAGCTCCCCGTCCGACGTCACTGGAGCTGAATGCGCATGGCTGCGCGCGCATTCAAAGTGTCCATAGGAAAGCATTTCTCAATGCTTTCCTATGGACACTCTGCGCGATGGAGGCGAAATGTGCTTCCAGGCTCCAGCGTCGCAGATGCGCCTCTAGTGTCTGTCCGGAAGACAGCCACTAGAGGCTGCCTTAACCGCAAATGTAAACTTAGCAGTTTCTCTGAAACTGCTATGTTTACATGTGAAGGGTTAAAACCTGAGGGGCATTGCACCCAGGCCACTTCATTGAGCTGAAGTGGTCTGGGTGACTATAGTGTCCCTTTAACGCTGTTAGGGCGTTATATGCCGTCCGCATTTTAATGGGCTGTTAAGCTGAATTCTGATGACTCCGCAATGCTATGGGGCTGGTATGTAATTTTTTCCAGGCCCTGGTGCGAAGAGAGAGCGAGGGACTATCTGGGGGAGGGACAGTGCAGCGGCCGCCCAGCGCAGCACTGAGCGCGGGAGAGAACCACACCAGACCAGCCCAGGCAGCAGCAAGAAGAAGCTGGCAGCGGCGGCAGGTGACACAGGCCAGAGAGGAGAGAGGGAGCCAGTGGTGACAGACACTGCAGGAGGAAAACCTAGGAGGACCTGGAGGAGAAAACCTAGCCTGCTGACTGCTGTGATCGGGTCCGGGACAGCCGGTGAAAAAAAAGATAGGAGTCAGGACTGACTGGAGTAGTACTGGGCTCAGTGGGCTGGCTGTGTAGTGCTAGCAGAGGCAGAGCATCTCCCAAACTGAAGTTTCTTTGCGATGTTCCCGGTCTGCAGGTCAAGACTGGCATGTTGAGCTGACCAGATGGATTGAAGTTTGGTTGGTTCAACAGTGACGAGACAGATTTCGATCCATATGTAGCTGCTCCAGCTCAACATAAGTTGATGTAAGCCAGTGGGTCTAGCAACCTTTAATTTATTTTTATTTTTTTGCTGAAAGAGTAAGGCAATAGGCATGAAGGTGAATAAACATTATGTTAAGAGTAAAGAAATGGTTATACAATGAAGGGGTGCTAAAAGTGCAGCAAGGCAAGAAAGTGATTTTCTTTTTTTAGAATTTTAGCAGAATACTACTGTCATGTCATACAAAAAAGAATCTGGTGCACAAGGCAGGAAAAGGAGAAAGATAGAGACAGAGCAACAAGCTAAGTTAGCTGGAAGCCTTCACCGGTTTTTGGTGAGTACTGCTGAAATTACAGCAGGACCATCAGCAGCATCACAGGAGACTCGTAATCCTGATCCTGTGTCGGTAGACATTCCTGTTCCTGCATTAGAAGCAGAGACAGTTCCATCTAAGGATGTTTATACTCAGCCAAATCTGCCAGAAAATATTGACCAAAAAGTTTATACTGATATTGGCTATTGGCCTGAAACCATGGATGAAACCTTGAAAACTGAACTTGTCAGGCGAGGGACAGAGGAACTGCAGAATAAGGATGCATGGTTTCCAAGAGACAGTAATGGCAGGTCATTTTCCAAGGATTGGTTCTACATACATTTGGACAATGGTGAGACTATGTTAAGGACATGGTTGGTGTTTTCTCCTGTAAACAATGCTGCATATTGCTTTCCTTGCATGCTTTTTCAGAAGGCTAAAGGGAAAAGTTCATTTGGAAAGTCAAGTGGATTTAATGCATGGAGAAAGTTAAGCCCTAGATTACTAGAGCATGAGCGCAGTTCATATCACTTGAGTGCATTTACAATATGGAAAGAATTAGAAATGTGGCTGCATAAACAGGAGACTATTGATGCTGCTGCCCAGCTTGCACAACAGAGGTCATTTGAAAAATGGAAGGCAATCTTAGTCAGAATACTTGATTGTATTCTGTATCTAGCCAGGCAAACCTTACCCTTACGTGGTCACTCTGAAGATTTAAATACAGATGGTAACTGTGGAAATTTCTTAGAAACTTTCAAGTTACTCGCCAAATATGACCCAGTTGCCAAACAACATCTTCACAGAGTACAACGCACAGATGGTTACATTGTGTCCTATCTCTCTCCACAGAGCCAGAATGAGTTTATTAGCCTGCTCGGCGATCACATTCGAACAGTCATCTTTCAAAATATCATAAAGGCCAAGTATTTTGCTATAATGTTTGATAGCACTCCTGATATTTCACACACTGACCAAATGTCCCAAGTGATTCGATATGTGCATATTGAAGATTCAGGAGTCCATGTGACAGAGTCTTTCATTGACTTTATTCAGTTATATGGGAAATCAGCTGATGTCATTACAAAACAAATTTGTGACAAGTTGCAAGCTGATGGCCTTAAACTAGAGCATTGCTACGGCCAGGGATACGACAATGCTGCAACTATGGCTGGACACATTAGTGGTGTACAAAAACGTATTTTGGATATGAATCCCAAAGCAATGTTTGTGCCATGTAACAATCACTCGCTCAATCTTGCTGGCATGCATGCAGTTGGTGTTGGGACAAAGTCTGTTACTTTCTTTGGCACTGTGGAAAAGGTGTATTCATTTTTCTCAAGCTCCACCCACAGGTGGGATATCCTTAAGAAACATGTACCAATTCGTGTAAAGCGATCGTGTAACACAAGATGGAGTTCAACGCATGAAGCTGTATGCGTACTTGCTGAACACACTGAGAAAATAATAGACGCTTTGGAAGCGTTGAGAGATGGCCCGGGAGAAACCTCTGAAACCAGGGGTGATGCAGGAAGTCTTTTAGTTTGCATAATGACATATGTTTTTTTCTCTTTCTTGCATTTTTGGAACCCAGTACTAACCAAAGTAAATGATACTCAGATCTACCTGCAGCAAGAAGGACTTGCGCTTGATCAATGCGTGCAAAAGTTAAAAGCATTGACTTTATTTTGTCATGAAAAACGTGATAGTCTAGTGTCAAAGGCAACTGAGAAAGCTTTGCAGGTATGAAAAACCTATTGCATACCTACAGAGAGAAGAGTTGGAAGACGCAAGAAGATGGATGGTGAGAACAGTTGCGATGCTGGCTTGACCTTAATACAGGAAACAAGCAGAGAACAACTGGAAGCAATTGATCAGCTTCAGGCAGAAATTAAAAAACGTACTACGCAGATGAATACGCTGCATTTTTTGCAAATTCAAACATTGTTGGATACTAAAAAAGATGATTTTATTAAGAAACAAATTCAGCACACGTGTGCTCAGTACACGGAATTGAATGCTGCATCTATGCTCACCGAAATAACTCGACTTCGGCACCACATTATCTTGTATAAGGAGGTCAATCCTGATGAGCAGGTTGCAAACTGGTCAGCTTTAGATTTGCTTCGCTGGGTGTATAAGTGGAAGCTGCAAGAAAGTTTAACTAACTTTGTTGTCACATTAAGAATCTTTCTTACTATCAACTAACTTTGTTGTCACATTAAGAATCTTTCTTACTATCACTGTTTCTACAGCGAGTTGTGAAAGAAGTTTCTCAAAACTTAAACTAATTAAAACATATCAGAGATCTACAATGAGCCAAGAAAGACGGAGTAATCTAGCAATA
This sequence comes from Pelobates cultripes, assembly GCA_933207985.1. Classification (NCBI taxonomy): domain Eukaryota; kingdom Metazoa; phylum Chordata; class Amphibia; order Anura; family Pelobatidae; genus Pelobates; species Pelobates cultripes. The sequence goes on along the minus strand of OW240916.1, from coordinate 178,157,061 downwards.
CTGTCCATTGAGAGAGACTTTAATGTAGATTTCAATTCCGTTGTTGAAAAATTTGCGCTAATTAAAAGCAGGCGAATTTAAATTAATCTGTATATTATATACAGATTGATATCTTGCACTTCTATTAAAGAATTACAATTAGAGGTACAGGATTGAGGAAGTTGGCTCCATCTAGCCCAGTCTTGGATCATCTCCAGGGTATGGTTCCATTTTGATGTTTAGTTTTTGTTCTTGATATTTTTTGTTGTTTACGATGGTTGTGAGACGACATATAATAGCATGGCCCATGCTAGGTTACTACATGTGTATATTTGTATTCATAGACCTGCTGAAAATGTGGAGAATGTGTGTAATGCATGTTCGCACTCAATAAAGTGTTGGAAAATAAACTTGTATTTAGATGCATTTTACTTTAATTACATAAGTATTTTCATAACAAACAATACATGTGCTTGGGGGGTAAGGGTTTCTTTAACTAATCTAGTAGAAGAGACTCGAGTGCTAAAATCCACGGGTTAGGGGGCGCAAATTACTTGCCTTGCCCCGGGTGCTGACAACCCACGCTACGCCACTGTTTATCCCTATCCCCTATGTCAATTTCCTGCTTCCCTCAATCGAGATGTGTGCTAGCATAATTATACTCTGCAAGTCCTCACGTATACCTGAATAGCTGGCACCCCAGGCTAGTATTTAGAGGGAAGTACTAAATTACCAACAAAACCTCATGTAGGCATACAATATAGATCAGCACGCCCCTCATGCCATAATCAACATGCTGGCATAGACTATGACCGGTAATCCCACTAATAACAGCACTTAGCTGACCATACCTTTAAAATAAGCCTAACCTCAGCACACTACTAAGCTGGTCTAGCCAACACCGCTCGATACACACGCTGATTTAAGTTTAGCTGGTTTTCTACTAAACAGTTTGCCTTAATCCTGCTTTAAAAGCCGGTTTTATCATTTCTTTCATTCTAACCATCCACATGTCAAGGTGTGTTTTTTTTTTTATAATATAGGATACTTTCTTATATGCTCCTGACACGTCTGATAAGTCTGTTATATTACTGTTTAGACACGTTGAACAAGCATATGACTACACGAGTTAACCTAAAAATATATGAAGTAATTAACTATCGAGCTCTCTATAATCTACAAGTGAACTATATATCAGCCTGTATATATTTGTTATAAAAAATGTGTACCACCATCTCATACCACAACATTATATATTCCTGTACGTTAATGCATTGCTTGTCAACACTGTCGGGGTGCTGCAAGCATATTTGTTTTCTTCTTTGCACAATCAAAAAAAATAAAATAAATAAATAATAAAAAACATGCCAATGTTTATTTAAAATCTTCTTTAAAATATGGCTTTGAGATAAAATTACTAATAAATGTAATTTGTTCTTTTTGTTTTAGTCCCTTGTCTTTTATCTTTATAAGTTAAAAGGTCTTCTCTTGGCCTTTCTTGGACAGCTAAAAATTGCTTCTCTATTTCTCCAGATTTATACCCTTTTTGTAAAAATTGTTCTTTTATGGTTCTCGACTGATCAACAAATAACTCTTCCGTCTTGCAGGTTCTTTTAAGTCTGGTGAATTGTCCCTTTGGAACGTTGGTGAGCCAAGGGGAAAAATGACAACTCTTAGTGCCAATGTAACTGTTGGTATCAACCTTTTTGAAGAAAGTACAAGTTTGTATAATTTCAGATTTAATAAAAATCTTTAAATCTAAAAAATTGACTTCCTGAGTACTCACATCACTGGTAAGCTGTATTCCCCAGGAGTTCGAATTTAAAAAAGCTGAAAATAAATCCAGAGAGGCACGGTTCCCCTTCCAAATAAAGAATGTCATCAATGAATCTCTTATAGAGGACCAAGTTCGCTACCCAGTCATGCCCTGAGTAGATGTACATAGTTTCCAAGTAGGCCATAAAGAGGTTGGCAGAACTGGGAGCGAACTTGGCCGTGCCCCTCTTTTTTGTAAATAAAACCTACCTTCGAACCAGAAGAAATTGTTTTCAAGGATCATAAGAATACTATTTAAAGATAAAATCAGTCTGTTGAATTTTAAAATTTCCTGATTTTTCTAAAAAGAATCTTACAGCCTAATACCCTTTTTGATGTTCAATTATTGTATATAGGCTGGTGACATCACATGTCACCAGCCAACAATCGTCATCCCATTTAAAATTCTCCAGAAACTGCAATAAATGCATAGTACCACAGTGGGTTGTAATAATTTATCAATATATTGTGACAGAGGGGATAATAGCGAATCCACCCCTGCCACAATAGGTCTTCCCGTCGGGTTTTGTTCGTTTTTGTGAATTTTGGGTAAAATATAAGTTACCGGAATTATGGGGTTAACATTATTTAAAAATTTATACTCATTTTGATTTAAAATTCATAATTGGAGACCCTCATCTAATAATTTCACAAGTTCTTTTTTGATATCAGGTTCTGGATTTTTGTCTAATTTACAATAGGTATTTGGATCTGAAAGCTGTTTAAAAATTTCATCCACGGGACATGGTTTGGCGCTCGAGCTGCATGGTCGCATGTTGGAGTAGCTCCCGCCACTCAAGCTACACGGGGCACTAAACAACCGGACTAACGAGCAACTTTAACAGCAAAAGACATCGCAAGTACACACCATGTCCCAGAGACTAAAAACCAAGCCCACAAAAGTGGATAAAGCGTCCTTCTTTATGGCAAAAGCCACACCGCAAAAAACACGGGAAGGCCCTAAACAAGATGGCGGCCCGTCACAATTGCGGGAGGGCTCGCCCGCTTCCCCAGCGTCCCCTGGAATAGCTGCTAATCAGCCCCTCACAGTAGCAACTATGAGAAGCATGATGGCTGAACTCAAAGACTCAGTCCAGAGGAACCTCAAGGCTCAAATGCTTAAACTAACGGCTGAACTTAGAAAGGACCTGCATGAAATAGGGAACTGCACTGCACACTTAGAGTCCAAGATGGATGACTTCTCCACGGCTCACAACAGCATGGCTGACAAAATGCAAGAGCTGGAGGACACTATCACAGCCCAAAAAAAAAAAAATCAAACTGGCAGACTTAGAAGACAGGTCCAGGAGGAACAACCTCCGATTTAGGGGAATACCGGAGTCAGTAACAAATGCAGATTTGGAGAATTACTTACAAGATATGTTCCAGCAGATGACCCCCGAACTGCACCCGGACCAACTACTGCTGGATAGGGCACACCGACTCCAAAGACCTACCCACTTACCTAGCACCGCAGCGAGGGACGTCATAGAAAGAGTACATTTCTTTCATGCCAAGGAACGGATAATCAAGGCAAGCAGGAACAGAGAGATGCCTGAGAAATTCAGCAATATTAAAATCTTTTCTGACCTCTCAGCAGAAACTCTACAATACCGCAAATCTGTAGCACAAATTACGTTGTCGCTGCGCACACAGGGACTGAGCTACAAATGGGGATATCCGGCTAAGCTGTTAGTATACCACCAAGACTCCCTCCACTCCAACACTTCTGTGCCACAAGGCCTACAGCTGCTCCGAGACTGGGGTATCCCGCTGGCTGAGGTACCAAAAGCGGGCCCAGCAAAAGTCCCCCGCCTGGCTCAGGACTGGGCATCCCGATAAAGTGACTCCATACCCAAGCGGTATACGTAAGGCGCATAACCAAGTTATTATTTATTTTGTTTTACATGCTAAAATGTTACTTTGTGTTTTAAAATCTTATTGTACCACACAAGATGCATGTAGGAGAGAATACCGGGGCCCCCAACCTCCTCCCACACAGACTCAATACGTATTCAGCGAGACATAGTCTCGGTTAGATCCTGACACTGCCCAATTACCATGGGTTGGGGAGTCGGGGCACCGGAGACTCATAGGTCCAAAAAAAAAAAAAAGTACAGTCGTTTGACAAAGATGGCCGGCTAGAGAGACTTTGCTACGCAATATAGCGGTTAATCGTACCAGCACCCATGGTGCCCCAGTTTGTGCTTGTTAAGGGGACATCCTCCTCACTGGAGAGTCCCAATACCATGATCCCCCTTGAATGCGAGCGACCCTCGGGCGCCGCAAAAAGGCTGGACCCAAAGGAGCCTTGTAGGGCTATGCCCTCTCCTATCCCCCTCCCTTCCACTTACAGAAACCGCTACAAAGGCAGAAACCGAAGGTTGACCTTCTCCCTCCTGCCACCATACCACTTCTTCTTACAACAGACAATCACACTGAACCATCAAAAACGGCCACGTACCAGAAAGTTAAATATGAGCAAGAGTCTCAAGGCCTACATACACGGGTATTAACACCAGCATTACCTGACGTAACCACACCAGAATGAGAATAGTGTCTTATAAATGTTAAGGGGCTTAATTCCCCTGGAAAACTTAGACTGCTTTTGCATAACCTCAAGAAAAACTCAGTTGATATAGCATGCCTTCAAGAAACGCACTTCAGACATCCCACTGCACCATCGCGCTTTACAAAACTGTATCCTACGCAGTATCATGCCCTGTCGGAAACGAAAACGAAATGGGTTTCCATCTTAGTGCATAAAGATGTTGCTTTTACTCTGCAAAGCTGTTACATTGACCCTAAGGGAAGATATATTATTGTTGTAGGGTTCATCAATAATGCACAATACACCATAGGGGCAGCATACTTTCCGAATGACAACCAAGCCTCTTTCCTCAAATCTCTTCTGTCCAACCTAGATACATACAAACAAGGGGGGCTCATACTGGGAGGAGACTTCAATTTCATCCAGTCCCCGACCCTTGACACTACAGCCTCCCCACAGGGAAAACGCAAAAGAGGGACTCGAGACCTCTACAAAACTATCACCAACACCTTGTCCTTGTATAACCTATACGATAAATGCCAATTTAATAACCGATACTTTTTAAATGCCAATTTAGAAGAAAAAAAATAAAGTACCAGAGAAATTCAAACAAAGCCGTAAAAAATTTTTTTTCCCACCACTTAAAAACTACCAGTATGAAAACATTTGAGAAGGCAGTTATGCAGAATGTAAAGAGAATCAGGCCTATATCAAAGTTTCAGCAGAATTTGTCAATAGGAGAGAAAAGAGCATTGAAAGATTTTAAAGAAGATAAAAATATAATTGTGAAACTGGCAGATAAAGGAGGAGGAGTGGTTATTATGTCCAAAAGTTTTTATATGGATGAAATTTTTAAACGGCTTTCAGATCCAAATACCTATTGTAAATTAGACAAAAATCCAGAACCTGATATCAAAAAAGAACTTGTGAAATTATTAGATGAGGGACTCCAATTATGAATTTTAAATCAAAATGAGTATAACTTTTTAAATAATGTTAACTCCGTAATTCCGGTAAGTTATATTTTACCCAAAATTCACAAAAAACGAACAAAACCCGACAAAAAGACCTATTGTGGCAGGGGTGGATTCGCTATTATCCCCTCTGTCACAATATATTGATACATTATTACAACCCATTGTGGTAGGGAATATATCTTATCTGAAAGACACTATGCATTTATTGCAGATTCTGGAGAATTTTAAATGGGATGACGATTGTTGGCTGGTGACATGTGATGTCACCAGCCTATATACAATAATTGAACATCAAAAAGGGTATTAGGCTGTAAGATTCTTTTTAGAAAAATCAGGAAATTTTAAAATTCAACAGACTGATTTTATCTTTAAATAGTATTCTTATGATCCTTGAAAACAATTTCTTCTGGTTCGAAGGTAGGTTTTATTTACAAAAAAGAGGGGCACGGCCAAGTTCGGTCCCAGTTATGCCAACCTCTTTATGGCCTACTGGGAAACTATGTACATCTACTCAGGGCATGACTGGGTAGCGAACTTGGTCCTCTACAAGAGATTAATTGATGACATTCTTTATTTGGAAGGGGAACCTGGATTTATTTTCAGCTTTTTTAAATTCGAACTCCTGGGGAATACAGCTTACCAGTGATGTGAGTACTCAGGAAGTCAATTTTTTAGATTTAAAGATTTTTATTAAATTTGGAATTATACAAACTTGCACTTTATTCAAAAAGGTTGATACCAACAGTTACATTGGCACTAAGAGTTGTAATTTTTCCCCTTGGCTCACCAACGTTCCAAAGGGACAATTCACCAGACTTAAAAGAACCTGCAAGACGGAAGAGTTATTTGTTGATCAGTCGAGAACCTTAAAAGAACAATTTTTACAAAAAGGGTATAAATCTGGAGAAATAGAGAAGCAATTTTTAGCTGTCCAAGAAAGACCAAGAGAAGACCTTTTAACTTATAAAGATAAAAGACAAGGGACTAAAACAAAAAGAACAAATTACATTTATTAGTAATTTTAACTCACAAAGCCATATTTTAAAGAAAATTTTAAATAAACATTGGAATATTTTAAGACAGAACGAGGATGTGAATAAATATCTAGGAGAAAAACCAAAAGTTGTTGTTTTTAGAGGGACAAAATTTTTTAAAAACATTTTAACTAAGAGCTGTATTGAAAAAAAGGAAAAGTAGATACAGACATTTTTGGTTCAAAATTAAAGGTTTTTCATAATTGCAGACAATGTAAAGCCTGCAAAAACACAAGTATTACCTTGGAAAAAAACAGAAAAGTTTAAATCAACTGTAACAAAAAAGGAATACTTTATTGAGGATTTTATTACCTGTAGTACAAATAATGTCATATACCTTTTAACCTGTATGTGTGGTCTTCAATATGTGGGGAGAACCACGAGACCACTAAAAACCAGAGTGAGTGAACACTTGTGTAATATACAAAATAAGGTTATCGCTCATTTTATTAGAAGTCCAAGCTGTGATCCAAAAAAGATGAATTTTATAGGCATCCAAAAAATAAACCAACCCTGGAGAGGAGACTTTAATATTTTAAATAAGATAGAGATGAAGTGGATATTTGATCTTGAAACACTCTCTCCCTGTGGTCTTAATATAGACTTTTAGATGTATAATTTTATTTAGAGGGTTAATGCAATATGTGAATATGCTAACATGTAAATATGTATAGGGGAATGCAGTGCAATATATGTGAATGGTTAACTTCTCTTTTCTCCTCCCTCTCTCTCTCTCTCTTTGTTGTTTGTTTTTGTTTTAAACACAATTTTAATTGAGGTAAAAACTTTTTTATGAGAGTATATGCTTATTATTAAATTATTTTGTTGATTTATCATTTTGTAAATAAGTATATGCTGTTATGTAGGACATTAGGAGAATCTATGATTTGATTTTATAATGTTGATATGAATAGTATACATAATTGAGATATTGGTGTCAGTGGAACGCATACATTTAGCTCCTGGAACGCAAAACCGAAGGTGGACCGCAAGGAAATGGCCGCTGGAACGCATGCCTAGCGAAACCGGAAGTGACGTCACACAACCTAAATGATATGGATTGGAACTACTGGGGGAACCCAGGAGGACGCTGATAGGATGATTGAAGCAGGGGAACGCCCCCTTTTTACAGATTATGGCGCCAAAGAGCATTTATAAACTGGCAATATAGTTTAGAGAACTTATGCACCTGAGGAAGATACAAATTAGAGCGTTGAAACACGTTGTGCTTTGAATGGATGATATTCCAAATACTTTTATGTAAGATTTTTATATTCTTTGCAATAAATATTGTGGTCTTATTACTGGATGTTATTTTCCTTACAACTCTTCATCTGAGAAAAACTCATCAACCCACCTGGATGTACACACTTTGTTCAAAGTGATACTACCTGAGCCAGTTTGTGATATAAACAGGCTCAAACAAATGTGAGTTTGACCATATAGAGTTTTTAAATTGGTCTATGAGTTTTCCATTTTATATCACATAGGAATATCTGTGTTTTTTTACCTCCAAGTTTGGAGAAGAAAATATACTATATTAAGGTATAACCACGTACACCTTTTGCACATATATGGTGATGTTAAAAGCTCGGGGAGTCAGAGTATTAAAAACACTCCATTCTTTGCACTGAGCACTTTATCTTTCTGTATTGCACATTTTGGACTACTGTTGGAATTTGTGTGATTAATTCCACTGTGCTCACAGCTGCATGCTTTAAGCGCTCACAATATTACACTATTTTTTGTACTTCATACCGGCAATACAAATGCAAATATTTTTCTCATTATAAACGGAGATTACTCTGCAATACCAGCACTGGCCAGTAGGGGTCACTGTGTGTGGAGAGAGGCAAGGATAGGAAGTTACAGCATATCCCTCCCTGCGTCTCTCTACTCACTGATACGCAGGGGAGCAGCTACACAGCACAGAGTTCAGACAGCAGCTCCCAGCCTGCAGAGACAGACTACAGCTCAGGGAAGTGAGGGATGAGGGGAAAGACAGCAGGAAGACATGGGGATACTGAGACACTAGGGGACGCGTGGGGACACAGACACATGGGGACACTGTGAGACATAAGTAGACACATTGGGACACGGAGACACTAGGGACACAGTATCTCTATGTCTCCCAGTGTCCCCATGTCTCCCAGCCAGTGTCCCTAGTGTCTGTGTCCCCTAGTCTCCCTGTGTCCTAGTGTCCCAGTGTCTGTGTCCCCATGTCTCCCAATGTTCCCATGTCTCCGAGTGCCCACATGTCTCCCAGTCAGTGTCTGTGTCCTCATGTCTCCAAGTGTCCCTATGTCTCCCAGCCAGTGTCCCTAGTGTCTGTGTCCCCATGTCTCCCAGTGTCCCCATGTCTGTGTCCCTAGTTGTGACCCCATGTCTCTGTGTCCCAATGTCTGTATCCACAAGTGCTCCCAGTCTCCCCAAGTGTCTCAGTGTCCTTGTGTCTCTCAGTGTCTCCATGTCTCACTGTGTCCCCTAGTATCCTAGTGAGACGGGACACACTGAGACATGGGGACATTAGGAGAAACGGGGACACAGATACTGGGAGACTAGGGGATTGGGCGACATGGGGGTACTGACACTGTGATACATAGGGACACTGTTGCCAATCTGGCCTTCCAATTCATTGGACAGACATACCCCCTTTTTGGGCATGTTTGCCCCTTTTGGCAGTTCTGGTCACGTGATTCGCATCAGTGGCCTACTCTTTTACCTCTCACATTGGCTTCCTGCTTCACTGGACACTGCTGTTCGGGGGTATGGATTTACTTGAAGGATGAAAGCATACATTAGAGAGATTAGCATAGAGTATGTGTTTTCTTATAGCTGCATCCTTTGAGTTTCCCTCCAACACCAACTCAGATACATGATGCTTGAGAGGTATGACTGTTTTAGTGTTTTTGGTCGATAAGATTCTGTAATTAGGCCCCATCGTAATTGTCAGCACCAGGCCCACTGGGCTCTTAATCTGGCCCTAATACTATACTACACTATAATTACATTCGATTTTAAGGCACATGGTATGGCTAACTGTACTAATTTCACAGTGATAAAACATTATGATAACATGGTTCAAATACATGTGGGGGTTTATTAACTACATTGCACATTTTATGCCAAACAAGACAAACAGAAATACTCTCCAATACAGCTGTTTTTCTACCTCCGGTATTAGTGGAAAGTGCATTTTCCTTTTTAAGTAGCAATTCCTGTTTTAGGAAATAAAACCCAAGTGCATTGCCAAGAAAATCATAAAAAAATTTAAAAAAATAGTTTGCCTCATCTGTACTTATTAGGATGCTAAACATGGAAAGAAAACACACTGGCAAACCTATAATTTTCCTTTAGTAAGAGGGCTTCTTTCATATACCAGCTGTTTATCCAGCACTTGGGCTTCAGAGTTGTAGCTTCCTGAGGCTTCAGCTTTATAGACAGGGCACAGTTCCTGTTGACTCCATCTGAGAAGAGACAGTAAGAGAAGCTGAATATAGCCTACAAACCCCTTCATCTTCTTTCACTACAGTATGTTATCACACTCTCTGCCAGCTGGCTACACAATACTTACCTTTGTGCACAGTATTTATCTGTATCAGATGCTCCCGGCCAAGCAGCATGCTCCAACAATAGTGAACCTAGAAAAGAGAGAATATATACAGAGGATGACATCTTTGTTTAGGCTCTTCCAAATTACTACGGATGGAGTACTGCATGGGATTTGCTGTGAATTAAGTATTTCGAATAATCTTACTTCAGCTATGCGGGACTTGCAATTACATAATTTCATTGAGAATCCTGGGGATAAGGGTACTACTTACTGATATAGTGCTCTTTCAATGATTGATAACAGAGTCGTATCGTGTTTGGGCAAGAGGCTAAAGAGAGCCTTGCTTTGTGATTGGAGGTCGAAAATGTATTTTGCATTGACCACATACAAGAAGCACTACATAGCAATCTACCCTTCATAATTCACGATATGCCAGGACTGTTTTGATAAAATAAGAGTTGATTATTCATTTGTGATAAAGAATGTATGATGTTATTTCTACTGATATCTAGATTGCTTTAGTTTAAAGCTTAGGTGGGAAGGGTCCTTGCCCAATTTATCATTTATTCAAAGGTGTAAGGATGTGAGCCTTTGCATGGGGTTTATTCAATAAACTGAATTGTAGTAAACTGGAAACATAATTGCTAAATAAATAACAAGTGGTAGAAATTATTTCCCGTTCAACTATTTTGGCCTACTTTTTTTAAATTAATTTTTACATTCAATTTCATTGTGCTGTTTGGCAAATACTCCCCATAGACAACAAGTACCTTATTATCACTTATTCACGTTTCAATGACTGCCCGTGACCTAATATTGCTTTCACCTGCTTGCTAATGGCAATTATCCCATTGTGTTTTAATTAAATTCTGTTGGTAGCTACACAAAACAATGAAACACAAGCAACCTACCATGTCTATAGTGCTGGAATTCCACATGCACATGCTGAAGGCCAAGTACATGTTGTGGTTATCTCTTGAGCACTAGAAAATTGATGGACTCATGTAACCAATTAACTCCATTCACGGGGTCAGTGACTATTTACAGTTATGAGATGCTAGCATCAGTTCACTTACCTGATGGCGATAAAAATGTAATTCTTCCTAAGATATTCTACTAATTCTTGGTCTTCACTTTTGTTTGTGATACTGAACAACACAGGGTAAAGCACCCCATAGTTCAGAAATAAATCCTTTGTGTCATACAAGTAAAACCCAATGCACATTCTTACCAATGTAGATCTTTGCGAGACTGTAAGAAAAGTCTCGGGCAGATAGCTCCATGTAGCTACCTCCTTTCAGTCCTGCATTCTTTGTAAATTCTTTAAGTTGCTGTAGTGCCTGCAGGGTGAAGTTTGCAGACTTGGAAAGGTCAGGTACTTCTAATGCGGCTTGTACCTTATCCTGGAGACAAAACAATGAACAGTATGTCATGATTCAGTAAACATTAGTCCGCAAGTCAATGCACATGAAAAATACTACAATTAAAATCAGATCAAACACTTAAAATGTGCTTTGGGAAGGAGGGTGGGGGGCCATTTGCCATACTAATAGGCTGCATTGCACACAAGCTCCTCCAGGATTTTCTGCTATAAGCAAGTTGTTTTATTTTCTTTGGAGATTTTTTAGCCAAATCTCTGTAGATATGCATAGGTTGACACTTGTTATTGGCAGATACCATATTGGAGTGAGTGCTTTGCCCAGGATTTCAACGTGTGGAGCCATTTGCAGTTGGGGGAAGCTGTTGATCCTTCACGATCCATCCGACTTACCTGGAACTGGAGTATGTTCTAATGTCCCCTGCCCCCCAACCCTTGCATAAGCCCAATTGTAACGTGCAAGATGGCAACTAACGGATGTGGTGCATGTGTGTTGGCTATCATTTGGGCCTCGGGTTGGCGGGGATAACAGCTGGGGTTCTGTTCTCCATTATGTCATTGGTGCTTTTTTTTTTATCAGTTGATTTTACCAATGCTGGGCAATTTCCCTAGCTTTGCCCAACATTTGCATAGGCTGATTAATTCCTTAGGTAGGCAGCATGTCCTCTATAATCCAGCCCAACATCTATATCCTACTTTGTATTTATTTTATCTCTCCTACAATATTTTTAGAACTTAGGCCTGAACAGATATGTCTAAGTTCTCTCAGCACCCTCCGTACGGTTTACATATTTTGTTTGAAAAAACTGAAAAAAAACAACATTTTTCTTATGTGCAATTAAAAACATAATATACAGAATTTAATAAAGTGTAGACACATGACTCGAAAAAGCTCTTTAAAGTGCTACAACATCACATTATTAGCAATCTTTACTAATATTTGACAGAAGAACAGCATTTCCAAGAATCCGTATAAATATAATACCTCAAAAAATAAGAGTCTCACTGCTGAAGTCTGTTTGATTCCCTAGTGAAGAACCCTCTTCAAGACACATTAACTTGTCATATATTGATTTTTAGAACGTAATTGCTCTACTTTTGTCTTTGTAAAATTGAATTCATACTATCATACCATTCCCCTCCTCCTCTTTTATACGACCTGTTCTTGGTGCTATTTTTTATGATTTACTTGTTTGGGCCTGACTATTCCCTCAATGGCCTATACATATCAAATATTACAATAGCTTTAAGACATTGATGGAGCTATTGGGTATGGTAAGCAGAAATTCATGCCTTTGCACTTTAAAATTCACATGTTATGGAGCCTTCCGTGTCTTGGTTTAGTGATGCTTGGTAAGCAAAGTAAATTTCACCCCAAACTGATAACTTCTGGCGATTTTAGTAAAGTACATTATCATGGTGTTATTCCATACATTACATATTACATCATTTCTGGAAGAGAAATAAACCTTACACATGCACACTTTTATAACTCAATGTACTACGTACAAGATTGATAAAGTTCTGCGATTATGTAAAATTAATCAGAATTCAGCCATGATCTCAGCAACTAATTACATGACCACAGTATCCAAAATAGATCATTAAAATTTTCCACTACTAGCAGTAGCTCTCTTGCACAGACACAACCGCATTTTATTTTTGTATCAGTTTTGTAATATTTAGAGTGAATGATTGTGTCACACTTTGTGTCGGCTGCAAACTAAACTGTAATCACATTTTTTATTCATTGCCAATGAACCAAGCTGCTATATTAAAAACACAATTTCAATCCATCAACAATACATTTTGTACAGTAGAAGGCTTCTTATGTAACATCTTGAGATGTTGAGATCACTACCAACCAAATTGCTTAGGCTGCGTAAACATGCTTGTATAACATTTTTCTTACTTCTGTGGCAGAGAAGAAGGCTGTCAAAACTTGTCCTTGACTCTTAATGACAGAGCGCAGGACATCTAGGGACAAGATGTTGGTGGTACCTTCCCAGATGGTCAGTACCTAATAGAAAAGCAATAAAGAAATCTGAAGGTAAAACAACCAGTGTAATATTATTTACAGCCCTCCCTCCAAATATCCCACTTAGCCTTTTACCTGAGCATCTCTTAGTAATACAGGCAGGCCTGTGTCTTCCATGTAGCCCTGTCCACCGAAGCTCTCGAGTCCTTCTGAAATGACTGCAAGAGCCTAGTACACAAATATTTCAACTTAGAAATATGCCTGTTTGTGGTGATCAGCTCCATCAGAAGAAAAATTAAACACTGGAGATTTTGTTTTGCCTTGTTTACCTGCTTCCCAGTGTACAGTTTGGCAACAGGTGTAAGCAGACGAAGGAGATGCTGATCCTGCTCTGTTGCCAGATTTGTTTCTTCCAGACCCAACAAACGAGCAGTTTCCATTAGTAGGAGAAAAGCCCCTCGAGCTTCCACCTGCAACCAATATCTATTATCAATAGATGTCGTGCCTTAAAGTAATATTTATATACACTATGCAGCTATAAGAAGACACTTATGTCGATTTACTAGTTGGAACAAAAAAACAAACACTTAATAAAATGATTTCATGCCAAAAATCAGAAAAGTCCATGTTATCTACTATAAATGCTTGTAGCCTGCTTTTCAAATGTAACATACTGCATTTCACATATTGTTTTTGCTAGCATAAATGCAAAACAACAAGTAGAAAATTCCTTTTATAAACTGTATTACAAGGAGGGAGCTCAGAGCCACCTCTTTGGAATTAAAACGACAAACAGATAGCAAGGATTAATTTTGTCCTTGCAGCAATTCATTTTTGTTTTTGCATTATGTAAGTGATTAATGTCTTTCAGACAAACCGATAAAATCACTCAAAATTCAGATGAATTTGCATTTGTCCAAAGTTGTTTAAGGCACTAGCACCCTAAAGAGAAATAGCAGCAGGGAGGAGCCTCATGGATCACACTGATTAAAATGAATAAATCATATAAATTTTGTATAAATTTAGTTTTTCCATCTTAATGTGGTGACTTTCTACAAAAAATCATTACCTGTGAGATAAAGTATACCTGAGCAGCACAGACAAAATAGACATAAAAAACAAGGTGAACATGGAAAAGGGTGCATGGGAGCGGCTGTCCATAGAGTTTTTTTGCCACAAAAAGAATCGACAGACATAAAAAACATCAAAATAATATCTGCTAAAAGGAGCAAGGAAGATCCAGTGGCCACTTTGGAAATACGCTCTATAGAAGTATCATAATGAAATGCACATGAGGTGGGTAGTAATTCTGTCAGGCAGCTGTTTATTTACCAAGGAATAATCTTGCTGAATCAAAGATTTAAGCCTGATACCAATATAGCAGTCAGTGCCCTCTCACCCGTCCTTACTCCAGAAGAATTGAAGAAAGAACTGCACTTCCTGAAGGACACATCATCCTTCACATAATATATGAAGACCATCACCACATCCAGTGTAAGGAGAAACAACTAGTTAATAACTGGCTTCAGACATAAGGACAGACCCACTATCACATAGACAAAGTAAGTGGAAACAACACTAGACAAAGAGGTATATGAGGTTCAAAGGATTACCTTCTCCTGATGGAAAATCAGAAAAGACTAAACACATGACAGACCTGAATGCGCAGATGTTGTTTTAGCTGAAGAATAGCTAACAGAAAAATAATATTCAATGGGAAGATTCAGCCATTATTTGCGGATTGGTGCATTACAGACCAATGGGCAAATACTGGCGCTTATAAAAAATAACTGACAGGGCAGATATCTGAGTAATGGCATGCCTGTGAGGACTTCCACATATAGCCATTAGAAGAACATCATGCCGAGGAAGCTTGTGAAACCCTGTGCATGTAGGGGGTGTCAATGGCTCTTTCAACATTCCGAACGCAAAAAGTCCTTCAAGCACCATGGCTTCAAAGACAAGAACCAGGTCATCTGAATACAAGGTTCCAACCTGGACATCTTGATTTGATCAGCATACAAAGTCCTGTAAGGCCACATGGTGTCTAAGAGCATCGCTGGCACACACCCAAGGCCAATCCAGGCCACAAGTTTCTGGAGTATTGAGAATGTGAGAAACCTGAAGATCAGACTAACTGGTAATCCCTCAAGATTACCAGTGCATGTATTAAGACTGCTGGTCCTGTGACTGGGTTTGAGATTGATCTTTTAGACACCCCATATGTTTACAAGAGAGGCAATCCCTTCTGGACAGAGACCCCATTATCATAGGTGAAAGGTCTGGTGTCTGAAAAGATCGAGCTCTCTGTTTTCCACTTCTGGAATGTGAATCGTAGAGAGAATCAATTAATGGTTCTCTGCCCAAATGAGAATCCTGGAGACCTCCATCATGGCTAGTCATCCCTCCTTGTGCTGGTGTACATTGTACAGATGACCTGAGAAGGAGCAACCCTGGGTTAGAAAAGGGATGGCAGAAGGTCCAGGATAATTCTCTGAGAGGGATCAGCAGAGTCTCGTTCTACTGTCTGATGAACTGGACACATAGCAAAGACTAGAACTTTCTTAAAATTTGCCCCATTCAGAGACAAATGGGCATCCAGGAAGGAAACTTTCATTGAAGTCACATCCAGAATCATACCTTGAAAGGAGACCCAGTATCTGGTACTATTGGTCTTTTAGTAGACTGAATCACCAGCCACTGTCTTGCAGGAGTGAAATAAGTAGGTCATTATAAAGGACCACTTACTTGTAAGAGTCTACCTGCAGAAGGATATTTTCTGGGTTTGGATAATGCGAAAGGCAAGGAGTGTGGGCCTGAGGTATCAGGCAACCCAACACGTGTAATGTGTTGACAGAGAGAACCATTATTAGACCAGATGGTTGTGTTACAGGTGGATTTGAAAGAGGTAGTGGCCTGAGAGAACTCAGACCAGGAATTTTACTTCGACTTGTTTAGTGAAGTTCGCTCCAAAGAAGTGCCAGACTCCTGATGGCCAATCAGTGATGTACTGATGAGACAAAAAAAAACAATGAACTTAAATGCTAGAGGGAGTGGGGTAAAATGACACAAAAAGGTAAGGATAGTATTAGACTAATGACAGTTGCAAAAAAGGAATCAGTTGGGAGCTATTAACAGTTTAATTGATACGCTTTTATGAAGAAGTGGGTTTTTAACAAGTTTTTTGAAGGAGTATTATTATTATTAAATCAACCACTTGAAACTTACATACGATTGTTGAGAACTTTGTTTTCACAACTTCATTGCTTAAGACCTTCGTAAATAACAGAAAAGTGCAAGATTATTACAATCTGGGAGATTGGTGGCAGATTTCAGATTGAGCTCTTTCCAGATGAACAAGAGATTTCATGAATTCTATGGCGATTCAATTATTTTTCCATACAGTTTATGTAACCACTCTGTGTGTTTTCCGCTGATAACTCATAGAACACCCACCACTAAGCAACTCAAAAGATGCAAATGTTGATTCCCGTGTCACATGTATTTGAACTCTTCTTTAAAGTGAAAACAGCCATGGTGCGGTGGCTATCAGTTTGCACACAGTTGGTTCACTGTTTAGTGAATCAGGATGTGTTTCAGCTTTGGTTGAGCTGCAAACTGTGCATGCAGAATGAGAGATTTACCTATTGTGTGTACACCCATACAGGGACAATATATAAGCAAGCCAGTAGTGCCCTAGTGAGCTCCCTATAGTGGCAGCATTTGTTTTACATGCTGATGTTGTTACATATGTATCTAGTTTGTGCAGGCTTCTTTGAATCTCTGGTATTTAAAACTTAGGCCTAGCTTTAATAAGCTTTTCAATTTATTGAACACTAGCCAGAGCACCTGTATAAATCTGAATGAGCGTTTTGTGTTTTTTTTTTTTTTTACTTCTTTATTTCAAATGACAAGCAGTATGGTACACAAAGCTGACACATTGTGGGCAGGAGTATATATGCACATTTTTATGATTTAGAAACTTCATACTAGGCTGGCACATCTAGAAGGAGCTTCTCTGCTATATATGTTAGGCTTAATACAAATGTCTCTAGAGATATAGAGTAGAGATATGTCGTGGTAGGAAACAAAAACAAGAATTTAGCTCATATACATTGAGGGGGAAAAGCATTTGATCCCCTTCTGATTTTGAACGTTTGCCCACTGACAAAGAAATGATCAGTCTATAATTTTAATGGTAGATGTATTTTAACAGTGAGAGACAGAATAACAAAAAAAAATCCAGAAAAACACATGTCAAAAAAGTTATACATTGATTTGCATGTGAATGAGTGAAAGAAGTATTGGACCCCTTAGACTTAATACTTGGTGGCAAAACACTTGTTGGCAATCATAGAGGTCAGGTGTTTCTTTATTCCCTATCAATCATCTAGATTTCTGGCTCTCAGGTGACATTTATACAGGTAACGAGCTGAGATTAGGAGCACTCTCTTAACCCCTTCGCGACCGCGGATGGTTCAGGGCCGTCATTGGTATTTTACCGTTGACGACCATTGACGGTCCTGAAGAGTCCTAACGGAAAATGGGCGGCGGGAGCGATAGGAGATCACTTCAGCCGAAATCCCGTTGTTACTATCTGCCCAGCATCCCAGGCAGATAGTAACAGCCAATTGCGGTGTGTGAGCGATCTGTGATCTTAGTCTGTCTGAGTCAATCAGTTTCCTTCCCCCAAATCTCCATTAGATTCTTTTAACAGGAGTTAGTTTAGGGATTACTGTTTTGGTCTGTTTTAGTAAAAAAATAATAATTTGTGTTAGTATTTTGTTCATTTAGTCAATTAGTGTGAAACATGCAGCGCATGTACAGCTTGGAGGAGGCATATGCCTTCCTGGTGTCAGACTGACGCCACTGACACTGCATCCAATTTTGACCCAGATCAGTTTTCCGGCACATCTAGTGACATGTCATCTGTGTGTGAGCCAGCTGCAAAAAGAAGCTGTGCTTTCTCTGCCACCCCGAATGTGGAGGAGGAACGGGTTCCTCCACAGTTAGCGAAGCCCAACATCCCCCCTTTCAGTGCCAACGCAGGCATTAATGTCAATGTGGATGACTTCTCCCCTATACAATATATGGAGCTAATTTTAGGGGATACCATCTGGGAGGAGATTGTTTCCCAGACAAATTTATACGCTAGCCAATTTATTGATACCAATCCAGGTAGGAATGCAGTCAGGGAGGAGCGTGCTTGGCATCCCACAGATGTCGCTGAACTTAAAAAATTCTGGGCTCTTACAATTCTACTACTAGTCCGGTGTACTCCCAAACAATGTCTAGAGCAAGATATGAGCTGCTGCTGAGATACTTACATTTCAATGACAATACCCTCTGTCACCCCAGAGATCACCCCCAATATGATAGGCTTCATAAAACACGCCCACTGGTAGACCATCTTCAGAACAGATTTTCTGAAGTTCATACTCCCCCAAAAAATGTATCCATTGATGAATCGTTAATAAAATATAAAGGGAGATTAGGGTTCAAACAATACATCCCCTCAAAGTGCTCTAGGTATGGTGTAAAATTCTACAAACTGTGCGAGAGTGAAACTGGCTATACATTTGCTTTTCGTGTATATGAGGGGAAAGATGGTACCTGGACCCTCCTAGATGTCCTGACTCTCTGGGGACAAGTGGGAAACTTGTTTGGGACCTACTGATCCCCTTGTTCAATAAAGGTTACCACCTTTATGTGGACAATTTTTATAGCCGTGTCCGTTTGTTTCAAACTCTTTATGGTTTGCAGATACTGAAGAAAAGGATTTCCCCAAACCTTTTATAGAGGCCAAATTTAAAAAGGTGAATGTAAAGCTCTGCACAAAGCTAAAGTGCTTGCAATAAAATTTAAGGACAGGAAGGATGTTAATATACTAACCACCATCCATAACAAAAGCATGTCAGATGTCACCGTCCGAGGCAGAGCACAGACCAAACCTGTTTGCATCAGGGCTTATAACAGGCACGTAGGGGTGCTGATTTGGCTGATCAGCTGATGCAGCCATATCTTATCTTAAGAAAGACAAAAGCCTGGTATAAAAAGGTGGCGATTTACCTGATGTAAGTAGCAACACATAATTAATTTTTACTCTTTAAAAAAAATGAATCCAGGAAGAACCACCTTTCTCCAATTTCAGCTCAAGCTGATTTCCACAATAATTTATGGAGATGGTCAAGTTCCAACAACGGTGCCATAGGAGTCAAGACATTTTATTTTTAAGATACCGCCAACTGCGAAAAAAAGAAAAAGAAATCCCCAGAAATGTTGCCGGGACTGTTATAAAAAAGGGAAAAGGACAGACACCCCTTTGCACTGTTTTTTTTTCTTTTGAAAGCAGCAAATTTTAGTTAGTCAGTTTCCTTCCCCCCAAATCTCCAATTAGATTCTTTTATCAGGAGTTAGTTTAGAGAATGCTGCTAAAGGTGCATTTGATACCTGCACATTTGGTTAAAAAAGTTTTCTGGCAGTAACATATAACTGGCTGGCCAAAACAAGAGGACGTGTGCATAAAAAGCAGAATTCAAAAATTACCACCATGCACGTTCTCTGAAATTTGTTTAGCACAATGGTTGGGGGAAGGATGTGAAAACACGACATATACAATACCCTGTAATGTCTACTTTATAAAAATATAAACTTTCATGATGTTAACATTAAGCAGGGGGGGGGGGGATGCAAAAATATGCCAAACTGAAGATAGGCCAAGTATACCTATATATCAAGTTGAAAAACTGACATGTACAAGGCTTGATCGTGACCTTTTAGCCCCCACACAACCCAGCAAACCTATGCATGAGTGATATCACTGTACTCAGGAGATGTTGCTGAACACATATTGGGGTGTTTGGCAGTGATACATAACAGGATCTGTTAATTCATGCCTAAAGTACAATGTGTGTGTAAAAAAACACAAAAAAAATTACTACCCAAAAGTTTGACAAAGTCTGGTGGTAGAATTAGTGCATGGAAAGTATTAAAATATCACCATTTGAAATACCCTAGGGTGTCTACTTTCCAAAAATATATTGTTTGGTGAGGGTAAAATACATTGGCCAGCCTTACAAATGTTCCAAATAGGACATGTGCGCAGGTTGACTACATGTCAAAATTCCAAGTTGGAAAATGGATATGCGCGCCTGCCAAAGGTGGCCTTTTAGCCCCCAAACAACCCGACAAGCCTATGCATGGGGGGTATCACTGTACTCAGGAGATGTTGCTGAACACATATTGGGGTGTTTGGCAGTGACACATAAGAGAATCTGTTAATTCATGCCTAAAGTACAATGTGTGTGAAAAAGACCCAAAAGAAATTATTACCCAAAGGTTTGACAAAGGCTATTGGTTAATTCTGTGCATGTAAAGTGTTAAAATACCACCATTTGAAATACCCTGGGTTGTCTACTTTTCAAAAATATATGATTTGATGGGGGTAAAATACACTGCTCAATAAAATAAAGGGAACACTTAAACAACACAATGTAACTCCAAGTCAATCACACTTCTGTGAAATCAAACTGTCCACTTAGGAAGCAACACTGAGTGGCAATCAATTTCACATGCTGTTGTGCAAATGGGATAGACAACAGGTGGAAATTATAGGCAATTAGCAAGACACCCCCAATAAAGGAGTGGTTCTGCAGGTGGTGACCACAGACCACTTCTCAGTTCCTATGTTTCCTGGCTGATGTTTTGGTCACTTTTGAAAGTTGGCGGTGCTTTCACTCTAGTGGGCCGCGATGGCCGTGGGGCCGAGGACGGCAGGGGAGATCACAGGATCTCCCCTGCCAGCCCCTGCAGGGCCAGCGCTATCCGAGCGCCGGCCCTGCTGTGTGCCTCCATGGGCCGGTGGGGAGATCAAAGATCTCCCTTTACCGGCCCAGAGACACTTGCAGGCGGCCGCTTGCTGGGGTGTGAGCAGGGCCGGCGCGTCCATAAGGCGGCACAGGCGGCCGCCTTAGGGCGCACCGGCTCTGGGGGCGCAAAATTCCAGTGACCGGCAGGAGGGAAGTGCTCCCTCCTGCCAGGTCACCTCCTGGATCCCCGGCGCGGCGTGCAGCTGAATTGGATGCCGAGGGAGCTCTGATCTCTCTGGTCTGCTCCCTCGCAGGCTGCTGATTGATGACGTCATATTCCGGCTCCCGCTGCATCAGTCAGCAGCCTGCGAGGGAGCAGATCAGAGAGATCAGAGCTCTCTCGCCACCTAGGAATCCAATTCAGCCGCAAGCCTCCCAGCAGCCCCACTGGACCACCAATGAGAGACCCACGCCAGCTCTCCAGGTAGGGAGGCTGGGTGGGAAATTTAAATTTAATTAAGATTATTAATTTCTGTGTGTGTGTGTGCATGTGAGTATGTGAGTCTGTCAGTGTGTGTGTGACTATGTGAGTTTGTGTGTGAGTGAGTATGTCTGTCAGTGTGTGTGTGAGTGAGTGTGTCTGTCAGTGTGTGTGTGAGTGAGTGTGTCTGTCAGTGTGTGTGTGAGTATGTGTGTCTGTCAGTGTGTGTGTGACTATGTGACTATGTGAGTTTGTGTGTGAGTGAGTGTGTCTGTCAGTGTGTGTGTGAGTATGTGTGTCTGTCAGTGTGTGTGTGAGTATGTGTGTCTGACTGTGACTGTGAGTTTGTGTGTGTGTGAGTGTGTGTGAGTGAGTATGTCTGTCAGTGTGTGTGTGAGTGTGTGTCTGTCAGTGTGTGTGTGAGTGAGTGTGTCTGTCAGTGTGTGTGTGAGTATGTGTGTCTGTCAGTGTGTGTGTGACTATGTGACTGAGTTTGTGTATGTGTGAGTGAGTGTGTGTGTGAGTGAGTATGTCTGTCAGTGTGTGTGTGAGTGAGTGAGTCTGTCAGTGTGTGTGTGAGTGAGTGTGTCTGTCAGTGTGTGTGTGAGTATGTGTGTCTGTCAGTGTGCATGTGAGTATGTGTGTTTGTCAGTGTGTGTGTGCATGTGAGTATGTGTGTGTGTGTATGTGTGTCTGTCAGTGTGCATGTGAGTATGTGTCTGTCAGTGTGTGTGTGCATGTGAGTATGTGTGTGTGAGTATGTGTGTCTGTGAGTTTGTGTGTGTGTGGTTCTGTCAGTGTGTGTGTGAGTATGTGTGTCTGTCAGTGTGTGTGAGTGAGTGTGTCTGTCAGTATGTGCATGTGTGCACGTGTGTCTGTCAGTGTCTGTGAGTTTGTGTGTGTGTGTCAGTGTGTGTTTTTCAATGAGTCTGTCAGTGTTTGTGTGTCTGTCAGTGTGCGTGTGAGTGTCTGTCAATGAATGAGTGTGTCAGATAAGTGAGTCTGGCTGTCAGAGATGTCTGTATGTTTGTCATTGAGTGTGTGTGTGACTGTCAGTGTTTATACACCCCTGACTGTAGCGTGGCCAAGCGGAGTGTACCGTGGTACAGGAACTTCTGTTTCCTGTACCTGGCAGAACTTACAGGAAAAGCTCACTGTACCGGGATTCGCTCCGCTCAGCCACGCCACAAAAAAAGGTAGGAGGCACACCAGGAAGGGGAGGGGACCACTATGGGGGTGGGTGGCGCACCAAGGGACAGGGAGAGGAGGGGAGAGATACCCTAAGGTACAGGAAAAGGAGGGAGGGGGGGAGAGGAACACTAAGCGACAGGGAACAGATGGGGGAGGGGAGAGGAACACTAAGGGACAGGGAAAGGAGGCGGGAAGGGAAAGGAACAGTAAGGGTCAGAGAAGGGAGGGGACCATTAAGGGACGGGGAGAGGGGCCGGATGTGAAAGAAACACACAGCGGGGCTTGAGAAGGAAAGAGACACACAAAGGAGCTGGGAAGAATAAAAGACACAAATGGGCTGGGAGAAAAGGAGTCACACAAAGGGGCTGGGAGGAGTAAGACACAAAATGTGGGAGGATGTAAGAGTCATACAAAGAGGAGAGATAGGAGACACACAAAGGAAAAAATAGGAGATAAAATACACTAAAGGGAGTCATATATTTAAAAGACGGGATAAGAAACACAAAAGGGAGGTTAAGAGGCACATGGGTGAAGATGTTTTTGGGGGGGCGGAAAAATGCATCTTCGCCTATGTACCCAAAATTCTTTGCACCGGCCCTGGGTGTGAGGGAGGGAGGAGAGGACCGGCGGAGCTCTATCCAGCAGCTCCGCCGGGTCCTCTCGCGGGGTTGCAACGCTCAGATCTCGCGAGAGTGAACTCTAGCCTACAGGCTAGAGTTCACGCTCACCACTAGGACCACCAGGGATCATGCAGCATGGCTCTCCCATGGCAGAACGGCTCCCCCCCGTCCCAGGCTAAAGGTAAGAAGGGAGGGGGGGATATAACTTTTTTTAAAATTATTATTATTAATAAAAACAAAAAAAAAATTAATTTAAATTAAAAAATCACAGTCACACACACACATCACCCCCAGACACACACATCACCCCCAGACACACACAGCACCCCCCAGACACACACAGCACCCCCCAGACACACACAGCACCCCAGACACAC
>OW240916.1:178101797-178133219 GCA_933207985.1 Pelobates cultripes | reverse complement strand
AATTAAATTCTCTGCACTTTCTCCATGTGTTGTCAGGCATGTCAATCAAATTTTAATTAATCAAATCACATAATTATGTTAAAAGATTACTTAAATATACAAGTAGAATTTTAATATATATGCATTTATAGGTATTTAAATTCTACGTGTATACTAATGTAATCTTTTGTGTAATTATATGTATTTATCTATATATTTGCGGTTATTTGTATTTTATATATAGATAGATATATATAGAATGTCATTCTAAGTGTATTTTGTTACCAATATATATTTATATTAATAACAAAATACAGTTAGAATGAAATTACATATGAATATATAATTTATATTAAATTTTGTTTCAATATTTTATTTATTTATTTAATTATTTAATTTATTTATTATTGTAATTATACGTATAAATATGTGTATATATCTATTATATATATATAATATTTATACATATTATATATATGTAACGTCATTCTAAGTGTATTTTAGTACTAATATATGTACTTATATTAATATTAAAATACACTTTGTATGACGTTACATATATATAATATGTATATATATATATATAATAGATATACATATATTATATATATAAAAATACATTTATTTTAATTTTACACATGTCTAATCATTTTTTTTTTACTTTCCCACCAGCACGGGGACTGTCTGACATTTCAGACAGTCCCCCTGCTGGCAGATGCACAGCCAGCTATAGGGGGCCATGTGATCACTCTCTGAGAGCGATCACATGGCCCTCGGGGGCCTCATTTGCCAGGGGAGGGCTGTCTGGGCTGTCAGGCAGCCCTCCAGAAGAGGATCGCGGCGGAGGTAAGTCCACCGGACCTCTATGCCGCCGCAATGGCTTTAAAGCCCTTTTAACGCGGGACGGCATAGCGTTAAGGGGTTAATTCATTCAGATCTAGGATGTGTTATTTTTGTGTTCCCTTTATTTTTTTGAGCAGTGTGTATATATATATATACATATATATATATATATATATATATATATATATATATATATATATATGTATGTGTATATTATTTGTGCTCAGGGCAATAAAGCCGTATCTTGTACTTGATACCTTATTATACATGTAGAAGTACACAAGATTCGGTTGTGGTGTGCCGAAACCAACGTATCTGTAGACCTGTAAATAAAGTGGGCAAAAAGGATGTATGCCAAAAAAACACTTTATTCAATCAATAATCACATTAATACAACATAGAATATCAAAATGCTATGTAAAGAACAAAGTATTTCAGAAGAATATTTAATTCATTCAGATCTAGGATGTGTTATTTTTGTGTTCCCTTTATTTTTTTGAGCAGTGTACATTGGCTGACTTCAAAAATGTCCCAAATAGTACATAGGCGCAGGTTGGCTACATGTCAAAATTCCAAGTTGGAAAACTGATATGTACACCTGCCAAATGTGGCCACCATATATAAACCGTTCCCACAAGGGGGCATGGGTTATTATAGAGCAGCAATCATCAGCCCAAAACTATCAGCCAGCAACCACCTCAGACCCCCTCAGTCGATCCACATCGAATCGATATATACTAATGACTTCACCATCACTGCACTCGCATGGATGTCTCGGAAGTTAAGACCTAAACATAAGGGAATGCTCCCCATGACCAAACCTACACTCCAGATATGGGACAAATTCAGGGACAAGCATATGTTACATGAGGGAACCTCCTCGCTCTACCCCTGCAGGCTGTACCCTCCATTATAGAAAAAGAAAGGAGGAAACCGCGCCTTACATAAATTGTATATACATACACTTGATGTCTCTTGATGGTTGTAAATATATCCTCAAAAAGAGAACACAGAGAGAAAATATATTTTCTCTCTGTGTTCTCTTTTTGAGGATATATTTACAACCATCAAGAGACATCAAGTGTATGTATATACAATTTATGTAAGGCGCGGTTTCCTCCTTTCTTTTTCTATACTGTCTTTTTGACAAGGCTGGGAATCCTTGTATTGGTTACTAAGAGAAAACAATGACTACAGGGTTGGAGACAATCCACTCCTGGAGTCACAGAAGGACTGAATGGGCAACAGGAAAGGGGATAACCCAACAAAAATAGCAATTAAAAAAATCCCAAGAGTAAGGGTGTGTAGAGAGGAGAACAGGGTGTGTAAAGAAGTTAAACTTCTGTTCTCCTCTCTACACACCCTTACTCTTGGGATTTTTTTCATTGCTGGTATTGGTTACTGCTGCCTATCTAACTGTTTATTTTGGAGTGAGCACCCGACACACCCCTCTTTTTTCTTTTGTTGTACCCTCCATTATACCTGACTTCAATTACAAAGTATGGTACAAACATCACATTACGCACCTCTATCACATTTTTCAAGGACCCACTTTGAAAGGCTTTGCCGACATCCAAACACAATATGGGTTGCCGTGGGAATGGGAGCACAACCTTTTTCACTGTGTACCTCCCATACACGAAAAATTTTGTACCGATGGTACCTGGTGCCTACACGATTGAAAAGAGGCAACCCAGGCCTATCAGATACATGCTGGTGCTGCCTAACAGACAAAGGGATGATGACCCACATTTGGTGGTCCTGACCCAAAGTAACAAGATAGGATTTTCCACGAATGCCTGGGAATACACCTACCTAGACTTCCTGAAGTATACCTACTACACCTTTTTCCAAAGGGTCTAGCCAAGGACCACAAATATCTCATTTATCATATCCTCATGGCAGCTCTTACAACCATTAGCAGACTATGGCACAACCTAGATCCGTCAACAGTGGCCCAGTGTATCAATACACTAGAGCTAACTAGACGATATGAAACAATGGCACGCAAACAACTACCCACAAAAACATTTATAGTATCTGCATGGACGACATAAAAGATTCATACCTCACTAAGAACCACACAGTTACAATGCCACCAGCATAAAAAATAAATATATATATTTTTTGCGGAAATATATATATGTCTCCTTGCCCACTCGCGCTTCTGGGATAGAGGCGCGTCACCTATGCCTACTAGCACCATACTAGCAGCAACCACCATAATCCACTGAGACAATACATCGACTCCGACAGCTGTGACCATAGCAATGCCCACATATGTGTACAATGTGAGCGAACCAAATCGAAACATTTTGAAGGAGGCGGCATGTCCTTACCATCCCACCTCCTCTCCCCCTTCTCCCAAATACCCCCACTTGTTGTTACGTTACCATATCTCAGAATACAAAAAAGCTGATGTATGAGGCACAAAATGTAAAGAATACATGTTATTAAGTCTTACACACCTACCATGCCTTATGGTATCTCAATGTATATAAAATGATTGTATAACTATACATTGAAATTGAAAATGTAAAAAATAAATAAATAAGTAAAAAAAAAAAATATTGACAGAAAAAAAAAAAAAGTACAAAACTAGATGACTGTATTCAGCAAATAAAGATTGGATCTTCCTGCATACTTTCATGCTGCCAAACTCCCTGGCCACACCTCTGCCATCTGTGTGCCGTCTGATTATCGGATCATTCACACATAGCTAATTGAGTGCTGGGTATTTGAACCAACTCAGAGGATACCTATGGCCACACTGCTCCTGACGAGGGCGTCTTAGCATACTGAAACACACATCAAGCTCTTTCATTTTCAATTTGCACTTGGGTAGCACTATGCACGTTTGAATTTTTGTTTTGAGTGTTTAGGGTTACTGGTTCAGGTAGTCATTAGCTCTGTGCGGTGCAGAGATATATAGGGACAGCGAGAGATTTTTATTAATGGGGAATTTGCAGTACCTTTACCTTTTGCAACCTCCTCGTTCCGTCTCTGGCATTTTGGGACACAGTGTGCAGGGGAGGTTTGGATGAGTCTAATTTAAGGATGCAGACTTTCTACATCTCTTTGTAAATACCCTCTTCCCTGCCTGTCCAGAGGTGGGCACCAACCACCTCTTATGCCCATTTTAAAACTGTTTATATTTTCTTTTTAAGTGGACCATTATTTTTTGTATCATTGAGAATAAAGTTTAAGATATTTTTGGCCACATAATACTTTTGAGCTTCCTCCCAGTGTATTCCACAATTTTGGGTGACACTGGGATTTTTGTTCTCATTGTCAGTAGTATACCTCAAGGAAAGCTAGCTTGTCGTAATAGTAAGTAGTAAAGAATACATGCTAAAACATAAGACAATGTGCCAAAAGTAAAAAAAAAAAAAATAGTATAGTGAGATGGTGGTCATCAAAGCTAAAGAGTTTCATTACTGAGGCTCAAGGCCTGTAAGCAGTGAGAGGTCCCCTTTATCTGATCCCCCAGCACGGGGAGACTATTGGTACTTGCAGGAGGGTACTGGAGGGCAGCTGCTGGGTAGGTCAGAGATAGGGCAGACCCATATCCCCAAGCTAACGTATAGGCCAGCATCCCTAGGTCATGGCTTTGGGTTCTTTCCAAGTCCCTCCCGCACTTGGGAGCACAGAAGGGCGTGATGGACAACTGCCGCTGGTGGTGGCCGGTCCTCCGCCTGTGTGGGCGATGCTTCAGGCAGAACCCCTTGAGGGCTTCTGCTCGGGTGGGATAATAGGTATTGGAATGGGTGCTACCAGTGGGGCCCCGTATCACTCTGCTGCTTGCTCCTCTGAACAGCAGTCAGGGGTTCAGATGATGTTGCCACACGTGCCGCCCAGAACCGGTCAAATATTGCATCCAGTTTTAAGAGGGGCTGCTCAATGAAGTTGGCAGGAGTTGCCTGTGCCTGCAGCAGGTTTTCCTTGGTAGGTGATTTTCTGGAGGTTGTCTAGACAGATCAGGGCCCTGCTTGCCATGTGTGCTATTCACCACCATCTTGAGTGGTAGCGGCAAGATCTTTGGCAAAATCTTCTATCGCGCACTATGGAGGGTTTTCCAAGATGAGCTCAAAAACTTTTTAACAAGATAACATTGCCTGTTAGGCATTGGCTGCATCTTGGATGGGTAGTTCTGTTCCATCGATCAGGGAGATTAGAGTCAAAATCCAAGACAATCACTTTCAGCATTTAAAAAAAATATGGACTCCATGATGAGACTACACATCCTCATTGGAGTTTGGGCATACTTTTTTAATGTAATATTTTTACCGCAGTGGGTTTTTTACCTTATATTCCTTTCCTACCCTTGATTACATTTTGCCTTTAATTTACACGAAATGTGAGCAACTTGTTCTGTTTATTTCACCTTGATATGTGCACGGTTTACATCGCTTGATTCATAAATGAATTGAAAAGAAAACAAACAATGTTTTTAGATATCTATGGAAGAGGACTTTTTTGTGTCCTAACTTTGGACAGGAGGAAATATACCTATGCTAATTTTCAATATGTATTTTTTTCAATTTTTTATTACAGTACAAGGTACACCCACCTCCATGCGTGCTATGGTCTGTATGTGTAGGGGGTGGTCCTGTAACAGTTTTCCAAATGCAAATCGCTTGGCTGCATACTCCCTTCCTAGATTAATTACCCTGAAAAGGTAAAAGGCAGACTTAAAGATCGAAATTGCATTCTCATATGGCCCCAGTGCATTCTATTTAGTTTATTAAATATATACCTCACCTCCTCATGCCACCTGCTGCACCGATCGTATTGTGTATGCGGGTAATAGTCAACATGTTGGAAATTGAAGCGACGCCCCTTCCTTCAGGGGAAATCTAGGGCGAGGAAAGGACAACATGACTACAGACTGTATATAGGTCACTACTTGGCCACATTATAATATGACTATTCACATACCATTAAAGACTTCGCACCATCCAAGAGCAGCTCGGCTGTTGGTACTTGTCGAGTACCAAGCTTATCTTTAAGCCTTTGAACCTCTATTCCATTCAGTTTACCCTCAGCATCACGGAGCTCCAGATAAAACAGAGCCAGCCCTCTAGTGCCCTAACAGAACAAATAATGTGTACATTATAAATTACTAATAAAGAAAAAACAAACAACTGACAAATCATATCATATATATATCATACCCATCATATTTACGGTGTGGTTTCTCCTGCAAGTCTGAAACTGGTACAGTGGATGCTTCAACATTCACATATGAACCATTTGTACAAGCTGGATCTGTAGCATATGTTTCTGGAAGGGCTTTTTTCTTGTTTCCTATCTTTTCAGCAAGGACAATTTACAGGCTTACTGCTTTGCCCTGTGCTCCCTCTTTCCTGATTTTCCATGAGGATAAGTTGGTCTTTCATACTTTCTATATCTAGCTACCTAGAATAGTCCTCACTCCCTTCATCAAACAAGAGACATGGTTTAAATACTAGGTTTCTGGATGTGGTTAGGGCCCTCAAATGATATATGTATGACTTTGTAGACTTATGCTTTGCTGATTAAGTCAGTCCCTGGTGGGAGTACTGCCTATACCACTAGAGCTATGGCTACCTCCAGGATCTCTTGTCAGGAGGCTTCTTACTTGGCCTTCCTTGAATATCTTTAGCATATTTTACGGTTTTGATGTGTTTGCATCCACAGGCAGTTCATTTTGCAGGAAAGGTCTACAGGCAGTCAGTCCATTCTAGTCTCCTGCACTCCCTCTATTCTATCCTTTTTTTATGTGGCTTGTTTGGGCCATTACCACAGTAAGATGAAAAATAAAATGTAGGCTTACTGGTAAATCCAATTTCATCTGTGTAGTCATAGTTTATGACGCCCCTCTCTGGTGTTTTATCTTTTAGAGTGCTGGTTCCTGTTGGGTTCTGTGCTTCCCTTTCCTGATGGTGTTACTTCTCCTCTGCTTAGCTAAATGGCTAACTGGGGAATTCCTGTTGGGGAGCAGCAAGGTGGAGGTGTCTCAAGGCTTTTGGGATTGGGTCTACTTTTCTATGTGGGGCAAGAATTCTCTTGGGCTGTGAACACAGAGATGAAAATGTATTTAACATTGTTTTAGTATCTCCTTATTCTGTTCCAAACCTTGAAGTAAAAAACTGTCCGTGTTACTATTCAAATGCTTGGAGTAAATTCATAAATTATCTAATCGCACAGACCTCACTAGACGGTAGGATTTCCAGTAAAGAAAATTTGGTTCGGCACTCCTAAAGAGCAATTTCTCATTGTTGGGAAACAGTGCCACCTAGTGAGACCATAATAGCTGTTTTGGAAAAATTCTCCAACTTACTATAGTTACTGCTTGACTATTGAAGTATAAATCTTCAGTATTTAGTGCATAAACCCATGAGTTTATAAAATATGCAATTTTAGAGTTGTGAGGTAATATCTGTGTGCAAGATTCTCTCATGTACTAAATACAGTCAGGTCCATAAATATTGGGACATCAACACAATTCTAATCTTTTTGGCTCTATACACCAACACAATGGATTTGAAATGAAACAAACAAGATGTGCTTTAACTGCAGACTTTCAGCTTTAATTTAAGGGTATTTACATCCAACTAAGGTGAACGATGTAGGAATTACAACAGTTTGTATATATGCCTCCCACTTTTTAAGGGACCAAAAGTAATGGGACAGATTAACAGTCAAAACTTTCACTTTTTAATTCTTGGTTGCAAATCCTTTGCAGTCAATTACAGCCTGAAGTCTGGAACGCATAGACTTCACCAGACGCTGGGTTTCATCCCTGGTGATGCTCTGCCAGGCCTCTACTGCAACTGTCTTCAGTTCCTGCTTGTTCTTGGCATTTTCCCTTCAGTTTTGTCTTCATCAAGTGAAATGCATGCTCAATCGGATTCAGGTCAGGTGATTGACTTGGCCATTGCATAACATTCCACTTCTTTCCCTTAAAAAACTCTTTGGTTGCTTTTGCAGTATGCTTCAGGTCATTGTCCATCTGCACTGTGAAGTGCCGTCCAATGAGTTCTGAAGCATTTGGCTGAATATGAGCAGATAATGTTGCCCAAAACACTTCAGAATTCATCCTGCTGCTTTTGTCAGCAGTCACATCATCAATAAATCCAAGAGAAACAGTTCCATTGGCAGCCATACATGCCCACGCCATGACACTACCACCCCCATGCTTCACTGATGAGGTGGGATGCTTTGGATCATGAGCAGTTCCTTTCCTTCTCCATACTCTTCTCTTCCCATCACTCTGGTACAAGTTGATCTTGGTCTCATCTGTCCATAGGATGTTGTTCCAAAACTGTGAAGGCTTTTTAAGATGTTGTTTGGCAAACTCTAATCTGGCCTTCCTGTTTTTGAGGCTCACCAATGGTTTACATCTTGTAGTGAACCCTCTGTATTCACTCTGGTGAAGTCTTCTCTTGATCGTTGACTTTGACACACATACACCTACCTCCTGGAGAGTGTTCTTGATCTGGCCAACTGTTGTGAAGGGTGTTTTCTTCACCAGGGAAAGAATTCTTTGGTCATCCACCACAGTTGTTTTCCATGGTCTTCCGGGTCTTTTGGTGTTGCTGAGCTCACCGGTGCGTTCTTTCTTTTTAACGATGTTCCAAACAGTTGATTTGGCCACACCTAATGTTTTTGCTATCTCTCTGATGGGTTTGTTTTGTTGTTTCAGCCTAATGATGGCTTGCTTCACTGATAGTGACAGCTCTTTGGATCTCATATTGAGAGTTGACAGCAACAGATTCCAAATGCAAATAGCACACTTGAAATGAACTCTGGACCTTTTATCTGCTCCTTGTAAATGGGATGATGAGGGAATAACACACACCTGGCCATGGAAAAGTTGAGCAGCCAATTGTCCCATTACTTTTGGTCCCTTGAAAAGTGGGGGGCACATATACAAACTGTTGTAATTCCTACACCGTTCACCTGATTTGGATGTAAATACCCTCAATTTAAAGCCGAAAGTCTGCAGTTAAAGCACATCTTGTTCATTTCATTTCAAATCCATTGTGGTGGTGTATAGAGCAAAAAAGATTAGAATTGTGTCGATGTCCCAATATTTATGGACCTGACTGTACATAATGAAATTACTGAGAACATACCTGCACCGTGTTACCATGCTCATCGATAGTTCTGCCTAAAGTCAAGGTCATATCTGAATCAGTAGCTGTTGTGAACCACTTATACCCATGTAGAGTATGTGTGCCATCTTCCTGTAAGCGTGCCACCGTCTCTGTTCCCTCTGCTATAGAGGACAATGTAAAGAAAATGTTTGTTTACTTACAGCATTTTCAGGCACCTCTCATTAAGGAAGGGGGTATATAGTTACCTACCCACATCTGATCCACCTCTGCGCTCTGTCATCCATTGTCCCGACGTCCAGAAATAATTGGGGTTGCGAGCTGTCAAATGTCTAAAGGCATTCTGTAGAGGGGTTGGGATCCCAAGAGACTGTTGGATAAGATGTATATAACAATTAGAAATGCAATAGGGTTCTGTATTTTACACCCTCTAACTATATCTAAAAAGAGATAACTCCCATTTCATCATCTGTTACTACTCTGTGAAGTCTGCATGAGGACAATGTAGATTGGTGTTACTGAGACTGGCGCTCCTATGAGAGGTGTTCTATAAGAGTCATCCACAAAGCGCAACTTAGTTATAGGGGCCCAAAAGTGTAGCCAAAATTTATTTGCAGAGCATCCATACTGACGTTTTGGGTCCCATGTCCCTTTAACATTGATAAAGGGACAGGGGTCCCTTTACTCCCTCGCTGCTCCGTCTATGTTTGCGAGTCGCGGCCGCCCGAACGCCCTTGGGGTGGACAAAGTTTATAGTACCCAATAGGGCATTATAAAGTAATAAAAACATACACTTCAAAGGGGTTATATTCCTTTTAATACTCTTTGTTGCATTGCTGGATAAGAGGTTTTATGACCCTGCAAATTATGATGGGTCAAAATGCTAAATTTTTATTTCTGTGTCTGGTCCCTCATAGAAGCATGCTCCATACGTCTGGAATATGACTCTGCAGCCATATAAAGAACAATAAATCACATGCATTAAACTAGACATTTAAATCATATAAACATTCTTCACAAGAAGGCACATTTTCTGGCAAGCAAGAAATATCAGTGGCCACAGCATGCCCAGTGGTTCTTGAAGCATAGGGAATCCATCCTATGGATTATAAGGCACACAGTGCATGTATGCAGTGATCTTGGAGAGGAGGTACTCTACTCCTATGTGCAATGGGCCCAGGGAACATCTTGGCCAGCTCCAATTACTAATTCAGGGAACTGATCAAACACAGCTTAGTTGATGTAAAGGACAGTGTTTTTCCCATGATGCTTAGCCAGGCCAAGTAAGAGACCTGTCCTTCAGAGGCCACAAGTTCTAAGTATATAGCACCCAGCATCTGAGGCCACAGCAGACCACAAATCAAATAAAAAAAATCTAAGATGAATTGGGTCTACAGCAAAGCCCCTATGTTAATCTGGTCCTGCGTAATTGCCAACAGCAGCTTCTCTATAGGGGAAGGGGGCAACTGAAATTATTACAAAAACAGATTCTGATGCCTCTATGGACAATCCTCAGCTAGTTACATATTACTCAGACTCTGGACTACTCTTAATTATTTATTCAATATTTAACTAGAGCCAGTGAAAATACAGACAAGCTTACCTATGATCCTTAAGATTGTTATATTTTGTCTGCTTTATAAATGGTTCATTTAGATTAGGGGTCCTCAAACTACGGCCCACGGGCCGAGTCCAGTCCGCCAGAGTCCTGAACCCGGCCCAAGCACTCAGGGCCATCCGATGGGCCCTATCTCTTCAGGGGCCGGTCAGCGCTGCGGCGTGCAATAGCACGACCGTGCCCCTTTAAAAATTTGCAGCTGCAAAGTAGTCCTGGGAGGAAGGGGCCATCACTTCCTCCCAGCTCCCTCTGCGCGAGAGGGAAGAAAGACAGGCCGCAAGTAGGGAAGAGCCACGCCGACTCCCATCAGCAGGGGAGGGCTGGCAGCCTTAGGCCTGGGGGGCAAAACCAGTCAAGTGGCCCATTGCACCACCAAATCAGTTCAATGGTGCCAACCTTTTCCTGGTTTTATAACGTATATTGATGTTATGCTAATCAGTAGCTCTTTGCCATACCCACTCCTTCACGGCTCTGACTTTCAATGTTGTCAGAGCGCAGGCTGAGAATCTCTGAGCATGTGCTCTGACTCACTAACTGAGCGCCAGAATCACGAGGGAGAGGCTATAATCTGACTGCACCTACTGCTGGTGCGCACCAGTGGACCACCAGCGAATCATTTAAATTGAATAGGCTGGTGTCCCCAACTTGTGAGCTGTGTTGTCCGCCGGGCGCCTCTGTTGTCATGGCACCCTGCGTGACCGCACAGCGTGCACACCCCAATGGCTGGCCCTGCTGACACACACTGATGTTACTACTTAGAAATCCCTCAATATTAATACAGACATCAGAGTAAACACCAATAAACTGGGGAAACAGAGCTGATCCCCCCAAATTTAATAAGATTTGCGTACTGGATTTGTTGTAAGATTAAATCATGCTTCCTCCTCTCTCTCCCATGCGCTGCTCTGTAGGCTGGGAGGAAGTGAAGAGTAATCACAATCTTCCAGCACAGCGGCACCTGTGGCTGCATGGGGAACAGCTGTATTTTCCGCCCCCCATGTGACATCACAATGCCCCACCTATATGAGCTGCCATACGAACTAACGCCAGTGCTGCACACAGTGTGTGTTTACATTAAAAAGCCTGCAGGGACCGGCTATAGACACCAGAACCACTTCATTAAGCTGTAGTCGTTGTGGGGACTATAGTGTCCCTTTAATGTGAGGTAAATTATAGATTAGTGTCACTAATAATATACTAGATTGCCTACTTACAACCAGATGAGGATGATGATGGGCTGCAGTTTGGCTCCACTGGTCTGGTGTAGAACAGGATCTCTGGAGTCTGTTTGCAACTGTGGTCACAAAATTCAATGTTCTGGGAGAATTGGAAGCGGCTCCATTTTTTGGGGGGCCCCTTACACAGCTCAAGGTCTGGGCCCCAGGGCCTGACGGTGAGTATGCCCACAAGGCCCACTCATAAGTCCACTTATATGTTCCACCCACCCATAAGTTTGGTCACAGGGAGTGGAGTGTGTAGGGGGTGTGTTATGTGTTATTGTAGAGGATCTAATATGTGTGCTTATGGTATGTAGTGTATAGGGATACCAGTTTGTGCAGGTGATGCAGTGTGTTTGTGTGTAGTGGAAGCAGTGTGTATTTGTGTATAAGGGATGTATTGTGTGTTTCTGGTTGTGTGTAAGGGATGCATTGCGTGAATCTGTGTTTGTATGCATAAGGGATGCAAGGTGTGTGTCTGTAAGTGTGTGCATTTAGTGTAAGAGATGCATTGTGTTTATGTGTGTATGTAAGAAAAGGTGTGTCTGTGTAAGGGTTTGCATTGTGTGTTTCTGTGTATATGTGCAAAGGATGCATTGTCTTTGTGTGTAAGGGTTACATTGTGTGTGTGTAATGGATGCATTGTGTGTTTCTCTGTGTGTAAGAGAAGCATGTTGTGTTTCTGTGTGTGTATAGGGATGCATTGTGTGTGTGCGCGCGTAGTGTGAAAGAGCTGCCTTTCTTGCCCCCTGTCCTATAGAGCTGTCCCTTCTGTCCCTTAGAGCTCTCCCCTGCCCCTTAGTGGTCTCTCCTCTCCCCCACCCTCCCCTAGCGGTCTCTTCTCACACTCACCCACCCTCCCTGTGCTCTTCTCATCCACCCTCCATGTGTTCTTCTCACCTCCCCCCTCCCTGTGTTTTCCTCACCTCCCCGCTCCCTGTGTTCTTCTTACCCCCTCTCCTCCCTGTGTTCTCCTCACCACCCACCCTCCCTGTGTTCTTCTCAGTCCCCCCCTTCTCCTCATCTCCCCTTCTCCTCACTCTTACTCTCCCCCTCCTCCTTGTGTTCTTCTTACTCCACCCTTGTTCTTCTTACCCCCCCGTTTTTCATACCCCCTTCTTCTTCTTACCCCCTTGCTCCCCTTCCTTCCTCCTACTCTCTTCCCCTTCACTTACTCCTCTTCCTTCCCTCTTCCCTTCCTCTCTCCTTCACCCCTCCCCTCCTTCCCTTCTTAGTCTCCCCTCTTCCCCTTCACTTTACCTCCCCTCTTCCTTCCTCTTCCTTTCACTTACTCTCCCCCTCCTCCCCCTCTTCCTTCACTTACTCTCCCCCCTCCCCCCTTCACTGACTCTCCCCCCTCTCCCCCTTCCTTTCCTGTAACCGGCCGGACTGACAGGAAGTGCACACTGAGTGTGCACCTTCCTATCACTCCGGCCGGGCACCGCACACCGGAGAGCAGCTCAGCCACGCTACAGGGGAGGGGAGGAAAGAAGCAGCTGCAGTCGCCTGAGGCTCTTAACAGAGCGCTCAGGCGGCTGCAGCATTTAAAGGGCCGGCCCTGCAGAGGCCGGACTTAAAAGAATTTAGTGCGGCCTGGGGGGCAATTGCCTCCCTGCCCCCCGGCCCAGCCCGCCCCTGCACATCAGCCACAGCCACCATCCTGCAAAAAAAGTAAGAAAAATTTGCTGTGTATATATGTATTTCAGTATGTATGCATGTCTGTATGTATGTCAGTATGTATTTGTATGCATGTATGTGTATGTAAGTATGCATGTCAGTATGTATGTCTGTGTGTGTATGTATGTCAGTATGTATCCATCTGTGTCTGTGTGTATGAGTATGTCTGTCAGTATGTGTCTATCTGTATGTATTTCAGTATGTATGCATGTCTGTATGTCAGTACGTGTTTGTATGCATGTATTTCAGTATGTCAGTACACCCGGTTCCAAATTATTATGCAAATTCTAATTAAGTGTCACAAAGATAAAATATTTTGTTTTTCCGTTTAACTCATGGATGGCATTGTGTTTCAGGGCTCTTTTGATCACTGATAATCTCGGACACCTGTGATAATTAGATTGCCAGGTGAGCCCAATTTAAGGAAAAACTACTAAAGGAGGGTGTTCCACATTATTAAGCAGAGCACCGTTTTCATGCAATATGGGGAAGAAAAAGGATCTCTCTGCTGCCGAAGAGAGTGAAATTGTTAA
Source organism: Pelobates cultripes (assembly GCA_933207985.1). NCBI lineage: Eukaryota > Metazoa > Chordata > Amphibia > Anura > Pelobatidae > Pelobates > Pelobates cultripes. The sequence continues at coordinate 178,119,253 of OW240916.1, read as the reverse complement.
ATGCCTTGCATGAGGTATGAAAACATTATATTATTTCACGAAAACTTGTGTGATCATCGCACTATTAAGAGATTTGTGGCTGATTCAGAGCACAGACGGGTTTGTGCAGATAAAGGCACATTGAGGAAGATTTTTGCCAGATCCATGCATCAGATCAAGAGAGCAGCTGCTAAAATACCATTACATAGCAGATATTTGAAGTTGCTGGTGCCTCTGGAGTCCCACGGACATCAAGGTGTAGAGTCCTCCAGAGTCTTACAACTGTGCATGAACCTTCTATTCGGCCACCACTAACCAATGCTCACAAGCAGAAATGGCTACATACATGAAAACTAATTTTCAAACAGTCCTGTTCACTGATGAGTGCCATGCAACCCTGGATGGTCCAGATGGATGGGGTTGTGGATGGTTGGTGGACAGCCACCCTGTTCCAACAAGGCTGCGACGTCAGCAAGGCGCTGGTGGAGTCATGTTTTGGGCCGGAATCATGGGAAGAGAGCTGGTCGGCCCCTTTAGGGTCCCCGAAGGTGTAAAGATGACCTCTGCAAAGTATGTGGAGTTTCTGACTGACCACTTTCTTTCCTGGTACAGAAGGAAGAACTATGCTTTCCGTAATAAAATCATTTTCATGCATGACAATGCACCATCTCATGCTGCAAAGAATACCTCTGCATCAATGGCTGCTATGGGGATAAAAGGAGAGAAAGTCATGGTGTGGCCTCCATCCTCCCCTGACCTCAATCCTATTGAGAACCTTTGGAGCATCCTCAAGCAAAAGATCTATGAGGGTGGGAGGCAGTTTACATCCAAACAGCAGCTCTGGGAGGCTATTCTGACATCTTGCAAACAAATTCAAGCAGAAACTGTTTAAAAACTCACAAGTTCAATAGATGCAAGACGTGTAAAGCTGCTATCAAATAAGGGGTCCTATGTTAAAATGTAACGTGACCTGTTAAAATGTTTAAAAAGTTAAAATGTTATAAGTTTGATTGAAATAGCTTTTGATTTCAGTAAATATGCTGCAAACATAACAAATGACAATTTTCAGTTGTTTACAACTTATAAAGTGTTTTGAAACTTACTGTGCGTAATAATTTGGAACAGTGCATTGTACGTTTTTTTATGTTTAAAAAAAATACTGTTATCATTAGGAGGTTTTTTCAATAAAATTTGAATTGTACTCTTAATAGTTGATAACATGAGAATTATGCTGACTGTTATGTACATCAATTATTTAGGTAAATGAGAAACATATAATTTGCATAATAATTTGGAACAGGGTGTATGTATGTCTGTGTGTGTGTGTGTGTATGCATGTCAGTAGGTATCTGTCTGTGTCTGTGTGTATGAGTATATGTCAGTATGTGTCTATCTGTATGTATGCATGTCAGTATGTGTATGTATGTATGTCTGTGAGTATGTATGTCAGTATGTATGTGTTTGTATGTATATGTGTGTGTATGTATTTCTGTATCTGTGTGTGTATGTCAGTATTTATATGTCTGTCTGTATGTATATGTGTGTGTGTGTGTGTATGTATGTCCTTATGCGTGTTTGTGTCTGTATGTATGTTAGTATGTGTATGTGTGTCTGTATATGTCTATGTGTCTGTTTCACTATGCATAGGAATTTGTTTTAAAAAATTTCAAACTATAGTCCAGCCCCCAGCAGTGTCTGAGGGACCGTGAACTGGCTCCCTGTTTAAAAAGTTTGAGGACCCCTGATTTAGATGAATTGATGTCAAATAATCAACTATATGCAGCAATGTATTTACCATGAGGCTAACAAGGCATTTGATTTGGGCTGAACTTTCAAGTGGGCGGTGTTTTTTGCCTCATTTGCCTTGTTAGCCTCATTTTAAGCGGTGCCCAAGAGCTGGCCACCTTTGGGCCCCCTGGGGAAGGCGCCCAATTGAGTTGCGGGCGGTGAGGGAGCGCTATTTTGTTAGCTCTTCCTGCTCAGCTCCTGCCCGCAATGATGCCGGTTGCCGGAATATGACGTCACTCCGGCTCTTGGCATCACTTTGCGGCGCACGAGGGAACTGAGTAAGAATATCACAGCTCCCTCACTGCCAGCTTAAGGCACCTGCCTGCCTTCCTGACCAGCAGCCCCACTGGATCCTAGGTGAAAAATCCTCACAGCTTTCCCAAAGGTAGGGAGGTGGAATGGATTTAAATTAAAATAGAATAAAAAATAAAGTAAAACAAGAAAGTTTCCTTGTCTCTATGTCCTAACTTAATCGGACCAGACACAAGGAAGAGCGGTCAGAGTGGTGGTACCAGCTCCACCTGTGGGCTTGGACCCGTGTGCTATATTACAAAAGCAAAAAGAGGAAGAGTGACCCCAACCACGGGGGAAACTCAATGCTGGTATTTGTATAAAAAGCACACGAATTACTTAACTACATAACTTGCTTGGAGGTAGTCGGTATATATGAGAGGAAAAGATGCGGCTTAAATGCGGTCACATGTATCCAAAAAGAAAATTATTAACTTTATTAACCGTATTTACAAAAAGGATACAATGTGTAGCAGAAGTAACAAGGGGTAATGGCAGTGAATAAAAGTACTATCACTCCCCACTATATCTTAACAAGCGGTCAAAATTAGCAATGAGGTTGTATGGTTATCATTAACCCTATAATTACTGCTATGACCGAATGCAGATTAACCATTGTATGCTGAGCGGGGAGTTATTCACTAAACAGTCACAATTGGCTATTTCCCCAAAGAGCTGTATATAATCAATGAGTGACCTTGGTACAATAGTAGTCCTGCTGAATGTGCAAGGAATATAGATATATAAAAAAAAAAAATCTATCTTCCAAGGAGCTAGGTGAAGTTGTATAGCTGAGTATAAATGGCTATAACAGTCTCCCCTACCCCTTCTAGGTTCCAAACTGAGAGAGTACGTTCAGTGGTTGTTGTATTGCCACATTTCTTAAATCTATATATCCTGTAGCCTAGACCCTAAAGGGGGGGAACAGTGGGAAAGGTAGACATGCATTCATATGGTCCATAAAGTGACTGCTGCTACCAATCCCCAAGTCTCTTATTAACACCTTTGTGGGTGTTCTATGCCTCAGCTGTCTCTATAAGGTTTGCATTCAATCACTCTCAATCACAGCCATACCATTTACCACTCCAAGGTAAAAAACAGAAAAGTTACTAGCAAAAATAAGTGGGTCTAAATACCACAAATGTGCATAAGGTGCTCAGTGTGAATTAAAATCAAGTAGGTAACCCGACGCGCGTTTCGGTGTAGTAAGTTACACCTTTGTCAGGGGATAACCTTACCTCCAGTCGACCCAGGGTTTTTAAATATATATTGGCCAATCAGTTATAGTCTCCTTAAGTCATCTGTTACCTTGTGATTGCCTTCACGTGAGTCGTGAGAGGGGCGGGGTTGGACGCTCTGACGTCATCCGAGTAACAGGTCCATTCGTCCGTTTTTTATATTGTTAAAAACTTCCGCTTTTCCTCTATGGTCTTCAGTGGGCATATCTATATTGCTCCTTTTTATTTCATTAGTTGCTATGATTCAATCCCATCAGTCCCCCCTCTGTTGAGTTTTATAACGGGAATCTATAAGTTGTCAAATTATGTTAATTGTACCCAAACTGAGATGGGGTCGACAATCAAAACACTGGTATATTATTCCATATGTGTGGAGAGTACCCTAATTTAACCAATCTGGATCCAGAATAATGCTTTCTATGATGGTAACATCATTCGTTTCGGTTGATATTTAGAGGGTTCTTAAAGTGATTGCATTACTGATGACTGATGCCCTTATCTTTTCCTTTTTATGGGGTTTTAGAGGTAGGTAAATATTGATATTAACGACTTAAATATAATAGTGAAAAATCATAACTAATCTGTACAATGTTAACTTTTTTAATTGGGGTGCTTGAGTATTTACATGTTCTATATCTAATTGTAGAGATCATTCTATGAATGGGGAGTAGGAGAACCCCTCGTTCAGTGTTTTTAGGCGATAGATGCAATAGCATTCTCATCTTCTCAATCTTTGGTCCAAATTACCTTTCCATTGGTCCAGCTTAATTTGCTCAATGCCCTGAAATTTGAGTACTGTGTTGTCGCCGTTGTGGACATCTTTGTGTCTGGAAACAGGGGTCTCTATATTTCTTACAGTTTTTACAGAATTAACATATTCCAAGATTCGTCTTCTAAAGGGACGAAAGGTCTTCCCCACATATAACATGTTGCATTGGCATGTGATAAGATACACTACCCCTTTAAAATTGCAGATAAAAAAGGAGTGAATTTTGAACTTCAGTGTGTGAGCTATTTTCAAAACTTTTTGAGTTCTTGCAGATGTAATTGCATGTTTGCACCTACGACATTTATAGGTTGCTTTCAGTTTATTGGATAACCAATGTGTAGGCAATTGGTTTTGTTGAAAGTGGCTATGAACTAGTGTGTCTTTAAGGTTTCCACCTCTTCTAGCCACTATACATGCATATGGTGGGATAGTTTCCTTTAGTTGTTCATCCTGTTTTAAAAGAGACCAGAATCTGTTCATGATTGATCTAACTTGGTTCCAGCCTGCATCGAGAGGATACCCTGTTTTCTTTTATGAGACTCTCTCTTTCAGTTAGGAGTGCTCTATGATAGGCTCTCTTTAAGCATTTGTTTGGATATCTTTAGATCTAAACATTGAGCGTAGATCTCTGGCCCTTGTTTTGAAATCTTCGATATCCGAGCAATTGCGCCTAAGGAGTAAATATTGGCCTATAGGAATACCCCTTTTCTGTTGTATTGGATGGTGGCTCTTCCAATTGAGTAGGCTGTTGGTGGCGTAGCTTTTCCTAACTAAATTAGTTTTTATTGTTCCGTTGGAATCTGGAATTAAAGTGAGATCTAAAAATTAAGGAAAGGGATGTCTACTTCAGGCGTAAATTTTAGGTTTAAATCATTGACTGTACAAAATTGCAGATATCATCACCTGAGCCCGTCCAGATGATCACGATATCATCTATGTATCTTTTCCAAAAGTAAATACATTGGGTAAGGGCATTTGTGGGGTCTGCAAAGACTACTTGTTCCTCCCACCACCCCAGGTGCAGGTTATCATATGAGGGCGCACAAGAAGTCCCCATCGCTGTTCCCTGCACTTGGTGGTAGTACACTCCATCAAATAAAAAGAAATTGTGTGTCAAAACAAATTTAAGGAGGTCTATAGTAAAGTCACCGTGTTTGTCAAAATGTGCTCCTCTCTTCCTCAAAAAATAGCTGGTATGTTTGAGGCCCAAAGAATGAGGAATGGAACTGTACAAAGTCTCTACATCCAGGCTGCAGAGTATTGATCAGGCATCCTAATATGGGTTAGTTCGGCCAAGGTTTGCTTGGTATCCCTCAAATAAGAGGGGAGTTGAGATACTAGAGGTTTTAGAATGTGGTCGAGATAGATACTGGCATTTTGGGTCAGATTGTTATTTCCCGAAACCATGGGTCTCCCAGTTAATATAGCATGTTGTTTATGTATTTTCGGTAAGCTGTAAAAAGTGGCGATACATGGATTTTCACTTAGCATGAAGTCATATTCGTTCTTAGAGATCACTTTATTATCAAGACCCATTTGTTAGATACTTTTCAATTCACCCAAAAATTATTTTGTGGGGTCTTGTTTGATAATCTTATATGTGGTGTGGTCTATGAGTATTTTTTTGGTCATCTCCACGTATTTTGTGGTATCCATGATTACAATATTCCCCCCTTTATCAGAGGGTTTAATTGTTATTTCCTTGTTTTCGTTTAGATCCTCTAAAGCCTTGACTTCCATTGGTATTAAATTGGAGTTTGCTTAAGGCTTAACTCTGGTATAGTGATTTTCTCTATTTTCTCTATTTATAGTGATTTTCTCTATTTCATACTTGCTCAACGAAAGTTTCAACATATTTGGAGTCCCTTAGTTTTGAATAATAATGGCTCTTTTTCCTAAGATCCGTAAGGTTTTTTTTGACTCCCTCCTCTCTGTCATTTTCTTCTAGAAGTTCTGTCAGCATCATAGTTATTCAGTAGTCCCTAGGTTCCAGGCCTAAGGTTTTTGCTTTTTTGTCTTCATTTAGAAGATGGTTTTTGTGTAGTATGAGTTTCCGTGCAAACAGGTGGATGTCCTTTATTAGGTAAACTTGTCGAAACTTGGAGTGGGAATGAACGAAAGTCCCTTCCTAAGTTCCGACTGTGGTTTTGGATAGATTGACAACTTGGTTATTATCTAGAATCGATTACTTCGATTGTATTGCTTTTTAGGTCTTGGTCTCAGGTTGGGGCGTTCTTCCCCCAGTGAGTTGTCTAAAAAAAAAAAAAGTAACTTTTTTTTTATGTTCAATCTTTTTTATTGAGTTTATATTCAGCAAATAAGCAAGTGGATAACAATGGGTGCAAATGTTACAAAGTTACAAAAGTTACAGATGCAGCAGCAGAGGTTACATAGGTTACAGAAGTGAGACAACAAGACAATGGGTGTGGCAGTTAGGAATTACACGTTTTGTCCTAAAAAAGATTTGCAGTAAGAGTGGACAGTGCGACACAAGTTGTTACCCAGTCTACAATTGGGTGAGTCAAATACATGGGGTTTGCTTAGTGTTTAGTGTACTCATTCACAATGTATCGTTGCCCAGATATTCTGTGCTCTGCTTCATTTGTATTTATATGTGTTTACTTTGACCCCCATTGTTTAGTCGTGCAGCTTGGATGGCTACGCAACCACCACTTGGCCATTGCATCGTACTCATTGTAATTACGAACTGGGGGGAAAGGGAAGGGAAGTGAAGTAACATAGGGTGGGTGGGAAGGGAGGGGGGGTGACCTTTCATCTCCATATGCCATGCAGTTGAGATGTGTGGTGCGTTTAGCTGTATCTGTTCCCTAGGTGGCCTTGGTCCCCTGTTGTACAGGTGGGGAGCATGTGGTCTTGGGCATGGACTGGGCCTCCTGGTTAGGTAGGCTTGATTCCCAAAGCTTCCAAGCTTCCCTCCAGAACGATTTGGGGGGTCTAGTTTGTCTAGCCATCATTTCATATGTCTTGGTGGTTTGGATTATCTGGATGCATGAAGTTATATCAGGAGGAGCTTCAGAGAGCCAAGCTCTACTGATGGTAGATAGAGCTGCTACCAGTACGTGGTAAGTCAAGTATGTGTCATGTCCATTGGAAGGAGTTGGAGAAGGTATATCTCCGGGCGTAATGGGATTGTTACCATCGTTGAGTCTTTGATTAGCTGCCCCACTGTCTCCCAAAATCTTGTGACTTTTTGGCACGTCCACCATATGTGGTACATAGTTCCGGGGGCCGATTTACACCTCCAGCATAAGTCTGACTTGTTTGGGTCCATGTGTTTGAGCTTTGCAGGTACCATATACCATCGGTAGAGGACCTTTCTGGTTAGTTCAATGTGTGTATTGCATAGGGTGAGCGTCTTGTTTGCTAAGTAAATTTTTGACCACTGGTTTTGGTCCAGTATCTTTCCAAAATCCCATGCTTTGACAAAGGAGGGTTTCCCAGTGGGCGATTGTCTTGTGAGGAGTGCATATATGGAAGAAATAACTTTGGTGGGGGTTTTTTGTTGGATACAAAGGTCCGTAAGATGTAGTGTATGTAGGCGTGTTGTTTTGCCTTTTGCGGGAGTCTTTATAGGTAGTTGCTTTGTGAGCCAGGACTTTATTTGGAGATAGGTGAGAAAGGCGGATTTGGGTAGTCCAAATGTGGTTTGAAGATGTTGGAATGTGTGTATGTTTTGGCCAGCTAGGAGTTGTTGTACCTGGTATATCCCGCACGCGGTCCATATGGTCGCGGAGAAAGCAGGTAGCAAAGTCGCTATTGCCATGATAGGGGTTGTTAGCGAGATGGAGAGGTCGTCTTTGTTTCTTTTTTGGTATGTGTCCCACATAGAGAGAGTTAGGGACGTGGTAGGTAGCATGTGGTTGTGTTTGGGTCTTGTGCGCCGTGGAAGCCACATAAGTTCTGTGAGTGCGTGATTATCTGTAAATGAGGCTTCTATGCTAAGCCAGGTCGGTCGGGTCTTGGTGTAACATGCGGAGATTAACGGGTTCAGTTGTGATGCTATGTAGTACCTGCCTATATTAGGGACAGCCAAACCTCCCTCTTTAAATGGTTTGTAAAGTGTCGCGGCTGCTACCCTAGGTTTTTTGTAATTCCAAATATAGTCATTGAACATTTTTTGCATGGTTTCGAGGTAATGTGGTGGGAGTGCAATAGGTAGAGTGCGGAACAGATATTGTAATTTGGGTAAGAGAATCATTTTTATAGCTGCTATGCGGCCTAGCCAGGATACATATTTCCCTTTCCAGGTAGATAACCTCTGCTTGATTTCTTTGGCCAGCGCGTCATAATTAGCTTGGAATAAGTGTTGAGTGTTGGTTGGGAAGTCTACGCCTAGGAATGTGAGATTGTTGTTATCCCATTGATATGCATATGTGTTTTTTAAAATGCTGATTGTCTGGTCTGGCAGAAAAAGGTGCATTGCTTTCGTTTTGGTAATGTTTAATTTGTAGTATGAGCAGGTGCTATATGTCAGTAAGTAGTTTGCGACCTTTGGTAGTGAAGTGTGTGGTTTCGTGAGTGATATCATTATGTCATCCGCAAACATTGTGATCCTATGTTCATTTTTCCCTGCCTCAATTCCCCGGATGTGTGGTTCGTGGCGTATGAGATGAGCCAAGGGCTCTAGTGCCAAGACATAGAGTAGGGGGAATAGGTGGCAGCCTTGCCTCGTTCCATTTGTAATTTGGAACTCTGTGGAGTTGAATCCGCTGTTCGCTACCCTGGCACTAGGTTTGGAGTATAATGCTGATACTAGGGACATGAATCTCGGGGGGAAGTGAAATTTTTCGAGGACGGCCGAGAGGAAGCCCCAGTGAAGCCTATCAAATGCTTTCTCAGCATCAAGTGACAGAAATACACTGGGTCTCCCCCCCCTCCGCGCGCTCCACAACAGATCGAGCAGTTTCCTTGTGCCATCCGCTCCCTGTCTGCCTGTAACTAACCCAACTTGATCCTCGTGTACCAGGGAGGGGAGCATGCGTGATACTCTGTTCGCGTATATTTTTGCGAGAAGTTTCGTGTCCGTGTTTAGCAGGGATATGGGTCTCATGTTTTGAGGTATAGTTGGTGGCTTTCCAGGTTTTGGTATGGTTGCGATATGAGCTAGGAGCATTTCTGGTGCTATAGTTCCTGAATCTATGATGTGATTCAGAGCTTTGAGTAAGTATGGCCCTAGGTTGTCAGAGTAGGTTTTATAGTAAGTGTTTGTGAATCCATCTGGGCCTGGTGATTTCCCCAGCGGGAGGGCTTTGATGGCGTCTGTGATTTCTGTCAGAGTGATTTTGGCTTGTAAGATGTCTTGTTGGTCCATAGTCAGCGTGGGAAGTGTGGTTTGTGAGAGAAAATCCTGTATTTCCTGATGTGTTGGTTGGTGTGTGTTGGGGTCTTAAATGAGATTGTACAGTGATGCGTAGTACAGTGCCATGGTGTTATTAATGTCTTGTGGGTCAAAGATTTTCGTGCCGTTTGGTTTGTTTAGATATGGGATTTTAGATTGGCTTTGTTTGTGGCGCAGGAGGGAGGCCAGAGCTTTGCCCGCCCTATTGCCCTGGCAGTACGTGTGGGCACGGAGCCTTTGTAATGTAGACATTGTCTTGGCTAGTTGGTGTTCATTAAGTTTCTTGTTTGTTTGCGATATAGCTTTTAGCCCTGCCTTTGTTGGTTTGAGAAGTTGTTCATTGGTTTGGTCTCTCAGTGTTTTCAGTAGTGTATTGTACTCTTGTAGTGCTGTCCTTTTAATGTGGGTTGCTTTGCTTATTGCGATACCTCTTAGGACAGCTTTGTGTGCTTGCCACAATGTCACAGGGGAAATGTCTTGTGTGTCGTTTGCGTTAAAATATGACATGATTTCTGTTTGCAGCGTTGTTTTGAAGTCATGGTTCTGTAAAAGGTAGTCAGGCAGGCGCCATGTGGTTTTGCCCCTGTGTTGGAAGCTGTCCATTAGGGTCATGTCTATTGGGGCATGGTCCGTCCATATTATGTCTCCTATGTGGCAGTCTTTTATGGAGGGTAAGAGTGAGCGGGCTACTAGTGCATGATCGATCCTCGAATACGTCTTGTGCATGGGAGAGAAATAGGTGTATTCTCGGCTGTTAGGGTGTTTGGTTCTCCAAGCATCGTAAATGTCATATTCCATGAGTAGCTTGGTGAGCGCCTTACATTTGGGTGTGAGGGATGCGTGTCTCCGTGTTTGTGGGGGCACCGTCGTGTCCAGATGAGGGTGTAGAATGTGGTTTAAGTCACCACACAGTATCAAGTGAGGCAATTGCGGTGATGGTATCTTAGAGAGTACGTGGTGTAGGAAGTTTCTTTGGTTGGAGTTTGTGCCATAGATTGTTACTATCGTGTACGTTTTATTGTTAATAATGCAGTGTAGAATGATGTATCTGCCCCCTGTGTCTTTCTTGAGTTGCAGTAGTTCGAATGTGAGGGAGCTATGCAACAGTATTGAGACTCCTCTAGCTTTAGAAGTGTGGGATGAGTGGTATTGAGTTGGATAGTCCTTGGCTGCAAAATTGGGGATGCGGTTATGTGCGAAGTGCGTTTCCTGAATGCATAGGATGTCTATTTTGTCTTTTTTTGCTGTGTCTAGTAGGACTCTTCTCTTGTGCGGCGTGTTGAGACCGCGTACGTTAATGGAGCGTATTTTTATGAATGTTTAAGAATAGTTGCAGTGCGTTTGTAGTGGCTGGTATGACATAAGGTGCATGTGGTCGGCATATGGTGGTGATTGAAGGCCGTATAAGGGATTTCAGAACTTGGGCGGGTAGGTGCAGGTTGGGGTTAGGTGTGAACTTAGGGAAGGAGTATTTACATGTTTCCCCAAAGGGGATTTTGGTGCATGTGTTGTGCACCATGGGGTTAGGAACAGTCAGTTCCAGTTCGGGTGGCTATTGGGCTTTAATATTATCAAAGTTTATTTGAACAGAAAGGGTTGCATGGGTTGGTGTATGGCAGGCAGTGTCCATAGGTGGCAGCTCAGGGTGGTGGAGTGTTTCAACAGGTGTTTGGCCAGGGGTCAAGGTCATTAATTTTGGGTTCAGTGTTTCCCACGACTTCCCTCACCCCGCTCCCTTGAGTAGGGCGCGAGCGCATCAGCGTCCCCCGCCCCGCTCCAGGCGGAGAGGAGGAGGCCAAGGCGCCCACCCCCCATCTCCCCCCCGGTGCCCACCTCTCAATTGCCCACCGGTCATTTGCAGACTCAAACGGGGGCCCAGGACCCCAGCGACATAACATTTTCATACGTGAAATTGTGCGTTTGCATGGCATCCGCCACAATATTGTGTCTGATAGGGGCTCTCAGTTTGTGTCCAGGTTCTGGAGGGCGTTCAGTAAACAATTGGGGATTGATCTCTCCTTCTCCTCCTCCTACCATCCACAGACCAATGTTACAGCTGAGAGGGCTAACCAGTCATTAGAAGTTTATTTGCGTTGTTTTATTAATAACACACAAGACAATTGGTCCGAACTACTCCCGTGGGCCGAGTTCGCTAGAAACAATGAGTTCTTAGGTAGCTATGTGACCAGTTCCCCCAGCCCTGCTGACTGAGGCATCACGGCAGATCAGATCCCGGGACGCATCCCCCCGCCCGGCTCCCCCCGAGGAGGAAGGCGGGCAGGTCGAGGCGCCCAAGACCTGAATCCTCACCGGTGTCAAGTTAGCTTATATAACCCATGTGTGAGGATAAAGTTCTCATCATTTGCAGACTCAAACGGGGGCCCAGGACCCCAGTGACATGACAGACAGTAGAGTTCCTAGGTAGCTATGTGACCAGTTCCCCCAGCCTTGCTGACTGAGGCATCCCGGCAGATCAGATCCCGGGACGCATCCCCCCGCCCGGCTCCCCCCGGAGGGGGAAGGCGGGCAGGTCGAGGCGCCCAAGACCCGAATCCCCACCGGTGTCAAGTTGGCTTATATAACCCATGTGTGAGGATAAAGTTCTTATCATTTGCAGACTCAAACGGGGGCCCATGTGTCACATATTCATCCGCTTATAGAAATGTGGTTAATGACATTTACTGTCCACACAGGAAAAGTTGTGCCGAGCAGCAACCTAATCCACAGAAGGGTTAATGCTGAGCAGTAATTGTGCAAATGAAACCTGGTGTCATGTATTCATCCGCTTAGAGAAAAGTGATTAATGACATTTACTGTCCACACAGGAAAAGTTGTGCCGAGCAGCAACCTAATCCACAGAAGGGTTAATGCTGAGCAGCAATTATGCAAATGAAACCTGGTAACTGACTTTGGGGTCAAAGGCCGGTTACAGCCTATCAGAACTAAAGGAGGGGTATTTAGGCCCAGTTCTCAGCCTGCTCAGTGCCCTGTCGTGGTTTCCCTTGTGGTTGTCTGAGAGCGCGTTCCTGCTTATAGTTTTCTACCTGGTTTTTGACTTTGGCTTTGTTTATTGACTTCTCTATATTCTGGTATCCTGACTCCTGGCTTTCCTCATCGCTGTGTCCCTTTCTGTGTTCCCTGACCTCGGCTAGTATTTTTGACTATTCTTTGTACGTTAAAGTTTTTATCTAAGAAGTTCGTAGAGGCCCGAAGGCCAAGGCTACGTGTGTTGATTCTGTGAGCTATCAGGCTCAGAATACTTGCGGATGTCCCTCCCGGGTATGCAGCTGTTTAGCGTTTAGTGGGTGACTTCGTCCACTCCAGCCGGATTCTTCCCGCTTGTGCACTGTCCGTTTCGGCATTTTCTTGTGTGGTGATGCCCCACGATCTTAATTTCCTGAGTCCGTCTTCTGGCGATAGAATAACTTTAAAACCGCCATCTTGGTGTGGTGTCAGGTATATGGCGCGGCCTCGGGACCCTGTGCGCTCGGTCTACCAAAAGCATTTCGGATGGTATCTCTGGGCCGTACGCTCGGATCAATCCTCTGACATAGGCTGGTAGCTCTGTTTGTGAGACTGATTCTGGCACACCTCTCAGCCGGAGATTGTTTCTCCTCATCCGGTCTTCTAGGTCGGCTAGTTTGTGCTCCATAAGGGTTATCTTGTCCACCATAGCGTCCACATGATCCGCCATGTCATTATGGGCCGTCGCGAAGTCGTCCATCTTGGATTCTATGTGTGCCGTTCTGCGGCCCAGTTCTTGGACGTCCTTGCGGAGGGAGTCCATAGAGTGTTGCTAGGCAGTGATAAGCTTGTGGGATAAAGCATCCAGTGCTTTCGTCAGGTGGCTTGGGGTAAGTGTTTCTTCCTTGCCTGAAGTAGGCTGCGAGAGATCCCCATGTTCGGCATCCTCGTCGCCATCTTGGCTAGATAGCTGGGAGTCACCCACGGCTTGACTCGTTTTGGAGCCAAAAAAATTCATTTTTTCCGCTCTGGAAGTATTCTTCCTTGCTTTGGGCTGTGACATCTTGTTGCTGCAATCTTTTCCCCTCTTCTGTGTGTTAGGATGGCATTGGATTCTTAGCCCGGGCGCCGGAGCTCAGGATTATGCATCCATCTTATCCGGCGGTTAGCCACGCCCCCGTAACTTCCTTTTTAAGAATGCCTCTATTATGTTCGTTAGAGGTTGAAGGAATTGTCTGTGAATCTGTTTCTGATTCACTTGATTCATACTCAGAAGTTGAAACCTGATCTTTATCCACCTTTCTTTGGAATTTAAGCCGCAGCTTTTCCTCTCATATATACGGACTACCTCCAAGAAAGTTATGTAGCTGTTAAGTAATTTGTGTGCTTTTTATACAAATACCAGCATTGAGTTTCCCCCGTGGTTGGGGTCACTCTGCCTCTTTTTGCTTTTGTAAAAAAAAATAACAGTGATCTGTGATTGTTGGGGGGGCAATGTGTGTGTGTGTATCTGTCTGTCAGTGAGTGTTTGTCTGTCAGTGAGTCTGTGTGTGTATATGTTAGTATGTCTGTCAGTGAATGTGTGTGTCTCACAGTGTGTGTGTTTCTGTGAGTGAGTGTGTCTGTGAGTGAATGTCAGCGAGTATGTCAGTGTGTGTCAGTGAATATCTCACAGTGTGTGTGTTTCTGTGAGTGAGTGAGTGTGGGTAGGTGTAGGTCAGTGAGTGTCAAGTCATTGCGTGCGTGTATGTGTAAGTGTATCTGAGAGTGTTTGTCAGTCAAAGTGTGTGTTAGTCTTTAACAAGAAGAGGTGGGGCAAATTTAAATTAGAGGGTGCCCGAGTTCCATCATGCCTGGGGCAGCACAGTTCCAAAATACACCATTGACTACATGGTAACCAGAAACATTGTGAGAGAATGAGAAATCCACACCCGCTTACCTCTATGACCTTTGCTGCTCCATCCGTCATAGCTAGTGAGCTGCTGAAGAAACCAGAGGATGGAGTATACAGATAGAGTTTGACAACTTGAATGAGGCGACTATAAAAAAATAAAAAATGGCAAAATTCTTACAAAACTCTGTAGTGCAGGCTTAGAAAAGGATGTAGGCAGAAGAAAAAAAAAATCAACCAATTAAAATAACTGCAGAGCTTACATCAGGGCCGGATTAACATAGGGGCTGATGGAGCTGCAGCTCCAGGCCCAGGCCCATGGAATAGGCCCATTTAAAAAAAAAAAAAAATTTTACACACTACTCTTAAGTTTGCCACCTGACTGGTATTTTAATGGCACAGACGGTATTTGAGGCTGCCTGGCCCTGCCAGTATTGCAGTAATACCAGCAATACAAATGCAGGTAATTTTCTCAGAATAAATGGAAATTACTCTGCAATACCAGCACCGGCCAGTAGGGGTCACTGTGTGTGGAGAGAGGCAGGTATAGGAAGTTACAGAATATCCCTGCCTCTCTCTACTACTAACTGATCTGTGGGGGAGCAGCTACACAGCATAGTCCAGACAGCAGCTCTACAGCTCAGGTGAGGGATGGGGGGAAAGGCAGCAGGGACACATGGGGACACTGAGACACTAGGAGACACAGACACTACGGGACACAGACACTAGGGGACACTGAGACACTAAGACACAGACACTGGGAGACCTTGGAACACTGAGACACTTGGGGACACTGGAAAACATGGGGACACCGGGACACTAGAGGAC
Source organism: Pelobates cultripes (assembly GCA_933207985.1). Classification (NCBI taxonomy): domain Eukaryota; kingdom Metazoa; phylum Chordata; class Amphibia; order Anura; family Pelobatidae; genus Pelobates; species Pelobates cultripes. The sequence continues at coordinate 178,104,146 of OW240916.1, read as the reverse complement.
ACTGAGACACTAGGGGACATATGGGGACACTGAGACACTAGGGGACACATGGGGACACAGACACTAGGGGACACTGAGACACTAGGACACATGGGCACACAGACACTGGGAGACCTGGGGACACAGACACATGGGGACACTGAGACACTTGGGGACACTGGAAAACATGGGGACACTGAGACACTAGGGGACACTGGGACACATGGGGATGCTGTGAGACATAGGGACATTGGGAGACATTGGGACACAGAGACACAATGTTCCCATGTCCCCCAGCCAGTGTCCCTAGTGTCTCAGTGTCCCCAAGTCTCCCAGTGTCTGTGTCTCATGTCTCTCAATGTGCCTAGTGTCCCCATGTGTCCCAGTATGTCCCAGTGTCCCCATGTCTATGTCCATAACTGTCCCCATGTATCCCCAAATGTCTGTCTCTCAGCCAGTGTCCCCTAGTCTCCCAGTATCCCCTAGTCTCTGTGTCTGTGTCCTTAGTGTCTTAGGGTCCCCAAATGTTTCAGTGTCCCCATGTCTCCCAGTGTCTGTGTTCCTAGTGTCTCAGTGTGCCTGGTGTCCCCATGTCTCCCAGTGTCCCTATATGTCCCAGTGTCCCCATGTCTCTGTCCACAACTGTCCCCATGTCTCCCAGTGTCCCCAAGTGTCTGTCTCTCAGTGTCTCCTAGTCTCACAGTGTCCCCTAGTCTCCCAGTGTCTGTGTTCCCATGCCTCTGTGTCCCTAGTGTCTTAGTATCCCCAAATGTTTCAGTGTCCCCATGTCTCCCAGTGTCTGTGTCCCCATTTCTCCTAGTTTCCCTAAATGTCTCTGTGTCCCCATGTCTCTCAGTGTCCCCAGTATCCTAGTGACATGGGGACACACAGACATTGGGACACTGGGAGAAATGGGGACACAGACACTGGGAGACTAGGGGATTGGGTGACTGACACTGTGATACATAGGGACACTGAGACACTGGGTGACTTGCGAGACAGACACTGGGAGCAATCCATCTATACAGCAGAATCAAACTGTGAGTAGTTTGTTGGTGATTTTAAAGAATTTTCTCTGCTGTCACTCCTTGTGATTTACATCATGTGATGTCACGCATAACTAATAATTATACAAAGGATTAAGGCTGGTATTTTTTTCCAAGCAAGGTGGCAACCTTAACTACTCTTCACATATTCTTGCTTAAAGGAACACTATAGGGTCAGTAACACAATCATGTATTTCTGACCCTATTATGTTAAAACCACCACCCTGGACCCTTCTTGCCTCCCTAAATATAGTAACATATTACTTGTATTCAAGTCTGCAGCTGTTGGCTCAGAAGTGGTGGTCTGAGCAAATTACAATACTTCCCCATAGGCTGAGACAGTCAACTAGGCAGATCAAGGGCAGAGCCAGCACAAGTCCAACATAGCCCTGGCCAATCAGCATCTCCTCATAAAGATACATTGAATCAATGCATCTCTATAAGGAAAGTTCAGTGTCTGCATGCAGAGGGTGGAGACACTGAATGGCAGTGCTGCAGACTAGGCAGTACTGCCCCAGGAAGCACCTCTAGCAGCATTCTAAGGAGCGGCCAGTGGAGTTATTTGCTCTGAAAAGACAGTGTTTACTGCAAAAAGCCTGAATGGAATGATTCTACTTACCAGAACAAATACAATGTCCCTTTAAGTTTGGAAGCTTAAGAAGGATGTATGGGAACAAAACTTGTGTGGCTGGCTGACATTAAAATTAGTTTAGGTAATGCAGACGTTGGTCTCTGTGGCATGTCCCCTTTCTTCTACACTCACTACATACACATTTTCTCTGTCTCAGACTATATACCAGGAACCTCTGCCTGCTAGTAAGAAGGTAAGGAGACAAGTGGACCAGCGAGTGCTAGGGGAAAGTCCTTAGAAAGCATGGAGTGAGCGCCTTATTAGACGCATTTGTGTCAAGCTCAAGGTGCTGCCTGCATAGTATGCTCTTAGTTGGACAGCCTGCAGGATTGGCAGGCAGCCTGACATTCATTCATGCCAGGCTGACCTTCCAATTCCTTGGACAAACATGCCCCCTTTTTGGCAGGTCTTGTCACGTGATTTGCGCCAGTGGCACACCCTTTTACCCCACCCATTGACTTCCTGCTTCAGTGGACACTGCTGTTAGGGGTTATGGATTTCATATAAAATGTAACATGTGGAAAGACACTTAGTATAATTACCACCACAATTAAGGGTGCTATTCCAACAAGGTACTCCCTCCAATACCAATAAACTAAATACTCAAAAAGAAAGGAATGCACACCAACTGATACAATAGTATCTATCTATATATATTTATTGCAATACAAATCCGAATCATACATGCAAAAA
>OW240916.1:178073446-178088036 GCA_933207985.1 Pelobates cultripes | reverse complement strand
AAACAGAGCTACCATGAAATAAAGCCAAATCCTTGCTCCCAACACCATTCACCAAGCCACAAATTAAAGTCCCTAATACGCATCCGCCTGTCGTTCTGAGTGTTATGCACAGGCAGAACTTCAGAGAATGACAGTGTGGAAGCAACCTGCCGTATATCATTGGCAAAAACACTAAAAACTTCCTTAACCTCTGAAACCTTATTGCAAGCCAAGTCATTTTGTCCCTAGATGGACAAGTACATCCAATTCCCCTTCCTGCTTTGCTTGCTTAACAATATTACAGATTCGTCTCCTGTCTCTGTGAGCAGTAGCTCTGGGAAGACACCTCACAAGACCACCATTGTCCATCTCCACACATAACACTAATGGAATCCACCATTCTTAGTGCCTCTCTCCACAGCACCACACTAGCCTCAGAGCCTCTCTCACAACACCACTAGCCTCGGTGCACTCTCTCCACAACACCATTACACTCTGAAAGTGCAGAAAATGAATTATGAAGGCAACAGACTGTGCAAAATGCCTTTATCCACAACTCTAAGTCTACCAGATCCTACAGTAATCCATCTACCTTTCCTAGCAGCATCTCTCTGCGGCAGTGGCTTTGCAGCAGTTCAGTCTGAGTTTCTACACCAGATAATTTACAAATCTCAGACTTCAAAAATACAATCTCCTGCCGCAAGATAGAGAACTGTCTACAGATAAGACAACAACCAAATCTCCAAAAAGTGGAACGTGAAACAAATGCATAGCAATTGTTACACTGAACTAAGCCTGCCATTCCAATTATGAGAATAATTTAAATCTAACAAATCTTAACTTTTTTCTTTTTTTTTTTATCCACCTGAATACCTCAGATTACCTCCAGGTTATCTCCAGAATATCTCCAACTAGACACTTAGAAACAGCACTTGGAAGTAGCACCAAGCTATATTAGACAAGCTAATGAGACCAAGCCTTATATAACTCCTTAAATCACCGCCCACTAGGAATGTTTAACACCTGGGTAGGCCTCTGCTTATTTGCAAACAATAGCTAATTAACCGGCAATCAACAGCAAGTAACTAGCTTAATCAAATCAAATGCCTTATAATTACCAACAGGAATTCAAACCTTGGCTAATCAGTAACCTTTTCCTACAGATGAATCTTACCTGTAACAGTAGAAAAGAAAGCTCTTAGCACAACTCTTAGACAGTTGAAGCTTCTGTAAACCTCTCCAGAATATCTCCAACTGAACATAGAAACAGCACTTGGAAGTAGCACCAAGCCTTATTAGACAAGCTAATGACACCAAGCCTTATAACTCCTTAAATCACAGCCCACTGAATGTTTAACACCTGGGTAGGCCTCTTGCTTATTTGCAAACAGCAGCTAATTAACCAGCAATCAACAACAAGTAACTAGCTTAATCAAATCAAATGCCTTATAATTACCAACAGGAATTCAAACCTTGGGCAATCAGTAACCTTTTCCTACAGATGAATCTTACCTGTAACAGTAGAAAAGAAAGCTCTTAGCACAACTCTTAGACAGTTGAAGCTTCTGTAAAACTCTCCAGAATATCTCCAACTAGACACTTAGAAACAGCACTTGGAAGTAGCACCAAGCTATATTAGACAAGCTAATGAGACCAAGCCTTATATAACTCCTTAAATCACCGCCCACTAGGAATGTTTAACACCTGGGTAGGCCTCTGCTTATTTGCAAACAATAGCTAATTAACCAGCAATCAACAGCAAGTAACTAGCTTAATCAAATCAAATGCCTTATAATTACCAACAGGAATTCAAACCTTGGCAATCAGTAACCTTTTCCTACAGATGAATCTTACCTGTAACAGTAGAAAAGAAAGCTCTTAGCACAACTCTTAGACAGTTGAAGCTTCTGTAAAACTCTCCAGAATATCTCCAACTAGACACTTAGAAACAGCACTTGGAAGTAGCAAGTTATGCCATTATGTCTCCCTGCAAATTGGCAGATAAAGGGTACATCTTCTATATTCTTCTTATTCTTTTTTGGACCATTGTATTCCAAAAGAGACTTCCTATCTATCTGTTGTACCTCTTCTAGTGTCTTATTTAAATCTTTACCTTCATAATCTTTACCTTCATAACCTCTAGCTTTAAAATCTTCTATTATCTTCTGGCCCTGGTCCAAGAATGTCTCTTTGTCCGTACAATTTCTTCGAATACGGATCACTTGACTTTTCGGTACATTCTTGAGCCAGGGACTGTAATGACAACTCGACAACTCTATATAGCTGTTCACATCGACAGCTTTAAAAAAAGTCTTGGTTTTAATCATCTCATCCTCCATAAAAATCGAAAGATCAAGGAAATCTACTTTGGATCTACTATAATTAAAAACTAGGGATACTCCCCAATCATTTGAATTAACTTCTTTAATAAATACTTCTAAAAGTTCTTCATCTCCTTTCCATATAAAAAAACAGATCATCTATGTAACGCTTATACAACACCAGGTTCTTCCCCCAGCTACCGTTCATATCCACAAATTGATTTTCCCATAATGCCATAAATAGATTGGCGTAGCTGGGGGCGAACCTGGTGCCCATAGCACTACCACACAACTGCAGATAAAAATTATCCAAGTACCAAAAATAATTGTTGTGCAAAATTAGCTCAATGGCTTCCAAAACAAAGCCTATTTGTTCTTCTGGGTACTTGGAATGATGTTTCATAAAAAATTCCACTGCCTTCAAACCTAAATCGTATCTAATAATGGTGTACAGGGAAGAAACATCCGCCGTAACTAGAACATAGTCTTTTTCCCATAGAACATTTTCCAAAATTTTTAATAAATTAGTTGTATCCTTCAAATATGAAGGACGTTCCTGTACTATCGGTTGTAATATTTTGTCCACATATTGGGATACCTTACTTGATATCGAGTCAATGTCCGATATTATCGGTCTACCCGGAGGTCTCTCTGAATTTTTGTGTACCTTCGGTAAAAAGTAAAAAATAGGTGTTCTGGGATTTAAAATTTCTAAGTATTTTTTCTCATTTTTATTCAGGACTCCTGTGAGTACACCCCTATCTATTAATTTTCTAAACTTAATTTTCATCTCTTTTATAGGATTGGCCGGGAGTATTTTATAGGTATTACTATCGCCTAATAATCTTTGGGCTTCTTCTTTATAATATATACTACTCATAATTACAATACCCCCCCTTTATCTGCTGGTTTTACTACAATATCGGGGTCCTCCCTCAAATCTCGCAGAGCCTTCACTTCCAGTTTTGTCAAATTCTGTTCAAAATTTTTTAATGGTTTAATTTTATTCACTTCGTGTTGTACCATCTGTTCGAAGGTTATCATTTCCCCTGACATCTGCCATTTAGGAAAAAATGTAGATCTATCTTTAAGATCTGTGTGGATAATATCATCTCTTATATCTGTTGTATGGTCAATAGGGTTCTGCATATTCTCTTTCTCCTTAAGAAAATGTTTTTTTAAACATAATCTTCTATTAAATTTTTTTAAATCAATAAAAAATTCAAAAGCATTAAAATCTTTAGTAGGTGCATATTTAAGACCTTTATTCAATAAGGTAATATGATCTATTGTCAAAACCTTATTGGATAAATTAAAAATCCCTATGGGTTCAACGTTCTCGTACGTTTTTCTCTTTCTTTGTATTCTCCACCTTCCCCTATTGCCTCTACTGGTCGCCTTCTCTTTGATTGAATTGCAAAAGGGGAGTTTTTTCGAAATTTATCTTTCTCTAAAAAAGGGACCTCTTTATTCCTCAAATTGAGAGGTTCAAAACGGTTCTGAAAATTAAAATTCCTATGTGTATTGTCTGATTGGGATTGTCTTCTAAATGATTTTTTAAAAGTCTTTTTAGGGAATCGCCATTCATTGTTCTCATTCTTATCTCTATTGCTATACTGATTCCTATCTTGGAATGTATCGTCCTGTTCTTTCCAATTTCTCCCCAAATCTCTATTCCTTTTAGGGCCATAGTGATACCCTTGCTGATTTTTCATCCGCATCCGTATTCGAAGAAATTGTACGGACAAAGAGACATTCTTGGACCAGGGCCAGAAGATAATAGATTTTAAAGCTAGAGGTTATGAAGGTAAAGATTATGAAGGTAAAGATTTAAATAAGACACTAGAAGAGGTACAACAGATAGATAGGAAGTCTCTTTTGGAATACAATGGTCCAAAAAAGAATAAGAAGAATATAGAAGATGTACCCTTTATCTGCCAATTTGCAGGGAGACATAATGGCAGATTGAGGAGCATCATTAATAAGAATTGGCATTTTTTATTAAAAGATCCGGCACTACATAATCTTTTACCTACTCAACCAAAAATTGTCCATAGAGGAGTTCCAAACGTTAAAAATATTTTGACGTTTAAACAAGATAAAAATGACAATAAAACCTTAGGGTCGTTAGAAAAACACGTAGGGTTAAAGAAAGGCTTTTATAATTGTGGGACATGCAATGCGTGTAAAGCCACAGGCTCTCATAGAAATTTTAGAGATCAATTTATGTCACCGACTAAAACCTATATGATAAAGGAATGTATAACCTGCCACACTAGTAATGTAATCTATATGCTTGTCTGCCCCTGCGGATTAAGCTATATAGGTCGCACTACACGCCAGTTACATACTAGAGTAGGGGAGCACGTATATAATATCCGTAAGGGTTTTGCATTGCATCAGGTATCTTTACATTTTAAAGAACATCACAAGAGTGACCCATCTGGTCTATCATTCGTTGGAATACAGAAAGCACTTTTTAATTGGAGAGGTGAAGACCGTACGAAAAAATTGGGCCAAATGGAAATGAGATGGATTTTTGAACTCAATACTCTCATTCCTTTTGGCCTTAATAATGATTTTGAGTTGTGCCATTTCTTATAAATATTTTTACATTATTATATATTTTTAGATATATTTTCATATATATTTTTTAGGTGACTGTATGAATAATTTTTAATTTTTAATTAAAACTATATATATGATCTGCACTTTATAGCAAATGGTTCTGAATTTTGAATATAGCACTTTAAATTGGTTTGGGGCACTTTAAATATGGGCACTTCTTTGGAGAAGGCAACACCTTTTTAAAAAGGGACAAATGGTTAAAAGCTAAAATTGATAAAGAAAAGTTTAAAAGTTTGATGAAAATTTATATTTATATTTGTATTAATTTCCTGTTACCAATTTTCTTTCTTCTCTTAAAACTAGGTATGGTGGAATAAGATTGAGAAATGTTTGTCAATAATATATTTAATGTTTAAATGTCCCTATGATATTTGCAATAAATATGTTTATTCAGTATAGGTAATTATAGAGTTAAGCAGAGACTGCATGGTTTTAACACACCTGTATAAGAGACACTATTATTAGGGATCCAATAGGAAGCGAAAGGATCGTTTTAAATAGTGGACTAGTGAGACAAGTCAGCATCACTGCTTTGTGTCCTGAGGAAGCTTCGGCGAAACGCGTAGACGACGCAGTGACGCACGCCTGTTACGGAGTGACGCAAAAGGGGCGGAGCACCCGGGAAGCTCAGAGAACCCCAGACCGGCACCCAGGATTTTTCAGCGGCCCGCTTTCTCTACGATATCCGTGGAGGAGACAAGAGAGAAGCCGGCTGCCTGTCAACCTTGTGCCTGAACTAAGGCAACTATACAGCGTTAGTGAGTAGCAGCTGGGACTGCATACACTCACTTATTTCTATCCTGTAAGAGGCTCATTGTTTATTTCATTTAATCCATGTATTTTTATTTATGTATTTTATACAAGATTGATTTTGATTTATTACTTTTATTGCTAGGAGTGTTTTATGTCTAGTGAAACGATTAATAAATATTTGCAATTTATCATAACTGTACTTCACTATTATATGCATTTTATCTTTTTTATATCCATCTGAGTTGAAGCTGTGCAAAGGATTCCATGGAAATGTGGATTTGATTTTGCGCTCCACCTATATAAGTATTTTGTATGTAGAAGAGGATAAAGGTCAGGCTGACTGCCTCAATGAATATTTTTGTTCTGCATTTACAGAAGAAAATGAAGGAAAGGGACCTCAGTTGAGAAAAAGGATAAATGAGTCATTTATTATACGTGAGTTTACAGAGGAAGAGGTTCTATTTCAACTGTCAAAAGTAAAGACAAATAAGTCAATGGGACCTGATGGAATACACCCAAAGCTATTAAAAGAGCTTAGTGGTGTACTAGCAAAACCATTAACAGATTTATTTAACCAATCATTGTTAACAGGAGTAGTCCCAGAAGATTGGAAGTTAGCGAATGTTGTGCCCATTTACAAGAAAGGTAATAGGGAGGAGTCGGGCAACTATAGGCCAGTAAGCCTTACTTCAGTAGTGGGGAAAGTGATGGAAACCATGTTAAAGGATAGGATTGTTGAACATCTAAAACACATGGATTTCAAGATCAGAGACAACATGGGTTTACTTCAGGGAGATCATGCCAAACTAATCTTATTGATTTTTTTGATTGGGTAACTAAAATTATAGATCATGGTGGTGCAGTAGACATTGCTTACCTAGATTTCAGTAAGGCTTTTGACACTGTTGCACATAGAAGGCTTATCAATAAACTGCAATCTTTAAGTTTGGATTCCAATATTGTTGAATGGGTAAGGCAGTGGCTGAGTGACAGGCAACAGAGGGTTGTAGTTAATGGAATATATTCGAAGCTTGGACTTGTCACCAGTGGGGTACCTCAGGGATCTGTACTTGGACCCATTCTCTTTAATATTTTTATTAGTGATATTGCAGAAGTTCTTGATGGTAAGGTATGTCTTTTTGCTGATGATACTAAGATATGTAACAGGGTTGATGTTCCAGGAGGGATAAGCCAAATGACAAATGATTTAGGTAAACTAGAAAAATGGTCAGAATTGTGGCAACTGACATTTAATGTGGATAAGTGCTAGATAATGCATCTTGGACGTAAAAACCCAAGGGCAGAGTACAGAATATTTGATAGAGTTCTAACCTCAACATATGAGGAAAGGGATTTAGGGGTGATTATTTCTGATGACTTAAAGGTAGGCAGACAATGTAATAGAGCAGCAGGAAATGCTAGCAGAATGCTTGGTTGTATAGGGAGAGGTATTAGCAGTAGAAAGAGGGAAGTGCTCATGCCATTGTACAGAACACTGGTGAGACCTCACTTGGAGTATTGTACACAGTACTGGAGACCGTATCTTCAGAAGGATATTGATACCTTAGAGAGGGTTCAGAGAAGGGCTACTTAACTGGTTCATGGATTGCGGGATAAAACTTACCAGGAAAGGTTAAAGGATCTTAACATGTATAGCTTGGAGGAAAGACGAGACAGGGGGGATATGATAGAAACATTTAAATATATAAAGGGAATCAACACAGTAAAGGAGGAGACTATATTTAAAAGAAGAAAAACTACCACAACAAGAGGACATAGTCTTAAATTAGAGGGACAAAGGTTTAAAAATAATATCAGGAAGTATTACTTTACTGAGAGGGTAGTAGATGCATGGAATAGCCTTCCAGCTGAAGTGGTAGAGGTTAACACAGTAAAGGAGTTTAAGCATGCGTGGGATAGGCATAAGGCTATCCTAACTATAAGATAAGGCTAGGGACTAATGAAAGTATTTAGAAAATTGGGCAGACTAGATGGGCCGAATGGTTCTTATCTGCCGTCACATTCTATGTTTCTATGTTCAAAGGGGTATACAAACTATGCAATTGTTTGTGCATAAACATCACAGGCAATCCAGAGTGTTTGTCAGCCATACAAACCCAAAGTCTGAGGTCGCTTCCATATTTTCAGGATATTAGAACTTAAATGAATCTATTGGAATCATGCATGATATACAAATGTAATCTAAATGTGTGATTGCTACAGTAATGTCTAAAACTGCATCCTTGACTGATTTCGGGGTAAAAGGTAATATAGATATACTCATATAATTAGATTCTGTTTTTCTTTGTAAAGATGAATGTATCAATCAGTTATTCATACAGGTTAGATGAATACAGGATATAGACATATTGCATGATGATTAAGATAACCAACCCTGTTTCAATTAAAGAATATACATAACCAAAGACCGATATTTAACGTAATTTGAAATATCCCCAGTATAGGTAAATTAAAGGTCAATTCATTTATTTAGTAATAATGAAAATCCAGCGCAATTGCTTATCTACTAAACAGTCATTTTAGAGCTGAACTATTTTTAGTTTTATTAAAAATACCTAATCTAGGCAAAAAATAATGGGGGTTTAGTTACAGTATATGATCATACATTGCATAAGCCTGCCACAACGCCAATGTACCCCATCTTTGGCAGGTCCTACTCTGTCTGCTAAATGAGCTACTTTAGGTGAGTGCAGCCAAACCCTTATTTTCTCATATATGTATATATTTAGGAGTCTAGCCAGCTCCATGGGTTTTGCACCCCTCCCTGTCACAGGTGCCTCATCTCATGATCCTATTTAAGCATTGTACTGCAGAGAACTCGAGATGGAAGGATTTCCCCAAGTGAGTAGCTCATTTAGCAGACAGAGTAGGACCTGCCAAAGATGGGGTACATTGGCGTTGTGGCAGGCTTATGCAACGTATGATCATTTACTGTAACTAAACCCCCATTATTTTTTGCCTAGATTAGATTGACTTTAGTAGATAAGAGTGCGCTGGATTTTCATTTTTACTGTACTTATTGGCCCCCAGCAGCACCCTAATTTAGCAGGTTTAGGTGAGTGCAGCCAAACCCTTATTTTCTCAATTCATTTATTTAACCAGGTCATCATGACCTGATTATCTAATTCAGGTCTTCATACATAAGGAAATAGTGTCATCTATAGATGAAAGTCTCTAAGGACCACATTAATAATTAAATATTAAGATACGCCCATGACCAATCAAAAGCCAGATTTAAGTCCCAGGTACCGCTCATTTACAAACAAGGGGCAGGAACTGATAAGGCGGAAATAATGGTTAAATAGGGAGAAAAAATAAGAAAAAAGGGAGGATTCAATATCTTCAGATCATCTTAAAAAAAGATCAAAGGAGAAAACAGAGGGCTAAGAAAGGATAGACTGAGTTACAGACCAGAGCTCCCAGAGAGGAGAATCATAAATTGAATTCCTTCATCCTAGACTCTTGGCAATGTATAAAAGGTTTCTCTTTACTTTATATTAAATAAACTGGACTATTGAATGCCCTATGTGTCTATATTGTGAACTGATCCCTTTTGATAGAACAGTTATATCTCATTCTACCTGCAGCCTGAGTCAGATATAACTTCCTAAGTCGGAACATTCTTAATTACTTCTTTAGACGTAGATCAGTTCAATACACACACATATATATATATATATATATATATATATATATATATATTACACATACATACATATACACGAAGGCTATCAGAAACCTTATATAAACGTACTGTAGTACAATTGTTAAAATTACAATTGTATCATTAATGCAAGGGCTGTCATATGAATAATTCTGTATACTGGTTCTGCATTGAAGTTCGTAATAGCTTTTATTGTCCTTTGCTGATAAGATTATAGATGAGACAAAGTGTAATGTTGACTCTTAGGCTTGTCAAGTAAATTCATTGACTTGTTGATAGAAACTCATATATAATATAGCAAATTGATTATAATTGTATTGTTTTGTTGCTTGGCATTTTATAGTGCATATTATTAAACATATATATATATATTTTAAGCAAAGTCTGTTTATTGGCCATCTGCCGTTCATAAGTGTTTATATCACCGCTTAAAACAAAGAACTACAGGGTCCCTGAAGGCTCTATGTGTGTGTGAATATCATCAGCTATTATTCAATCTAGATTCCATACATATGAAACCTTAGATTACCCAACAGGAGTGTGCCATTGATGGGTTAGACTGTGTAGCCAGTGTCAGGTCCCGCGGGTGCTGCGCTGTAGAGAGCCCCCTCATTCCGGGCAATGAGAGAGTCTCTTGGGAGGCCCAGAGTGAGCAGTATGTCAGACGCTTGTTGCAGGGTTTGTACTGAGTAGGTCCCATCTCCTCACTGTATTTGAAGTATTCGCGGTGACCACCATCGATATCGGATGTTGTGGGCTCTGAGCTGGCTTGTGAAGGGCTGTAGGGACTTTCTCCACTGCATTGTGTCTCCTGTGAGATCTGCATAAAATGAGAGTCTCCTGTTTTCAAAGACGTGGGGCAAGGTGCCCTTCAGTACAGTTTGTACCAACATTTTGTCCCTGAGGGAGTGGAAACGTACCACTACGTCTCTAGATAACATTATACAAATATATTCGGGGCCAGTACAAACCATTATCTGGAAATCTATTCATAAAACAGGGCTATATATAGGACACAAGGTCACGCATTTAGGCTGGAAGAAAGGAGTTTTCATCGAAGACAAAGAAAAGGTTTTTTTACACTAAGAGTAATAATGATATGGAATTCTTTGCCTGAAGAGGTGGTTTTATCAGAGTCCATACAGATGTTTAAACAAAAATTTGATAAATACTTGCAAAAACATAACATACAGGGATATAATTTCTAAATAGTGGGGTAATAGCTGCTTGATTCAAGGAGACATCTGAATGCTATTTTAGGGTTAAGAAGGAATTTGTTCCTAGTTTGTTGCAAAATTGGAAGCGCTACAGACTAAGTTTTTTGCCTTCTTTTGGATCAACAGCAAAAACATGTGAGGAAGGCTGAACTTGATGGACACAAGTCTCTTTTCAGCTATGTAACTATGTAGAGGCTAGTTCTGGGGCTCCTCTCAGCTTCGGAATCCGAAACATGCCTTCAAAGGTAATACTATTGCCTGTTTGGGCTGCAGGAGGGACTCCACCAGCCTGCTCATGAGGTGCGGGAGCTCCGCGGTAGGTATCTTCTGAGAGCCCGCGCACTTTAATGTTTGTGCCGCGTCTGGCATCCTCCTTTTGCGCAAAGCGTTGCTCCAATGTAGCTTGCTGCTTCTTTAGGACTTGTACCTCCACTTCTAGGGTCTCTAGTGACTTTCCGAAACTGTCTTCACTGTTGTCAGCTGTCCGACCATGCCTGAGAGGTCAGTCTGGAGCGATGCCATATCCGTCTGCAGTGTTTTTTGGAGGTCATTTAGCATTTCCTTCAGCGTGGCCGCTGTCACAGGCATCGAATGTAAGCCCCGTGGGACCTGCAAGGATTGTAGTGGATGCAGTATATCCACCGCACCCCTGTTTTGTAGCATCTCCACAGAGGAGTCAGAGTAGCCATCCGTGTCGGCGGCCATCTTGGGCCCGCAAGCGCCCAATGGAGGTATTCTTCGATGTTCCTGCTCTCCGCTGGTTTGTCCGCCCTTGATTTCTTGGACTTGTGATCATGAGTATAAACGATGATCCGCCGTTTTTCTGAGTGTTTTGCCAAAAAATTTTGTTCGTTTATAGCTTTATTATTTCATTTCGTCTCGGAGCTCAGCAAGCGTACGTCTGCTCGGTTTGGCTGCGTGGCTTCGCCCCCCTCTGTCCTGCCTTGATCTGGCCAAAACTTTAATTTTAACTATTGGTTTCCTGACCCACCCATATGAATTTTAAAAAAAAATTTTTTTAAAAAGTGACCGCCAATTTTCTGGAAAATTAATAGGAATCATTCTCCACAAGTACAGCCATTTTGGCAAAATATATGCTTTTAGGATTTTGATCTACCCGACCAAGAAAAGTCCATGCCTTTCCAGTACCTTAAGTTTTTATTAGTTTGTTTTAGTAAGGGTAGGAAATTGGCTTCAATTAAATCTTTTAGGTCTGAGTTTATAGTCATACCCAAATATTTTAGCCTGTTCTTGTTTTCGGGGAGCCCAATATTTGCCACAAGAAATGTAATTATCCTTTTGTTAAATGTTTTTTTGGTTTTTTTTTTAAAGCTATAAATGTTTTCTCCAGGTTAATTTTGTATCCTGAGACTTTAGAATAGTTGTATATGTCCTTCAATAGTTCTGGGACCGAGATGTTTGGTTCTTCTAATGTTAGGAAGATATCTGCATAAATAATTTGGTTTGTCCTATCAAAATTGTGAATCATTTGATTTTTTTTTGTTTTGTCTTATTAAAATCGCTAGGGGCTCTAACGCATATATATATATATATATATATATATACACACACACACACACACATATACACACACACACAGTAAAAGGGAAAGAGGACACCCTTGTCTAGTCCCATTTTTGATATTGAAGTTTTGTAATGTGAATCCTGAACCTGTTACCTAAGTGATGGAGAGCTGTAGAGAGCGGACATGGGTTGTGAAATTGATCCAGTGATTCTGAATAGAGTTGAGCGCACCTGGACTTTAAAGTTCGGGATCGTACCGAACATTACGTTTTTTGGACCCCGGACCCGAACACGGACATATCACTGTATGTTCGGGTTGGAGTTCAGTGTTCAGCGATTTAATGACGCATTTTGAAAGGCTGCAGGGCAGCCAATCAACAAGAGTTTCACTTGTGTGCCCTTAGAAGCCTTTACAGCCATGCCTACTAATTGTTATTGGTATTAATGGCCCCCACCCACCGCTCAGGGGTGGGGGCCGGGGGGGGGAACAGTAGGTCCATAAATAATAGGGGGGAGGACAGTAGGTCCCCCCCCCAAGGCCACCACCCCTGCGCAGCAGGTGTGGGCCCTAAATAACAATAAGGGGGGGGACCTACTGTCCCCCTCCTGGCCCTCACCCCTGCGCGGCAGGTGGGGGGCCCTAAAAATAATGAGGGGGGAAGGACAGTAGATGCCCCCTTATTGTTATTTAGGGCCCCCACCCTCCGCACAAGGGTGGAGGCCGGGAGGGAGGACATTAGGTCCCCACCCCCCATTTTTATTTATGGCCCCCACTCAGGGGTGCGGGTCGGGGGGAGGACATTAGGTCCCCCCTTATTGTTATTTAAGGGTCCCCACCCTCCGTGCAGTGGTGGGCGCCGGGGGGAGGACAGTAGGTCCCCCCAAATTCTTATTTATGGCCCCCAGCCCTTAATGGGGTGGGGCCGGGGGGTGAGGACAGCAGGCAATAGGTTTTTTTTGTTTTTACAGTGAGCAGCCACTGGCTGCTCACTGTTTACTAGACACGCCCCTACTCGCGGTATAGCGCGCAGGGGCTGAATTTACTAATACTAAGTCATCTTTACTTAGTATTAGTAAATTTGGCTGAAACACCAATTTAGGTCTTTCAGCCTTTTGGTAGATAACTCCCTAGTTCCCACGGTATTAGGGAGCTATCTACTAAGCGGCTGCTTATTTTACGGATTTTGTTATTTTAAGTGATTTCCCTATCCACATTTGTTTGCAGGGCACTTGTCCTACTCTTACCCCCATTCATTTTACTTCCTTTTGCAGCCCTCTAGCCCTTTCCAGGACTTTTTTAGAGGCATTTTTGTGCCCAAAAGTTAGGGTCCCCATTGACTTCAATGGGGTTCGGGGTCAAGTTCGATCCCGCACCCGGACTTTTTTTCAAAGTTTGACCAGACCCGAAAATCCAGGTGTCCGCCCAACTCTAATTCGGAACTGTTTTATGGTGGCGAACATGAAACCCCATCTGACCCTGTCAAACGCTTTCTCTGTGTCTATTGACAGAAGCGGTATCCATCCATGTGTACTTAAGGAACTAAGTGTAGAAATAAGTGAACCTCTGTTTTTAATCTTTCAAGATTCTTTTCTTTCAGGAAGTGTTCCGGAGGATTGGAGCAAGGCAGATGTGGTTCCCATATTCAAAAAGGGTTCAAAATCCTTGCCTGGAAATTATAGACCTGTGAGCTTAACTTGTGGCTGGTAAAATATTTGAAAGTTATTAAGGGATAATATTCAAGAATTCCTTGAGAAGAACACGGTTATCAGCAAAAATCTGCACGGTTTTATGAAGCACAGGTCATGTCAAACTAACTTGATTGCGTTCTACGAAGAAGTAAGTAGAAGTATAGATCAGGGTGTTGCAGTGGATGTGATCTATTTGGATTTTGCCAAGGCATTTGATACAGTTCCACACAATAGATTAGTGTTTAAACTCAAGGAAATCGGTCTAGATGAAAATGCTTGTTCTTGGGTAGAACATTGTCTTAAAAATAGAGTACAAAGAGTTGTCATTAATGGTAAATTTTCAAGCTGGACAGAGGTGGCAAGTGGTGTCCCTCAGGGGTCTGTTCTGGAACCCCTTCTATTTAACATGTTTATGAATGATCTTGAAGACTGCATTGAAAGTCGTGTTTCAGTGTTTGCAGATGATGTAAAATAATACGTGAGCAAGATATTACTTTGCTGCAGAGGGATTTAGATAGACTGGGCACCCAAATGGCAGATGAAATTTAATGTTAAAAAATGCAAAGTTATGCACTTCGGTGTAAAGAATACACAAGCAACGTATACCCTTAATGGAAGCGAATTAGGGATAACACACGAAAAGGACTTTTGTTATAGACAACAAACTATGCAACAATGTGCAATGTCAATCAGCAGTGGCCAAGGCCAGTAAGGTATTGTAATGCATGAAAAAGGGCATTCATTCTCGGGATGAGAATATAATTTTGCCTCTTTATAAATCACTGGTAAGACCA
>OW240916.1:177955487-178073346 GCA_933207985.1 Pelobates cultripes | reverse complement strand
TTAGACTCCCCAGAAAACATACTGCCTTGCTATAGTTTGTAATGAATGCTACTGCCAGGCTGATTTTCCTCTCAAGTCACTCCTCTCATGCAGGGTATGTGGGTGGAAGGGCCGTGGGGGGAGAGGGGAGCATGTGGGGGCAGGGCAGTGTGGGGGGGGCTTGGTGGCATGTTGGGGGGGCAGGCCAGGTGGGGGCCGGGTAATGGAGGCAGGGCATGGGGCAGGGTGTGGGGGGACAGTGTGGAGCAGGGCAGTGTGGGGGACAGGGTTTGGGGACAGTGCATGTGGGGGCAGGGCTGTGGAGGGCAGGCAGTGTGGGGGGCAGGGCACGTGGGGGCAGGGGCATGTGGGTGGCAGGGCAGTGTGGGGGGCAGGGCATATGGCGGCATCAGAGTGTGGGGGGCAGGGCAGTGTGGCTACTTGGCGGTGGGTGGAAGGGCTGCGTGTGTGGTGGGCATGGTCAGGTGGGGGCAGGCATGGGGGGCAGGGAAGTGGGGGCAGGGCATGGGGGCAAGGCGCTCAGGGGCAGGCATGGGGGCAGGCAGTGTGGGGGCAAGGGTGGGGCAGTGTGGTGGCAGGGCATGTGGGGGCAAGGTGGCAGGGCAGGCTGTGGGCAGGGCATGGGTGGCAGGAATGGTGGGGACAGGTATGTGGGGGGGCAGGTCATGTGGTGGGTAGGGTATGTGGGTGGCAGGGCTGCGGTGGGGCAGGTATGTGGGGGCAGGGCAGTGTGGTGGGTAGGGCATGTGGGTGGCAGGGCAAGGTTGGTGGCAGGGTATGTGGGAGGCAGTGCAGTGTAAGCAGGGCAGTGGGGGGTTAGGGTATGTGGGGCAGGGCAGTTTGGGAGGCACAGCAGTGTCGGGGAAGGTATGTGGGTGGCAGGGCAGTGTGGGAGCAGGGCAGTGTGGGGGCAGGGTATGGGGGTATGGCAGTGTGGGGGCAGGGTATGGGGTAGAGCAGTGTGGGGGGGCAGTGTATGTGGGTGGCAGTGCAGTGTGGGGGCAGTGTATGTGGTGGGCAGGGTATGTGGGTGGCAGGGCAGTGTATGTGGTGCGCATGGCAGTGTGGTGGGCAGGGTATGTGGGGGGCACAGTAGTGTGGGTGGCAGAGCAGTGTGTGTGGTAACCAGCGGCAACACTCTGTGAGCTCGCTAGAACCACTTTACGTGATCTGCAGCTCTGCACTCTGCAGAGCTGCAGATCAGAGGCTGGCACTCTCTATGGCAGACCATGTGAAGGAACCCCACACCCGGTGGCATACTGGGCAAGCCGCCAAGCCCCCTCTCACTGTCGATTATTGGTCATGGACCGAAGATCTGACAGTTCAGTCTGCACTAGGCCTAAATCGCCAAATTAGAGAGCCGTATCTGCCTGTCTCTTGCTCTCTCCTAAAGGACCACATTCCACACTCACCTCCAGTTCTGCTTTGCTCCCACCTTGTTTGATTGCTATCTACCACAATGCCTGTCCTATTGTGTTTGATACTCCTCTAGACTGTAATCTCGTTTGAGCAGGAACCCATTGTGTCCTGTAACATTTTGTATTTGTCTCATTTATTGGTAATTTACCAATAAACTATTACAGAAGAGGAAAAGGGGAAAGTGAAAATTAATTTTCAGGTACTGAGATAAAAATATAAAAAAGCAAACAAAAAAATCCACAAAACAGGTCCTTACCAAAGATAAGTTATGGCGATCTATGCTGTCCTGCAGTGAATGGGCTTAAAATCTATATAAATCTGTATATACAGTATCTCACAAAAGTGAGTACATGCCTTACATTTTTGTAAATATTTTATTATATCTTTTCATGTGACAACACTGAAGAAATTAGACTCTGCTACAATGTAAAGTAGTAAGTATACAGCCCGTATAGCAGAGCAAATTTGCGGTCCCCTCAAAATAACTCAACATACAGCCATTAATGTCTAAACCGTTGGCAACAAAAGTGAGTACACCGCTAAGTGGAAATGTCCAAATTGGGCCCAGAATGTCAATATTTTGTGTGGCCACCATTATTTTCCAGCACTGCCTTAACCCTCATGGGCATTGAGTTCACCAGAGCTTCACAGGTTGCCACTGGAGTCCTCTTCCACTCCTCCATGACAACATCACGGAGCTGGTGGATGTTAGAGACCTTGCGCTCCCCCACCTTCCATTTGAGGATGCCCCAAAGATGCTCAATAGGGTTTAGGTCTGGAGACATGCTTGACCTGTCCATCACTTTTACCTTCAGCTTCTTTAGCAAGGCAGTGGTCATCTTGGAGGTGTGTTTGGGGTAGTTATCATGTTGGAATACTGCCATGCGGCCCAGTCTCCAAAGGGAGGAGATCATGCTCTTCTTCAGTATGTCACAGTACATGTTGGCATTCATGGTTCCCTCAATGAACTGTAGCTCCCCAGTGCCGGCAGCACTCATGCAGGCCCAGACCACGACACTCCCACCACCACACTTGTCTTTGTACTCCTCACCTGGTTGCCACCACACACGCTTGACACCATCTGAATCAAATAAGTTTATCTTGGTCTCATAGTAATCCATGTCCTTAGTCTGCTTGTCTTCAGCAAACTATTTGTGGGCTTTCTTGTGCATCATCTTTAGAAGAGGCTTCCTTCTGGGACGACAGCCATGCAGACCAATTTGATGCAGTGTGCGGTGTATGGTCTGAGCACTGACAGGCTGACCCCTCACCCCTTTAACCTTTGCAGCAATGCTGTCAGCACTCATACATCTATTTTCCAAAGACAACCTCTGGATATGAGGCTGACCATGTGCACTCAACTTCTTTGGTCGACCATGGCGGGGCCTGTTCTGAGTGGAACCTGTCCTGTGAATCTTGCCCACCTTGCTGCAGCTCAGTTTCAGGCAATCTTCTTATTGTCACGTATTCATCCGCACATAAAAATGTGGTTAATGGCATTTACTGTCCTGACAGGAAAAGTTGGGCTGAGCAACATTACCGTCCTGGCAGGAAAAGTTGTGCCGAGCAGCAATCATGCACTTGGAAACCTGGTAATTACTTTTGGGGTCAAAGGCCGGTCATGGCCAATCCATCAAATCCACAGGAGGGTTTGTGCTGAGCAGCAATCATGCACATGGAAATCTGGTAATTGCCTTTGGGATCAAAGGCTGGTTACAGCCAATCGGATCCACAGGATGGATATTTAAACCCAATTCTCCTCTTGCTCATTGCTCTGTCATGGTTTCATGCCTATGGTTATGTGAGAGTACTTTTCTGATACTGATTTTATGGTATTTGACTTTGGCTTTGTTTTGACTTCCCTGATATCTGGTATCCTTGACTTTTGGCTTTCCCTCTGTGTTCCTTACCTCAGCTAGTATTTTGACTACTCTTGGATACGTTAAGTCCGGGCCTTCTAAGGTCCGGTTATACGTTATCCTTAGTCCAATTGTGACACAGTTCTGCATGCCATCTTTATGTAGATCAACTTTTTTTCAGATCCTCAGAGAGTTTTTTGCCATGAGGTGCCATGTTGAACTTCCAGTGACCAGTATGAGAGAGTGTGAGAGCAATAACACACCTGCTCCCCATTCACACCTGACACCTTGTAACACTAATGAGTCATGTGACACCGAGGAGGGAAAATGGCTAATTGGGCCCAATTTGGACTTTTCCAGCTGTTCCGCTTTCCGGCGGTTCAGGTATGCCCCACAATGTTTTGCATCCCTATTTTGGCCTTCGCATGTTTGGTACGGGGCTTGGGAATAGTGTTTATTTTCTATCAAACCTGATTCTTATCTGCTGTCAAGTCGCTTTAACCAATGTATAACAACTTACCTTTGCATTCTATCTGTCATCTTGGCTCAGAAATGCTTTAGACTTGAGAAAGGGGTGTTCTCCTGAAAGCTTGTCATTACCAATTTCTGTTGGTCAAATAAAAAAGTTATTACAAGATACACATTTTATCTGTTATTTTCATCTTCACTAATAGGGCTAAAATTATATATAATTATACATACTATGTACAATTATAATATGACTACTATATATATATATAATTTTATAATTCCAATGTTAGTGGATATTTATATATATTATGTATATTAATAAAATAAAATAAATTAAATACATTAAAAAATACATCACATATATATTTAAATTCTATGTGTCTATTTATGTATTTTTACATAATTATGTGATTTTATTCATTACGATTTGAGGGACCTGTCTGACAACCTGGAAAAAAGTCCAGAGAATTTCATTTGTAAGTCCTGTATTTTACCTTGTAACTTTACAAAACACGATAAAAACTCTCGGTACTCGGGAGACTTTGATAAACACAAATATGAGTGTTTCAAAACAGTAAAACGTATCATGATGATCATATCATCATCAGTGATAATGCAGTTAGTGTGTGAAAAATGCTAAAAACTAATATGAATGTTTAACTTTTTCAAAATGCAGCTACTAAAATAGACTAGACAGGAAACAAATTGAAACCAATGTGGCTTAGTGGGGAAGTAAACCAAGAGATTAAAAAATAGAAAACGGCATTTAAAACATTAAATTGGACAAATCAGAGGCATCCTATATAACATATCAAAGAAGCCAGTAATGCATGCAAAAACGCAATTAGAGTGGCTAAACTAGTAAATGAGAAAGTGATAGCCAAACAGAGCAAAACCAACCCCAAAACATTTTAAGTAACATACATTCTAAAACCCCAAAAATGAAAGTGTAGGTACACTGAAAACAGAGATGGGGATGTTAGTTAATGAAGACCAGGAAAAGGCATACATTTTATATAACTATTTTTCATCAGTATATGTTAAGGAGGACCCTATGGCAAGTAATATGCAAATAATTGCTGCAAATAACTTGCAGAACAAATGAGATTGTCAAGAAAGTTAATGTTAACAAAGTTCCGGGATCCGATGGAATTCACACATGATTACTAAAGGAGGTAAGTACGGAAATAAGCAAACCTCTTTTTTTTTTATATTTCAAGATTCTTTTCTTTCAGGAATTGTTATTAGCAATAATCAGCAAGGTTTTATGAAACATAGTGTGATGGGATTCCAGCATGGTCAAAATTTAGTAGACCAAAATCTCCACATGGCATATGCTAATTAGTATCTGGTTACAAACAGTTTGATGAGTCATCAGTACACTGAGCATATGTGGAAGTGGATAGTAAAATCCTTTGTCTTCATCAAGCCATGTGGTCTGCCATATAAGGTGATCCTGAATATCCTGTGTGCTGATTGGTCTGAGGAATATAGGAGGGGTTATACTGTATGGGAGGAGATATGCAGTTAACAAAAGTCCCAAGCCCCATGTGTTGGTCTCTCAGAATTTTGGAACAGGAGTTCATCTGAGACCCGATCGGTAATGTGAATAAAGACCTCTTACTTCCTGAAGACTTGTGTCCATATCTCTGTGTTTGGCTTCTGCATGCTTACACCGCACATTTCTGGTGCAATTGGTCCGGGAACCTCATCGCACGGAAGCTGGCGCAGAGATTTGAGACTGTAAACTTTTACGAAATTCTCTACGCTGCAATCCTGGACTTCTACTGCATGGACCTCCTTTCGTCTCGGCGCCACTGGACTTTTGTCCAGGAGATCATCGGCTTCTGCGCAGTGAGTCCCGGGTTGTTCCGTCGATAAATGTGAACCCAGGTCCAGGAACTAACAGGTAAGACTGATACCGTTAGAGCGGTAGACCCACAAGGGGTTATATATTTGGAACCGGTTATTGGAATTAGCCCCTTCAATTTGGAAGGAAAAAGCAAAGACGCACTGCTTATCTGGAAATTAGACGCTCTGTAGTCAGCCCGTCTAATATAGGTGGTTTGTCAGACTGAGTTCTGGTGTAAATAGCTCATGTCGGACACCAATGTCCTGCCTTGACTAGCATGCTAGGTGTAAATTTTGATTGGCGAAATTTAAGCAGGCTCTGTTGTATATTATAGCTTGCTAGATTTCACCCTATCTTAACTAAGTGTGCTCTGTTGTAAATCCAGCCACTAGATTATTGATAGTGTAATAGACTAAAAGAGTATTGGTGAAAATTCTGCCCTCTAGTTCGCTATACGTGGTGTCTGGGAAGCGAAGAACTTATCGAATCTCTGGTGTACAAATAGATCGAAAGCTCTCGAGGTGCTGGCCAGTTAGAATAGTTGGGATTATTGTAAATGTTGTTAAATATATTGTAGTTGGTTAATTGGTTAACTTGTATGTCCTACTAGAAAGCTAGAGCTCTGCTGTCTAGTGGGAGTGTAAATTGTGTGTATAACTGTAAAATAGCGCACGGTACCATAACTACTGACATGTACCATAACCACTGACATTGTGTAAAATTACTAACAATTGCTGTTTTATGTTATATGTATAATACCATAACTGTTACTAACTGATCTGTGACTTTAAAACTGTATTATAACCACTTACTAACTGTACCATAACCACTGACTGTAAAGATGAGGTTACTAGAATGTGATATAGTTGGTTAGTCAAAAGTTGATTTATAGTACGGATAATTGTAGAGATGAAATTGTTGAAATGTTATGTGATCGGTTAGTTTATATGGATTAATAGCGTGGATAGTTGTATGGTTTGAATAATAGTTACATTGATAAGTGTATAGTCTTTGGTGGGTTTTTGATTTAATTTTGTGTGTGCGACGTCGTGATATTGTTGAGCATGTGAGGATCCTGTGTGTGCGTGCATGTGTGTGTTTGGGCCTAGTAACTGTGCGATGTGGTGCTGGTGATAAGGAGATTGGTGTGACTGTTGAAACTGTGTGTATATTTGTACAGCTTTTGAATCAGACATTTTGTTGAAATAATCTTCTGATTCACAAGGCTGTTGGTCCTTTGTCTTGTATGTTTTAAAAAAAAAACTGTGTAGTAGGGAATGGCTTGTCCTGGTGGCTGCATGGCCTCCATGTGGCAGTCTTGACTTAAATTTAGTGCAGGGTGTACATGTGGCTGTACATGTGGCTGGAATTCTATGATCAGTTTCTATATATTGACTGTTGGAAACTGATTGTTGAAAAACTGCCTTGGTGAATTAAACTGTGTCATATGAGAAACAATGGAGCCATATGGTGGTCAGAACTAAGGACTTAATTACAACTGCTTTGGACATCCCCTCCCCCCTTGCATCTGATTACCAACCCCCTATTCATCCTCCAGAGCCAGAGTAGCCACGCCCCTATTCTTCCTCCCAATACTGGTATAGCTGGTATTTACTCTCCCCCTGCTCTACTGTCCCCACCTACCCACATACCTATCTGTTCCTGTGTTTCAAACTCTTGTATTTCTGTACAACCCCCCCCCCCCTTAATCAAGATGGTATGTTGTCTTTTTCTAGTTACTGGATGTGCCCCTCCCAGCTTTGTCCAAAATACTAAAATACAAACTGAGATGTTTAATTTACCTTAGAACTAAAGATTTAATTAAGCCTAGATATCAGGGTGGACAATGATTAAAATAAGTAATAATAAAATAGGGACATAATTAATTAAAGTCTATCTGCTTCATTAGACTTTAGGGAGGCACTCTAGGGCCACCTACTGGCCATCTTCGGGAGTTACATTGATAATACATTGTTTATAACAGATAGAAGTAGGATTGCTTACCCTATTTTAATATATTTATTGCTATAAGGTTTTATTTTATGTATAAATATATTAAAAGTTAAGTTTTATTATTAGATCCATAAAGATTATTTTTATACAATTACCCTCTGGTGACACCTACTGGTAGGTTTTTGGTTTAACACTTTAAAAAAATAAAATAAATTTTCATCCACCAAATGCTGACTAGTAAAATTAGCTCACTCCCCTTGCCTTACTACCCCTAGACCGGAACTCATTATGAAATCATCATATCGTAGTCCCATATTAACCCGACAACTGACTGGCACCCTTCCATCCCGACATTGCCATATGCCCCTCCAACTTACACCAGGCTAAACACACGTGGATGAGAATGGCCAAATACAACGGGCAGATCCAGTGTTTGTATATGTCCCCTTCACTACGACTGATTTATTTAACTGGAAGACTCATAACTCTTCATATACTGACAAACCTCAAGTTATGACAGATTTGGTTACTTCTGTTATACAAACACATAATCCCACCTGGGCCGATTGTCAGCAATTATTATTAACTTTATTTAATTGTGAGGAAAGGACCCGGATTAATCAAGCGGCTATTAAAGCGCTTGAGGAAACGGCCCGTACTCAAAATCAGGCCAATCCAGTTGCATGGGCTGCAGCACATTATCCAAATGTCGATCCAAATTGGAACGTGAATGGTGCTGACATGCCCCAACTAAGGGCTTATCGGGAAGCCATAATTGCTGGCATGAAGGCAGGAGGGAAGAAGGCAATTAATATGTCAAAGACGGCTGAGGTGTTGCAAAAGATTGATGAGTCACCTAGTACCTTTTATGAGAGATTATTGGAGTCATATAGGTTGTATACTCCTTTTAATCCAGAGGCTCCTGAGAATTCTAGGATGAATAATTCAGCATTTGTCAGCCAGGCCCAAGGTGATATTAAAAGGATTATATCAAACACACTGCACTTTTAGCTGGAAAAATTCCAGCAAACAAGTACAGAGAAATGGATTACAGGGGTACTAAAAAGGGCCTAACCCTTATATTAACAAATGAACAAAGAAAGAGAGGGGCAAGAATCCCAGAAACACCGGGAATAGATCCCCTCAGGACTAGTACCCCCTATAGAGCAATACATTTTATTTGCCCACTAACCGTGTATAGAAAATAATAAAGATTTATTGAAAAAGATTAAAAATTCCATAGATAGTGTGCTATAATACACCAAACTGCTATAAACTAGGAATAAAGGGAATCAGCTAGAGTGCATATAACTATATGATACCTTAGGATACTAAGTTACACAAAATCCGGTAAAAAAATTGTAAGCACATAAGCTATTTCAAATTAGCAACAGTATCCATGTAGTAACACATGTAGATATAGTAGACACCAGCTAGAAGCTGCATTCCAATTCCTACATAAAACGAATATACTCTTCACTATTAGAATGTCTATAAACTGTTTAATCGTAGAATAAGACGTACTTCAGAAAACTTATTAACGTCAGATTACGATTCATCCGATACAGACTCTAGTAGCCAACAGAATATATCCGACTCCCAAACACAACCTTCCACCTCCATGAGTAATTCTAACCCCAAGGGGATCCTCAAAAAAGGGGTAAATTTTTTAGCCCTAGACCATCAGGAGGAATTTCCAAGCCAACGTACGAGATATCAGACTCGAACCCCAAGGGGAGGAAAAGGAGGAAGGGGAGGAGGGAGAAGGACACGATATTAAATGAGACTCTAAATCTAACCCATTCTAAATCCCAGGTTGTGAATCTGTCTTCATGTATACTATCTCAAGATCAAATAAATGTTTTAGAACGAGGTCTTTCTTTTGTTCCAACCCCTATCTTTGATAGATTTGAGTGGATTAAAGACTTGAATCTTTTTGTTCGAAAACTTGCCTTATTTAAATTCCATTCTGTACAAAATGAGAAAAAAGCCAGAGACTTAGGTCTTACACCTAAAGACTATCAGTGTTTAACCACATTATTGTCCCTTTTGGAGGAGAATGACACAACGAATGTCCTAAATCGTACAAATTTGAAACCGAAAAGTAGATATACACCGAACTTTGCGGGCTTCCGGAATATTTAATTATTTTTGGAAGCAGCAAAGAATGAAATTGAAAAAATTAATGTCAAATCTTTTGATTATCATTCAAACAACAATCTAAATAGAAAGGAGAGGCTTGCTCTGGATTCACTTAAGGCAAACACCTGTATTATTATTAAGCCAGCTGATAAGGGGGGCAATGTAGTAATCCTTGATACATGTAAATATATACAGCGAGTGCAGAATTATTAGGCAAGTTGTATTTTTGAGGATTAATTTTATTATTGAACAACAACCATGTTCTCAATGAACCCAAAAAACTCATTAATATCAAAGCTGAATATTTTTGGAAGTAGTTTTTAGTTTGTTTTAGTTTTAGCTATGTTAGGGGGATATCTGTGTGTGCAGGTGACTATTACTGTGCATAATTATTAGGCAACTTAACAAAAACAAATATATACCCATTTCAATTATTTATTATTACCAGTGAAACCAATATAACATCTCAACATTCACAAATATACATTTCTGACATTCAAAAACAAAACAAAAACAAATCAGTGACCAATATAGCCACCTTTCTTTGCAAGGACACTCAAAAGCCTGCCATCCATGGATTCTGTCAGTGTTTTTGATCTGTTCACCATCAACATTGCGTGCAGCAGCAACCACAGCCTCACAGACACTGTTCAGAGAGGTGTACTGTTTTCCCTCCTTGTAAATCTCACATTTGATGATGGACCACAGGTTCTCAATGGGGTTCAGATCAGGTGAACAAGGAGGCCATGTCATTAGATTTTCTTCTTTTACCCTTTCTTGCCAGCCACGCTGTGGAGTACTTGGATGCGTGTGATGGAGCATTGTCCTGCATGAAAATCATGTTTTTTCTTGAAGGATGCAGACTTCTTCCTGTACCACTGCTTGAAGAAGGTGTCTTCCAGGAACTGGCAGTAGGACTGGGAGTTGAGCTTGACTCCATCCTCAACCCGAAAAGACCCCACAAGCTCATCTTTGATGATACCAGCCCAAACCAGTACTCCACCTCCACCTTGCTGGCGTCTGAGTCAGACTGGAGCTCTCTGCCTTTACCAATCCAGCCACGGGCCCATCCATCTGGCCCATCAAGACTCACTCTCATTTCATCAGTCCATAAAACCTTAGAAAAATCAGTCTTGAGATATTTCTTGGCCCAGTCTTGACATTTCAGCTTGTGTGTCTTGTTCAGTGGTGGTTGTCTTTCAGCCTTTCTTACCTTGGCCATGTCTCTGAGTATTGCACACCTTGTGCTTTGGGCACTCCAGTGATGTTGCAGCTCTGAAATATGGCCAAACTGGTGGCAAGTGGCATCGTGGCAGCTGCACGCTTGACTTTTCTCAGTTCATGGGCAGTTATTTTGCGCCTTGGTTTTTCCACACGCTTCTTGCGACCCTGTTGACTATTTTGAATGAAACGCTTGATTGTTCGATGATCACGCTTCAGAAGCTTTGCAATTTTAAGAGTGCTGCATCCCTCTGCAAGATATCTCACTATTTTGACTTTTCTGAGCCTGTCAAGTCCTTCTTTTGACCCATTTTGCCAAAGGAAAGGAAGTTGCCTAATAATTATGCACACCTGATATAGGGTGTTGATGTCATTAGACCACACCCTTTCTCATTACAGAGATGCACATCACCTAATATGCTTAATTGGTAGTAGGCTTTCGAGCATATACAGCTTGGAGTAAGACAACATGCATAAAGAGGATGATGTGGTCAAAATACTCATTTGCCTAATAATTCTGCACTCCCTGTAGGGATGGTGGAACGTACCCTGAGTGATGAACAGACATATAGGATCCTGAAATTTGATCCTACCAATGACTATCTGGGAAAATATAAGGAAATTTTGGACGAAGGCCGCAGTGGAGGGTTGCTATCGGGTGACGAGTATGAATTTGTTCTTAATCGTCAGCCCAAGATAGCAACCTTCTACTGCCTGCCGAAAATCCATAAAAACTTACAGGACCCTCCAGGGCGACCTATAGTCTCTGGGATTGATAATCTTACGCAGAATGGTAGCCTGTACGTGGATAACATTTTGAGACCTTTGGTAGAGACTTTGCCATCATATATAAGAGATACTAAACAAGCTTTGAATCTACTTTCTAAACTTAAGCTATCCTCAAGTGCAAACCTCTGTAGTTTGGATGTTGAATCACTCTATTCATCTATCCCCCATAATAGGGGTCTTGAACATGTAAGATTCTTCCTAAACCAAAGGACACATAGAGATGATCTTCATGCAGATTTTGTGGTACGCCTTTTAGAATTTATTCTATCACATAATTATTTCCTGTTTAATACGAAGTTCTATCACCAGGTGAGGGGTACTGCGATGGGGACAGCCTGTGCCCCTTCATATGCAAACCTCCACCTGGGGTGGTGGGAAAAAGACATCTTTTCCTCAGAAATTTTGAGGGATTATCTCCCGAAGATCCTATGGTGGGGACGCTATATCGATGATATTCTATTGGTATGGCAAGGGTCCCCACAGGAATTTGTAGAGTTAGTGGAATGTCTAAATCGGAATATGGAGAACCTCAGATTCACTTCGGAATTTGGGGGACGTTCAATAAATTTTCTAGACATCACGATTTCCATCAATGAGGACGGGACACTTCAATCCACCTTATACAGAAAACCGACCGCTACAAATTCCCTGCTCCATTGGAATAGTTATCATCCAAGGCCTCTTAAGGCGGGGATTCCGGTTGGCCAATATCTTCGCCTTCGGAGAAACTGTAGTGATTTAGCAGATTTCAAAATAAAGGCAAATCAACTTCGTTTATATTTTAAGGAGAAAGGCTACCCTAATCGCTGTCTTAAAAAAGCTTACAAGAGAGCACTTGATACTGATAGAAAAGAACTTCTTAGTGACCATCCCGAGAACAAAATCTCGAAAAATACAGGCGACATTCGGATGATCGCCACATATGATACGGGATGGTCTGAAGTAAGAAAGTGCCTGAATAGATTTTGGCCGCTCCTTTTGAATGATGCACATTTGAAGGAGGTCCTAGGTCCATGTATTAATATTACGGCCAGAAGGGGTCGTAATGTTCGAGACCTATTAGTACCAAGCCATCTATCGATTAAACCACAGCCACGGGACACATGGCTGGGTAATCCTCCATGTGGCTCCTATGGCTGTGGTAGATGCGTAGCTTGTAAATACATCTCTAAAGAATCCAAAACAGTGAATGATAGTACTGGTCAAGTCTCTATCAAGATAAAAAACTTTTTTAATTGCAACACGAAGGGCCTGGTGTATCTCTTGTCCTGTTCGTGTGGACAAAAGTATGTAGGCAAGACTTACAGAGCTTTCAAAGAAAGAATTATGGAACATGTAAGGTCCCCCAAGAATCGCCTTGAAACACCAATTTCAAGACACCTTAAAGAATACCATCGAAGTGATTCTAGTAACTTGAAGTTCTGTGGCCTCGAATGGGTCAAGAGACATCCGAGGCGAGGGAACTATGATCGTTTATTAAGACAGAGAGAATCTAGATGGATCTATAGACTCAAGACTTTACAACCTTTGGGTCTAAATGAGGGTTTCTCGTTTGCTCCGTTTATTTGATCTGTTATACTGGAGATATATAAATGTATATTTACATCTGTATAAAGTCTCGCGAGCTATATCTGGGCTACATCATACTTTTAATAATTCTCCTTTCGACTTATAAGGATTTATTTGACCATTATTGACTGATCACATGGGTGATCCAATTTTGGGTACATGCCCTAATATCAGCGAACATAATTTGGATCTGGAAGAATTGACTCTGCCGGTGATTTATCACTGGATATGCTGCTTTATAAATACAGTTTTGATCTGGATTAATATTTGTAGGGTTTATTTATTTATTTCTTTCCCCCTTTTTTTCCAGCTTTCAGAATATCTGCAACTTTAAATGGACATGCCAATTTTTTAGGAATTGCCAGTATTACTATTATTAGTCTTTGTATTATTGTTTATTTCTTAATTTATCCCCCTTTTTTGTTCCTCTCCACAATAGAGTCCTAATTTTCCTTTATTTTCATCTTCTCTATGATATCTTTTCACGTTTTTCAAGCATTACATATATACATATATATTCCTGGTTACTTACTTCTATACTGTGTTACTTTATACTTAACCTTAAGAAATATATGACCTTGAATGGAACTAAAGTATCATAGTGTGCTTAAACTGTATCTTTCTATGTGAGGATTTGCACATGCGCGTCTTTCTGGCGAAAACGCCAGCTTCAGCGCATGTGCAATAGCATCCAGAGTACTTTTGGCATATTAGGGACTCCGTCGATACCGGCTAAGTGTGTGCGCATGCGTTCTTTTTCTGACCGAGTATCGGCCTTAGACGCATGCGCTTTTTGACGGATCTTATACGTGTGGGTCTACCTCTATTGGTAAGGCACTTGGGCACTCGGGAAACCCTTTTCCCACCCCCCCTCTTTCTTTGGACGAAATATGTGGGCGTGTCAAAATGAAGACCAAGCCCCCCTATGACGGGCAGGCATGTTTTGGCGCCAATTGTAAGTGCATATAAGGGAGAGGACTAAGGGAGGATATTTGCACACTATCATACCCTTGAGAAAGGCGGACATTACCGCCGAAACGCGCGTTGGGCTCCTGCTATATGTGGTGGGGGGGGTGTACTTGGGCAACTAGCCGGTCTGCATCGGTTGAATTATAGTTCAGGGTCATTTGACCTATTGAACATCTTCTATTTGCCTCCCCACTTTATTCTTCATTCACTCCACTGATATCTTTCTATCCTTTCGATTTACTCACTTTGATATAGATACTTGAAGCCACTGTGGCCAAGATATACCTATCTATATATGTATCTAACCATTAATATCTATACATTTTATACTTAATCTGGATATCTAATAGTGAAGAGTATATTCGTTTTATGTAGGAATTGGAATGCAGCTTCTAGCTGGTGTCTACTATATCTACATGTGTTACTACATGGATACTGTTGCTAATTTGAAATAGCTTATGTGCTTACAATTTTTTTACCGGATTTTGTGTAACTTAGTATCCTAAGGTATCATATAGTTATATGCACTCTAGCTGATTCCCTTTATTCCTAGTTTATAGCAGTTTGGTGTATTATAGCACACTATCTATGGAATTTTTAATCTTTTTCAATAAATCTTTATTATTTTCTATACACGGTTAGTGGGCAAATAAAATTTATTGCTCTATAGGGGGTACTAGTCCTGAGGGGATCTATTCCCGGTGTTTCTGGGATTCTTGCCCCTCTCTTTCTTTGATATTAAAAGGAAATTACAGAAATTAGAGGGATTTGTAGGGATGTCCATATTACAGCTAATGGAGATTGCAAATAAAGTATATATGAATAGAGAGACGGAGGTAAAGCGGGAGGAAGAAGGTAAGAAGAGGAAAAAGGCAGATATGCTAGCGGTAACAAACCTAAAAGCTTCTCACAATAGATTTGTGTTCAAACTAAAAGAAATTGGTGTAGATGAAAATGATTCTTCTTAGGTAGTACATTGGCTTAAAGATAGAGTACAGACAGTTGTTATTAATAGTACATTTTAAAGCTGGACAAAAGTGGTAAGTGGTGTCCCTCATATACATGTGTTAACTATACATTGCTGTCTTTTACTAATGAAGGGATTACATCTTTAAGGTATTTTGTTTAGAAACACTGATTTTGTACTCTGAAATAACAATGTTTTGAAAGAATACTAAAAGCAATATGTAAATCCATCCTTTTTTTACATTTAAAATAAAGAAATCTGACAAATTTGATTGAACATATTCCTTGAACTTAACTCCATGAAAACGTTTTATAAGTACACAAATTCTCTAGAAAGTAAGCAATATTATAATTGAGCCACTCATACAAAATTACACAGTTCTTTGGTTCACTGAGGTAAATTTTAGGTCATAATAATACTGCAGCAAAAAAAACCTGCTCTGAGTATTCTCTCCCTCTAATTGGGTGATGTCACATCTTTTATCATGTCAAACTGTGTATTTTTAGACTGCATTAATGGTGTGTCCTTAACTACAGACTAACAATTACTTCTCAAGCTGTTATCAACAGTATCTGGATAAAAGATCTGTCTTTAGGAATTCTTTTTAGCATCTAACTGAAAATCAATGCATTTGGCAGCTACTGTAGATGACTAGGTGCTTTACTATAATTAGTTATAAAGGCATAATCTTAGGACTAAAAATGTATACGTCATATGCTATGAAAGCCAGTAACAGAGGATCAGTATGAACAAGCTAATTTATTTTCACTCTTATCTATAATAAGAAACATTTTGCAGAAAGACTTTTGTGTACCATTAATATAATCTATCCGTATAAAGGTGAGTAATCAGGGACTTACAGATAAAAAGTGCATAAATAATTTTTAGTGGATTGTAAATGTTACTCCTTACTTGATATATAAATTCTTTATTGATTTTCCTTTAGCAAATATACACAAAACAAGACATACAGAAACAAAATAAAACATAAAAAACATAGCATGCATTATATATACATTATACAGTATATACATTTTGTATAATGTACAATTTTGTTCTGTTGTCCATTAATCTATATTTAAACAACCATTGTTACCACTGTAGCTTATGCATTTCAGTCAGTCACACATAGTTCAAGACATATTCAGAACAAAAGAAAAGGGAAAAAAAACACTCAATAAGCTACAAACTATACATAAATAAATACGGCTAAGCGTCTCTGTCAGAGGACCAGCATTAAGTGGGTGTAAGAGCAGGTGTTACTCTTTTTCTTTAAAAACCCATTCTTCCTGTTTTTACCTGCATTTTATGATATTGTTTTAAAGACCTATTTCCTCTATTTCTTCTATTCTATAAATCCACTTATTCCAATCCTCTCCCATCATAAATCCTACTTTCATTTGCTATTCCCATCTCCATTTTAAGCTGCAATAATACCTGATTTTTTAACCACAAGCCCAGTAGGAACTGTTGAAGATCTCCAAAGTCCTGCTATCCATAATTTCCTTTCCTTTTTTTTTATCAGAAGCTTTCAACCATGAGCTTTTAATTTAAGCATCTCAAACAACCTGTGAAAGGCTATTTTTTTTTAATTTTTAATTGTATTCTTTATTATAGTCTGGTGCATATAGAGTACCAAAATAGGAGCTTACATTATTATATATATATATATATATATATATATATATATATATATTTCGACAGCAATCACAATGCATCAGAAATATTTTCTAATAAAATCAATCAGCATTCGATCCACATTCATACTACATTCGTCCATCATTCGGATGCGGGGTAGGTCGTTGATAAATCAGGGATAACTCTTAAGGTCAACTAGGCATGAGATTCACAGTATAAAGGTTTTGTTTATACTTTCTAGAAGGTATTAAACTTTGGATAGGCCCAATTGATTATTCATCAAAAAAATAGCCTAGCCTTTCTCCATAGAACCATGGTAATTTATTTGAGATGTTATTTCATGCCAATTGTGACATCCTTGCTTTTCCAATTTCTGGCTATGCATATTTTAGCTGCCAGCATAATATGCATCATTAAATTAAGTGTAGATTTGTTCATTTGGGGAGGGTCTAAATGGAGAAGAAAAACCTGCAGGGTCAATAATGTCTCTTCCCCTCAATGTGTCTAACCCTGAACACTCTCACCAAATATGAAGGTGGGATCCCTTAGCATTGCTGCATCTCCAGCATTAATCAGTGTGGTCCAAATACATTTTGTTTAATTTAGATTGGACCATGTACCCCCTATATAATACTTTAAAGTACAGCTCAATCAAATTTACACAATGTATACCTTTTTGAACCCATTTGATACTTTGTTTCCAGATATGAGGCTCAGACGTTTTCTTAAAATCAAGTTCCCATTTCAGTATTGAAAGCTCTGTCACTAAAATAGCATTAATGCTAAGAAGTTTGAGTGATCGGGATATTCTTTTCTGAGGGTTATGATTCTCTAAAAAATCAGTGATGTCATTATGATCTAGAATTTGTTTAGCAGATAAGTAACTTTCAACTCTCAGATATGTAAACACTTCCCTTGGGGCAAGGGAATAGATGGTCTGTAATGGATGGAAAGGAGTTAAAGCGCCCTTATAGAGGATATTCGATAGATGGCTAACACCACATCTGCTCCAACTGCTCAAATCCAAATCTCTAACGTTAAGTTCTAGTAGTTCTAGTGGAGAACATTGTGAAATTAAATTTTTTTAATTAAACTTTTTCCTTACACTTTTAACTGTATTCAAAGTTGCCTTAATAATAGGGTTTTTAATAATTTTATCTAATGGGCATTTCTCGTCTATCCAAAAACAATCATAAAGAAAATCAGGTTTAAACTCTTGGGTTTCAATTCCTTTCCATAGGTTAGAAGTGTTGTTTTTTTTGTCCTAAGCTAAATAATGGGATAGCATACAGGCATGTTCATCAGGGAATCCCAGGCCTTCGTATCTCCCTGATTTTTGAAGTATTTTTGAGAGATTCTAGGTTTCTTACTGGCCCAAATAAACTTACATATGGCTACTTAAAAACAATTCAAGATTTTGTTGTTAACTTAGAAATGGTATCGTCCTAAATAAGTACATTATCTTTGGAAGGAAGTAGCATTTTGTTGATTCTATCCTACCCAACCAAGAAAGTTCGACCTGGCTTCATTTCTTATAACATGTACTCAATTCTTCTAGCAGCTTTAGATAGTTTGTACTGATCAGATCAACAAATGATTGTGATCTTCACCCTCTATGAATCTTCGGTCCCAATTAAGCTCATAGCTATCCCTGAGCGGTTTCTTCAATGAACTATGAAGCCCAAAAGTTAATATCTGTGTCTTAATTATATTAATTTAAAAATTGGAAAATTCACCATATTCCGTCATCAGTTTCAATGCAGCTGGTATAGACTCAAGGGGGTTCGTCAGAGTCAGAAGGGCGTCATCAGCGAATAAAATGATCTTATGTTCTGTTTGGCCAGCATGGATTCCATGAACTGTTTCTTTTTGTCTGATAAGAGCCGCTAGAGGTTGCATAGCCAGAATATAGAGCATGGGAGCCAGTGGGCAGCCCTGCCATGTTCCATTTTTTATATAGAAATATTCTGATTCCATAGCCGGGCCAATAATCTTTGCTAAAAGGTTGGTATATAGAGTCATGATACTATCTCTGAAATTACCTATAATGCCAAAATGTTGTAAAACTATATCCATGAATTGCCAAACCAACCTTTTAAACACCTTTTCAGCGTCTATGGCCAAAAGGGCGGCCTTAGATTTTTTTTAATTCACTCTATGGATTAGGTTCAAAACACTGTGAATGTTATCTGTGGCCCCTCTGTCTCTGACAAACCCTGCCTTGTCATAATGAATAAGTGAAGGGATTATTTCCTTGAGTGGATTAGATAAAACATTTTGAACAGATCTTAACGTCCAAATTGATCAGGGAGATGGGCCTGTAATTTGAGGTTTTAGTAGGGTCTTTACCTTCTTTTGGTATGGGTAGGATAAAAGCCTGAAGGTATTCCTCAGGTATGTGTTCCTGTTTAGGAAGGATAGAGAATACCCTCAATAGAATTGGAGACATTAAAACCTTTTGATAAAAGAGAGATGTGAAGCCATCTTATTTTATAATGATCATTATTTTTCATACTCATTATCAGGGGGGCATGGTCTGACCAGGTGATTGAGCCAATCTCAGTGCTTTCAATCAAAGGTAATAAGTTGTTCCTAGTTAAAAACAGGTCAATGCGTGAATATGATTGGTGGGTGTTGGAGTAAAAAGTATAGTTTTAACTGTGGGGTTGAAAATCGTACAGAGCGTTTTGCCATAATACATTTCAAAATTTGGTGGTATCTGGGCCTGTAAGAATGGGCTCGTTTTTCACATGACTCCTGTCTATGCTAGGGTTAATAACACTGTTGAAATCACCTCCTATTATTAGAGTACCCATCACAAATGTATCTATTTTAGCAATTAAGTTATTGAAAGTTCTGAGAGGGGAAGTATTGGAAGAATGTATGTTAATTAGAGTATATAAAATGTCATTTATTTTTGCTATAAGGATTTGATAGTGACCATTAGGATCTTTCTCCTGAAAAATCTCTTCAACTTTCATTTTACTGGAGAATATTAGGGCTACCCCTCTTTTCAAGGACTTCCACAGTTTTGTAGGATTTACAATCCAGTGAGATTCCTGAATGAATGCCACATCAACATTATAGTCACTTAGGAGGTTATATAAACACCCTCTCTTATATGCGAGGTTCAACCCCTTGGTGTTAATTGAGAGATATCTCAGTGACATCAAATTGAAATTTGTTCTCTATACTTCCCCTTTTTTCCCCTTACATTCCCTTCCTGCCAATACCTCTTCTGCCTTCCCTGTTCCCACGTCTCACCGAATTCCACACTGTTGCGACAGTCCAGGTAATAAGCCTGAGCTGCAGTGAATACACAACATTCATACTACAGTCATACCAGAATAACACAATAACTCTATACATTATGAGTTAATTTTCCTTGATGTCTAACAGGTGAGAGAACTGAGGAGGAGGAAGATCTGTAGTAAAGTAACGCTATCTCTCGCTCTTCAGAGTAGGGGGAAAAAAGTGCCTAATGGATCAATTTATGTGCCTTAAGAATTAATGCTATTTATTTACTATAAATGTTAAGTGACTGTACTCCCTCCTGCTAAAATTAAAAATTTATAGCAGATTAGCGTGTGTTAATGCTTATATAAAATTATCATGTACGTAAATCTTTTTATGATTTCCCTTATTTCCAAAATTTCACTACCCTTAGTGGTGATTTGTTTTTAATGTTATGTGACCGTGTTAGTTTATCGGACACTTCCTATATTGTTTTTTCTTAAGTTACCTATACTATTTTAATTCTGTGATATCCTTTTAAAGGAATAATATCTCTTTGTTATCTGTTAGGACCACAGTGAGAAAAAAGAGGGAGAGACAGAAAAAAAAAAGTATAATTCCGCAGATTTAACTATCGCATCGTATGCTTGGTGCTCATTAGCCCTATAAAGTCTTGTTTATTTCCTTAATTCTTGGTCTTGAGTATTGTATTCTTTACTTAGTCCCAATTTTATTAATTTCTGGCATGCTTGGGAAGGGTCTCTTAACATCAGAGATTAATTTTCGTGTTGAACAATCAAGGCTACTGAAAACCCCCATCTATAAGCAGTTTTGGTTGTCTCTCAGTATTTTTGTACAGTCTTGAAACTTCCTTCTAGCTTGTCTGGTAGTGAATTACATATCTGAAAATATTTTCAGCTCTTTGTATTGTTGAAACTTGGATAGTTCTTTTCTTGCAGCTTGATTAAGTTCTCAGTATACAAGGAAGAGAATCTTACTATTACTTCTCTTGGTAGATGTTCAGCTATGGCCTTGTCTTTTGGTAGGCAATGGTATCTTTCGAAGGGGAATTGACACAATTTGGATGAGGAAATTAATGACAAAAGATGACACAGCAGAAGACACTATGGTGTAGTATGTTTTAAAATAATATTATGAGGTGTAGAGCTTTAAGTGATTGACCTTGTTTAGAGCCTAAATGCCTGACTCTAGGTTACAACAGCATGGGTGTCAGTAAAAAGGACACCACCCTTCTTGGAGCAGGTATCAGAGGACCATGGATGGACTTGTGCAAAATATAAATTTATTCTTGAAATAAAACACTATTAAAAACAAAAATAAATTAATATAAAATGAGTCCAACAAAGTTCCTTGTAGCCGAGATGCGTTTCACCCTTCTGGAGGGCTTTCTCAATCGGTTGTGATCTGTTCCGTTCAGTTCTTGGTTTTAAATATGCTGGTCTGCATGTTGATTGGTGGAATTCCTTTACTGTTCAGCCAATTTGGTTCTTTGTTCCGAGGGGTGTGTATTTCACTCCGTTGTATTCACATTATTCATTATGTCTGAACCGGAAGTGACATCACGCACTCTGCCGTGACATTTCCGGTGCTGAAACCGCCATGTTTAGTTTGGGCTACTTGCTATAGTAGCAGGTATGGGATTTACACCACTGAAGGGCTAATACATTATATAACGCTCCACTCTCAAGGTGAATTGCTTCTGGCTATTTTCATGTTTTCTGGGGTCTTCTCTGAATATGTCCTTGAGCCTTGTCATGTCTTGTTTTATTTTTTTATTTAGATGGTCCATTAACTCCGACATTAGCTCTTTCCCACATTCCTTTGTTAAAGGGCGGTGATGTTTGGATTGTGCTTGTATTCAAATTCAGCAGGGGAGGTCTCTTTAAGGATGGTCTCCTTTCGTCTGGTAATTTGCAGAAATGGTTTGCAGTATTATTTGCAATGGTCTTATTTATGGAAAGGACTGCTCCCAATTAGGCAAATACAGCAGACGACGTCTCTTTAAGAAGGGTCTGCGTTTCGTTTGGTGATTTGCAGAAATAATTTTCAGTAATATTTGCAATAATTTTTTTTATGGGTGGCACTGCACCCACTTAGGTGCTTAATTAATGGGGATTTTCTTAGAATTCTAACGAATTCTCCTTTTCCCCCTTGCTCTTTTTTTCTCTTTACCACTTCTCTTCCCTCCTTTCACACACTATTTTCAATTTTGCCAATTAGCCAATTATCCCCTTCACTGAACGGTTAATTTTTACCAACTTGCTCAAATATCATTTAATTAGTAAAGCAGGTATCCTAAAGGCACTAACAATCACTGTTATGCAATATAGTTTGTCAAAGCAATATCGGAGCAATATTATCAGAACAGGCAGTTCAGAGGAAACTTACAGCTCAGGCACAGGGCACTGGATGCTTGCCTTGTCCTGCTCACTCCTCCCAACCTCCTCACCTTATTGTACAGTTGTGCAGGGGTTCAAAAGTAATGAACCTTGGTGTTGGTCCAGCGCACACCCCCCAACCTCCCAGACTGAAGCACGGCACACAAAGCATCTCTGAGCCATGGTGACGCGGATAGCCCACCATGCTGACTGTCGCTTATATTAAGTCTCCTGGAGCCCCAGTGAGTGTTGGCTATATTAGTTGAGTAGTGTGGTGATATTTGCTGAGTAGCTAAGATTTGCTGAATAACATTTAGCCGGGTGTCTGTGTCTCAGACAGCTTCACCTCCCTCCCGGCTCTCACACACCGACGTCATACGGCGTGCATCCTACGGCTTGTCATACTCGGCTGTCCAGGGCAGGTACTGTGCCCCATACCACCAGAGCGCCTAGTAGGTATCTTCCAGCCAAATCTCCTGCCATACCCAGTGCTCCAATTCCTTCACCCATTCATCCAGGGGCTGCTCTCCCAGGAAGGGCATCCGCAGGGCCACTTGCTTCTGCAACCGCTGCTCTTCACTGGGGAGACTCTCGCCCCGCTGGTATTGTACATTATGCAGGGCCTGGTACCAGATGCATTTCCTTAATGCATCCTGGCCATCCAGGTCCTCCTCTTCGTATGACACTGCTGGTTCCATTCTGTTGCTGTCAGGGTCACTGTACTCAGACATGCGTTGCCCTCAAATTGTAAATCCACAGAATGGTGTCGCCTGTAACTGTCCTGTAGTCTGTGGGAATGATCCCGCTGCTTGCCACCAATTGTAACGGCACCCTCAGCATAACGGGGTGAAACCACCATTTAGTAGATCTTCCCCTTCCAGAGACACAGGCACAGCTACTGCAGAACACCAATCTGCCGAACAGGAAACCATATGAATGCTGTAAACAGCCGAATAGGAAAAACCATACGAATAGGTTTACACTCCTAGCAGTCAAACTGGAACAGCATACAATAAATCCCCACAAGAACGAGACAAAGCTCCGTGTTGAGGGTCAAGCAGTGAACAGTCAGAGCTGTGGGTTTATTGTGCTTATGTACACATTCTTACACATTAGTACCACCCACGGGGTTTTGGAACACAACCAATAAACACATACAATACACTCAGACACTCCCACACAAATTCCTCCCCTCTGCTTGTGATTCAATTACCTTACACAATGGGTAATGTAATTTAGCACAAGCAGAGAAATAAAATTTTTCCACATCATTCATAACTTGAAAAGTATGCATCACATTCACATAAAAGAGTGGTTAATCCAGCATCCTTTTCCAACAGACTTCTGTCTTTACACAAGTCCTTTTCTTTGATCTCTTCCCTCCAGCTATATTAGAACGTTCTGTAAAGTGACCGGTTAGGTTAGGTATCTGGGTAGGTTGAACAGGGTGGCTTGGGAAAAGAATAGAGCAATACGACCAGCAGTTTGAGGAGTAAGGGATACATGATTGAAAGGTTTGCTTACCTGTGGGGAAGCGTGCTCTGCCACGACCACATGGTCTGAAGGCCAGAAGCGGCTGGCTGCACTGCCCCTTTGGCGGCCAGCCCGTCCAAAACCACCACGAGTGGGGTTGCTCCTGAAGACTCGTTTCATAAAGGTCTGAGCCTTATTAAGGGATTTGAACACATTCACACGTCTGTTCAGGTCCTTTAGGAAGGCGTCAGCCAAACAGTTTGCCCTGTGCCAGTGGACCTATCTCCATGGTGCCCAATTCTACCAACATTCTGTCTATGCAATGAGTAATGCTGTTCTATGCTTTTCAGAGGAGAGGGCTACGTTGGTGTTCCCAACAAAACAAAAGCACCTTTGTGCCCATTCTTTTATATCGTGCGCCCATTCATGCACCATGCTGGCATCGAACTGATCAGCTCTTGTGAAGACGTCGTCAGCCAAATACATAATGCGGGAAAGTGAGCTGATGGAATCCAGTAGTTTGTCCTGAACTCCATGGAATCCTTTCTCCACACCTTTCTGGGGGTTGCGACCACCCCGTGGCATGAAGGGGGTCATGACCTGGTCGAACTCCAGTGTGTGAGCCCCGTGGTTGGGTAGTGAAGGGCGAGGGCATTTGGAGCATAGGCAGTTGCGAACAGTCTTGTCCAGTGGTTTGCGGAGCCACAGGTGCATGAATTTAGAGAGATGGTCAGGGGGTGTCCAGTCCCCTGAGCGTAGGGTCGAAAAGTCATTGACCCGTGGGGTCCAGGATGGTTTCTCATTCTTCTTGGGCTGGTACTAGATCGTCCGCCAGTTGGATGTCATCCAGGAAAGTGCCCTGTAGGAAGCCCGTACGGGATCTTGTGCTATTTGGTGCCCCATCATTTTTAATATTAAAAGAAAACAATATGGATGCTGGTAGACTGGCCTGGACATTTCGTAATGCTGTTTCAACACAGGTCAAAGGAACTTTGTATTTTGTAACCTTAAGAAGTAAACAGGAGGAATACTTATCTACAGTTTAATTTGTGAGCTATCTGTGTACAAAGGTAACAAGAACAATGGTTTATTACTCAATGGGACTTTACAATCCGAGATACTTAAACTCACAGAGCTTCAAAGGGGTATACAAACTATGCAATTGTTTGTGCATAAACATCACAGGCAATCCAGAGTGTTTGTCAGCCATACGAACCCAAAGTCTGAGGTCGCTTACATATTTTCAGGATATTAGAACTTAAATGAATCTATTGGAATCATGCATGATATACAAATGTAAACTAAATGTGTGATTGCTACAGTAATGTCTATAACTGCATCCCTGATTGATTTAGGGGTAAAAGGTAATATAGATATACTAATATAATTAGATTCTATTTTTCTTTGTAAAGATAAATGTATCAATCAGTTAATCATACAGGTTAGATAGATACAGGATATAGAAATATTGCATGATGATTAATATAACCAACCCTGTTTCAATTAAAGAATATACATAACCAAAGACAGATATTTAACGTAATTTGAAATATCCCCAGTATAGGTGAATTAAAGGTCAATTCATTTATTTAACCAGGTCATCAATGATCTACTTCAGGTCTTCATACCTAGGGAAATAGTGCCATCTATTGATGAAAGTCCCTAAGGGCTACAT
Organism: Pelobates cultripes; assembly: GCA_933207985.1. Taxonomy (NCBI): domain Eukaryota; kingdom Metazoa; phylum Chordata; class Amphibia; order Anura; family Pelobatidae; genus Pelobates; species Pelobates cultripes. Next base: position 178,047,716 of record OW240916.1, on the reverse strand, counting down.
TAATAATTAAATATTAAGATACGCCCATAACCAATCAAAAGCCAGATTTAAGTCCCAGGTACCGCCCATTTACAAACAAAGGGCAGGAACTGATAAGAGGGAAATAATGGTTAAATAGGGAGAAAAATAAGAGAGAGGATCGATATCTTCAGATCATCTTAAAAAAAGATCAAAGGAGAAAACAGAGGGCTAAGAAAGAAGGAGATTGACTGACTAAGGGCAATAGACTGAATTACAGACCAGAGCACCCAGAGAGAAGAATCCCAAATTGAATTAATTCATCCTAGACTCTTGGTAATGTATAAAAGTTTCTCTTTACTTTATCTTAAATAAACTGGACTATTGAATGCCCTGTGTGTCTATATTGTGAACTGATCCCTATTGATAGAACAGTTATATCTCATTCTACCTGCAGCCTGAGTCAGATTTAACTTCTTAAGTCGGAACATTCTTGATTCCTTCTTTAGACGTAGATCAGTTCAATATATATATACTATATATATATATATATATATATATATATATATATATATATATATATATATATATATAATATATATATTACACATACATACATATACACGAAGGCTATCAGAAACCTTATATAAACGTACTGTAGTACAATTGTTAAAATTACAATTGTATCATTAATGCAAGGGCTGTCATATGAATAATTCTGTATACTGGTTCTGCATTGAAGTTCGTAATAGCTTTTATTGTCCTTTGCTGATAAGATTATAGATGAGACAAAGTGTAATGTTGACTCTTAGGCTTGTCAAGTAAATTCATTGACTTGTTGATAGAAACTCATATATAATATAGCAAATTGATTATAATTGTATTGTTTTGTTGCTTGGCATTTTATAGTGCATATTATTAAACATATATATATATATTTTAAGCAAAGTCTGTTTATTGGCCATCTGCCGTTCAGAAGTGTTTATATCACCGCTTAAAACCAAGAACTACAGGGTCCCTGAAGGCTCTGTGTGTGTAAATATCAGATATTATTCAACCTATATTCCATACATATGAAACCTTAGATTACCCAACAGGAGTGTGCCATTGATGGGTTAGACTGTGTAGCCAGTGTCAGGTCCCGCGGGTGCTGCGCTGTAGAGAGCCCCCTCATTCCGGGCAATGAGAGAGTCTCTTGGGAGGCCCAGAGTGAGCAGTATGTCAGACGCTTGTTGCAGGGTTTGTACTGAGTAGGTCCCATCTCCTCACTGTATTTGAAGTATTCGCGGTGACCACCATCGATATCGGATGTTGTGGGCTCTGAGCTGGCTTGTGAAGGGCTGTAGGGACTTTCTCCACTGCATTGTGTCTCCTGTGAGATCTGCATAAAATGAGAGTCTCCTGTTTTCAAAGACGTGGGGCAAGGTGCCCTTCAGTACAGTTTGTACCAACATTTTGTCCCTGAGGGAGTGGAAACGTACCACTACGTCTCTAGATAACATTATACAAATATATTCGGGGCCAGTACAAACCATTATCTGGAAATCTATTCATAAAACAGGGCTATATATAGGACACAAGGTCACGCATTTAGGCTGGAAGAAAGGAGTTTTCATCGAAGACAAAGAAAAGGTTTTTTTACACTAAGAGTAATAATGATATGGAATTCTTTGCCTGAAGAGGTGGTTTTATCAGAGTCCATACAGATGTTTAAACAAAAATTTGATAAATACTTGCAAAAACATAACATACAGGGATATAATTTCTAAATAGTGGGGTAATAGCTGCTTGATTCAAGGAGACATCTGAATGCTATTTTAGGGTTAAGAAGGAATTTGTTCCTAGTTTGTTGCAAAATTGGAAGCGCTACAGACTAAGTTTTTTGCCTTCTTTTGGATCAACAGCAAAAACATGTGAGGAAGGCTGAACTTGATGGACACAAGTCTCTTTTCAGCTATGTAACTATGTAGAGGCTAGTTCTGGGGCTCCTCTCAGCTTCGGAATCCGAAACATGCCTTCAAAGGTAATACTATTGCCTGTTTGGGCTGCAGGAGGGACTCCACCAGCCTGCTCATGAGGTGCGGGAGCTCCGCGGTAGGTATCTTCTGAGAGCCCGCGCACTTTAATGTTTGTGCCGCGTCTGGCATCCTCCTTTTGCGCAAAGCGTTGCTCCAATGTAGCTTGCTGCTTCTTTAGGACTTGTACCTCCACTTCTAGGGTCTCTAGTGACTTTCCGAAACTGTCTTCACTGTTGTCAGCTGTCCGACCATGCCTGAGAGGTCAGTCTGGAGCGATGCCATATCCGTCTGCAGTGTTTTTTGGAGGTCATTTAGCATTTCCTTCAGCGTGGCCGCTGTCACAGGCATCGAATGTAAGCCCCGTGGGACCTGCAAGGATTGTAGTGGATGCAGTATATCCACCGCACCCCTGTTTTGTAGCATCTCCACAGAGGAGTCAGAGTAGCCATCCGTGTCGGCGGCCATCTTGGGCCCGCAAGCGCCCAATGGAGGTATTCTTCGATGTTCCTGCTCTCCGCTGGTTTGTCCGCCCTTGATTTCTTGGACTTGTGATCATGAGTATAAACGATGATCCGCCGTTTTTCTGAGTGTTTTGCCAAAAAATTTTGTTCGTTTATAGCTTTATTATTTCATTTCGTCTCGGAGCTCAGCAAGCGTACGTCTGCTCGGTTTGGCTGCGTGGCTTCGCCCCCCTCTGTCCTGCCTTGATCTGGCCAAAACTTTAATTTTAACTATTGGTTTCCTGACCCACCCATATGAATTTAAAAAAAAAATTTTTTTAAAAAGTGACCGCCAATTTTCTGGAAAATTAATAGGAATCATTCTCCACAAGTACAGCCATTTTGGCAAAATATATGCTTTTAGGATTTTGATCTACCCGACCAAGAAAAGTCCATGCCTTTCCAGTACCTTAAGTTTTTATTAGTTTGTTTTAGTAAGGGTAGGAAATTGGCTTCAATTAAATCTTTTAGGTCTGAGTTTATAGTCATACCCAAATATTTTAGCCTGTTCTTGTTTTCGGGGAGCCCAATATTTGCCACAAGAAATGTAATTATCCTTTTGTTAAATGGTTTTGTTTTTTTTTTTAAAGCTATAAATGTTTTCTCCAGGTTAATTTTGTATCCTGAGACTTTAGAATAGTTGTATATGTCCTTCAATAGTTCTGGGACCGAGATGTTTGGTTCTTCTAATGTTAGGAAGATATCTGCATAAATAATTTGGTTTGTCCTATCAAAATTGTGAATCATTTGATTTTTTTTTGTTTTGTCTTATTAAAATCGCTAGGGGCTCTAACGCATATATATATATATATATATATACACACACACACATATACACACACACACAGTAAAAGGGAAAGAGGACACCCTTGTCTAGTCCCATTTTTGATATTGAAGTTTTGTAATGTGAATCCTGAACCTGTTACCTAAGTGATGGAGAGCTGTAGAGAGCGGACATGGGTTGTGAAATTGATCCAGTGATTCTGAATAGAGTTGAGCGCACCTGGACTTTAAAGTTCGGGATCGTACCGAACATTACGTTTTTTGGACCCCGGACCCGAACACGGACATATCACTGTATGTTCGGGTTGGAGTTCAGTGTTCAGCGATTTAATGACGCATTTTGAAAGGCTGCAGGGCAGCCAATCAACAAGAGTTTCACTCGTGTGACCTTAGAAGCCTTTACAGCCATGCCTACTAATTGTTATTGGTATTAATGGCCCCCACCCACCGCTCAGGGGTGGGGGCCGGGGGGGGGAACAGTAGGTCCATAAATAATAGGGGGGAGGACAGTAGGTCCCCCCCCCAAGGCCACCACCCCTGCGCAGCAGGTGTGGGCCCTAAATAACAATAAGGGGGGGGACCTACTGTCCCCCTCCTGGCCCTCACCCCTGCGCGGCAGGTGGGGGGCCCTAAAAATAATGAGGGGGGAAGGACAGTAGATGCCCCCTTATTGTTATTTAGGGCCCCCACCCTCCGCACAAGGGTGGAGGCCGGGAGGGAGGACATTAGGTCCCCACCCCCCATTTTTATTTATGGCCCCCACTCAGGGGTGCGGGTCGGGGGGAGGACATTAGGTCCCCCCTTATTGTTATTTAAGGGTCCCCACCCTCCGTGCAGTGGTGGGCGCCGGGGGGAGGACAGTAGGTCCCCCCAAATTCTTATTTATGGCCCCCAGCCCTTAATGGGGTGGGGCCGGGGGGTGAGGACAGCAGGCAATAGGTTTTTTTTGTTTTTACAGTGAGCAGCCACTGGCTGCTCACTGTTTACTAGACACGCCCCTACTCGCGGTATAGCGCGCAGGGGCTGAATTTACTAATACTAAGTCATCTTTACTTAGTATTAGTAAATTTGGCTGAAACACCAATTTAGGTCTTTCAGCCTTTTGGTAGATAGCTCCCTAATACCGTGGGAACTAGGGAGTTATCTACTAAGCGGCTGCTTATTTTACGGATTTTGTTATTTTAAGTGATTTCCCTATCCACATTTGTTTGCAGGGCACTTGTCCTACTCTTACCCCCATTCATTTTACTTCCTTTTGCAGCCCTCTAGCCCTTTCCAGGACTTTTTTAGAGGCATTTTTGTGCCCAAAAGTTAGGGTCCCCATTGACTTCAATGGGGTTCGGGGTCAAGTTCGATCCCGCACCCGGACTTTTTTTTCAAAGTTTGACCAGACCCGAAAATCCAGGTGTCCGCCCAACTCTAATTCGGAACTGTTTTATGGTGGCGAACATGAAACCCCATCTGACCCTGTCAAACGCTTTCTCTGTGTCTATTGACAGAAGCGGTATCCATCCATGTGTACTTAAGGAACTAAGTGTAGAAATAAGTGAACCTCTGTTTTTAATCTTTCAAGATTCTTTTCTTTCAGGAAGTGTTCCGGAGGATTGGAGCAAGGCAGATGTGGTTCCCATATTCAAAAAGGGTTCAAAATCCTTGCCTGGAAATTATAGACCTGTGAGCTTAACTTGTGGCTGGTAAAATATTTGAAAGTTATTAAGGGATAATATTCAAGAATTCCTTGAGAAGAACACGGTTATCAGCAAAAATCTGCACGGTTTTATGAAGCACAGGTCATGTCAAACTAACTTGATTGCGTTCTACGAAGAAGTAAGTAGAAGTATAGATCAGGGTGTTGCAGTGGATGTGATCTATTTGGATTTTGCCAAGGCATTTGATACAGTTCCACACAATAGATTAGTGTTTAAACTCAAGGAAATCGGTCTAGATGAAAATGCTTGTTCTTGGGTAGAACATTGTCTTAAAAATAGAGTACAAAGAGTTGTCATTAATGGTAAATTTTCAAGCTGGACAGAGGTGGCAAGTGGTGTCCCTCAGGGGTCTGTTCTGGAACCCCTTCTATTTAACATGTTTATAAATGATCTTGAAGACTGCATTGAAAGTCGTGTTTCAGTGTTTGCAGATGATGCAAAACTTTGTAAAATAATACGTGAGCAAGATATTACTTTGCTGCAGAGGGATTTAGATAGACTGGGCACCCAAATGGCAGATGAAATTTAATGTTAAAAAATGCAAAGTTATGCACTTCGGTGTAAAGAATACACAAGCAACGTATACCCTTAATGGAAGCGAATTAGGGATAACACACGAAAAGGACTTTTGTTATAGACAACAAACTATGCAACAATGTGCAATGTCAATCAGCAGTGGCCAAGGCCAGTAAGGTATTGTAATGCATGAAAAAGGGCATTCATTCTCGGGATGAGAATATAATTTTGCCTCTTTATAAATCACTGGTAAGACCACATATTGAATATGCTGTGCAATTTTGGGCACCTGTTCTAAAGAAGGATATTATGGCACTAGAAAAAGTGCAGAGGCGGGCTACAAAATTAACAAAAGTTATGGAACATATCAGCTATGAAGAATGGTTAACAAATTTAAACCTATTTAGTTTAGAAAAAAAGTCACCTGAAAGGGGATATGATAACATTACACAAATATATTCGGGGCCAATACAAACCATTGTGTGGAAATCTATTCACAAACCAGACTTTACATAGGACACGAGGCCATGCGTTTAGACTGGAAGAAAGAAGATTTCGTCTAAGGCAAAGGAAAGGTTTTTTACTGTAAGAACAATAAGAATGTGGAATTCTCTGCCTGAAGAAGTGGTTTTATCAGAGTCAATACAGATGTTCAATCAACTACTAGATGCATACTTGCAAAAACAGAATATTCAAGGATATAATCTTTCAATGTATGGTAATAACTGCTTGATCCAAGGATAAATCTGACTGCCATTCTGGGGTCAAGAAGGAATTTTTTTCCTAGCTTGTTGCAAAATTGTGCTTCAAACTGGGGTTTTTTGCCTTCTTTTGGATCAACAGCAAAAAACAAATGTGAGGAAGGCTGAACTTGATGGACGCAAGTCTCTTTTCAGCTATGTAACTATGTTACTATGTAACAGGAGATTGTTTCCTGTTCCCGGCCGGACTGAAAGGAAGTGAGCACTCAGTCCGGCTGAGAACAGGAAACTGAATCTCCTGTACTCGGCTGGACTGACAGCCAGGAGGAAGGGGAGCTCTGCCACGCTACAGGAAAGGGGGGACGGAGGTGATGAGAGAGGAGTGCTGCAGCCACCTGAGGCTCTCTATAGAGCGCTCAGGCGGCTCCAGCCTTATAGGAAGCACCGTCTTTGCTTGGGGCCCCAAGCAATTGCTTGGGTTGCCTGCCCGGTAGCAACAGGCCTGCTGACACACACTCTGGATCCTTTTTTGATGCTCACTTGGAGAGGGGGCATGCTTGTCATTGGTGATGACAAAATACCCCCTTTCTGGTCCTGTCCTCTTCTCACTGGGCCACTGTGATTACAAAAATGCCCTGGACAAAGTTTTTTCCTAGTCCGGCCCTGCCTGTATTGTCCCCTACTCACTTATTTATTGCCTTTGAATCTTAACTGTAATACTCCATGCCCCTGTTCTTTAAAATGTCAGGCTACTGAGGACGTCATCAGACCAGTCAAAATGTCACTGTTATACTCCCCTACTCTCATGGTCAGCGGACGAATTGTCTGTCCTACATAGCCTTTACAGCAGGGACACTTCAATAAATAGATGATAAAATTAGACTATTTTGTGCCCTGTGCAAGACCAGCTACTTGCACCCCCACCCAATAAAACACAAAAAGTTCCAACTTTGACTCTTAAAAACAGATTTCTCAAGAACATTTAAAGCATAAAAACGTGAAACTACTATGCCCTATCTAGCCCCATTTGAGTGTATCTTTGCCCCTCCCAGGCCTTACGTGGGCCTCTTTGTCCCCATCGCACCCTCTGTATGTTTCTTCGTACCCCCAAACCCATCTGTGGGCCTCTTTGTCCCCCCAGCCCTCTGTGTGTCTCTATCACCCAGCACAATAGTACCCCCTGCATCCCTTTGCATCCCACCTATTTACCTCAATATAGCATGGCCGAGCAGACCACGGTGGAGGATCTTCTGTTTCCTCAAGTCAGTCTGACCGGAAGCTGCTCATTGCTCTCAGTGAGCACTTTCTATCAGGCCGGGTAGAGGATGCAGAAGATACTCTACCACGGTTCCCTTGGCCACGCTACATGCAGTTCACTGTTCACCAACGATTGCCTAGCGATAGTGCCAGCCCTGGAGACTATTCATATAGGTCTTTAGTAGAATTTCATATCCTAATCTCAGATGTGTTTTAAAAAAAAAAAAAAATCCAATCTCTGCACAGTGTTACAATTTATGCATCTACCGCATTTATACATACCATTTAGGGTGTTAGCAAATTTCATCCCTCTGCAGAAGGGGTGTGTACCATTGCATGCACCAAGTTTCTCTTCTAATTCCCAGACCTCTTACATGCCATCAGGGTGGATCCTTGAAAATTCCACCCAGTGTTAAGTCTGAGCTCAATGTGCCATTGATGATATGGCCAGCTTTTGGTAATGTAATACTTTATATTTTTCAAGTGCATGTTTGTAATGTCCTAATGTATATTTTGTTGCTCATATGTACTACTAATGAATGAATTTAATGTTAAAGGACCACTATAGGCACCCAGACCACTTCAGCTTAATGAGGTGGTCTGGGTGCCTGGTCCAGCTAGGTTTAGCCCTTTTCTATAAACATAGCAGTTTCAGAGAAACTGCTGTGTTTATAAATGGGTTAATCCAGCCCCTAGTGGCTGTCTAACAGCCGCTAGAGGGCTTCCGCGCTTCTCACTGTGATTTTCACAGTGAGAAGACGCCAGCGTCCATAGGAAAGCATTGTGCATGCATGTGCATTCAGCCAAAAGGAGGAGAGGAGGAGGAGAGCTCCCCGCCCCGCGCTGGAGAAAGAGGCAAGTTTAACCGCTTCCTCCCCCAGAGCCAGGCAGGAGGGGGACCCTGAGGATGGGGGCACCCTCAGGGCACTATAGTGGTCCTTTAAGTGTGTTTGTATTGCATTTATTGCACTAATAAAGAACTATTTGGATTGAAGAGGAGTGTTATGGTGTTTGTTTATAGATTCTAGTATGTAAATAGTTAGGTAATGGATATTCACCATTTAGCAACCTGCATTTATTATGATATGTTATGCTTGTGACATATTAGTGAGCACTTCTGCAACTTTTTAATTCAGCATAAAGAAAAGCAATTCTAAACATAGCAATACAAAAATCACAAGCGCATTCAGCTCATCATCCTCCACATTGTTAGGATTCTGGATAACTGACTTATGCTGATTTATGTTCTTTTTACTTGCCTATTGTACTACTAACATACAACTGAGAACAGACATTGTGGGATATACACTACACAAGCAGTCTAGCAATAGATAAATGATGAATATGAGTTTAATCATGCAGACAAAACATCTAAATGTCTGCACAGATATTTAACTAAATGTTTGCTTTTACTATGTTAATAATAAAGATCACAGCCTTTCTCCAAATATTATTTGTTAATTTTGATCTTATTTAACAGTTTGCATTCGAAAACACATGTAGAAATAAATAGTGTCCACATATAGCAAATACAAGTAGAGCAAGTAGAAATTACTGACTAAAACCAGCAAAGAACTGTATAGGGTATTGAAGGATACTATTGCAGACTGCACATAAGACCCACAGTGTACACAGTATATTTTAGCTTGTTAAATGCTTGTGAAACAATATGGCAGTATAAATTCCTAGCTCTAACTGTTACCCTAGCCTATCAATCTTGGCCTAAAATTTTAAATTTACTTTGAATTGTCACTAACAGGGTTAATCACTAATGTGAAAATTCAAAATGGATTTAAAAGTGAATTTTAAATTTAAGGCTGAGATGTAGTCAAGAGTAAAGCTTAGAATAGTTTTCTAGTTTACCAATGTTGACCTTAAAGGGACACTATAGTCACCTCAACAACTTTAGCTTAATGAAGCAGTTTCCGTGTATAGAACATGAATTTAGAGATTGAGATACAATTATTTAAGGTATATTACATCTGTTTGAAAGTGAAACCAATTTTTTTTTTTTCATGCAGGTTCTGTCAATCATAGCCAGGGGGAGGAGTGGCTAGGGCTGCATAAACAGAAACAGTGACTTAACTCCTAAATGACAGTGAATTGAGCAGTGAAATTGCAGGGGAATGATCTATAGGCTAAAACTGCTTTATTTAGCTAAAGTAATTTAGGTGACTATAGTGTTCCTTTAAATTTGAAATTCACATTGAATTCTCACTCTGGTAAATATCAGTGTGTTTGAATAACCCGTTCATTGTCATGATGAGAGTGAATGCAGCTATGTCACCCTTCAGGAAAGTATTATAATGCTTCTCTATGAGGAGAATTCTATTGGCAAATCCGATTACAGCACATGCACAGCACTCAATACTTCTCTACGGAGAAACATATGATTGGCCATCATCTGTGATCTCATAAGAAGGGGAAGCAATGGTCTTGTCAAAATAGGGACAGTGCAGGGTGAGAGACAAATAATACTTCATTTGATTTTATTTTGTAAAGTGGAGCCCAGAATCTTAACCCCTTCGCGACCCAGGACCGTTCAGGACCGTCATCGGCATTTTCCCATTGCCGACCGATGACGGTCCTGAACCGTCCTAACGGTGCAATGTACTTACCTGATCGCCGTCGTTCCCCCGGCGGCGATCAGCGTGGCTCCGGTTGTGGGGAGACTGCCTGCAGCCCAGACAGTCTCCCCACACTGGATTAGGACCCCTGTGGCCATGTGATCGCTTAACACAGCGATCACATGGTCACAATAGGTGTCCATGTGTCTGCCTGCAGGGGGACTGTCTGTGCTGACAGGCAGTCTCCCTGCTTGTGTAAAATAAAAAAAAAAAAGTTAATGTTAATAAAAAAATAAAAAATAAATTATATATGTGTATATATGATATATAGACATATATTATATCTATATAATATATGTCTATATATCATATATATATAATGCCATACTAAGTGTATTTTTATATTAATATGTACTTATATTAATATAAAAATACACTTATAATTAAATTACACACGTGTATATATATAATATATATAATAACTATATATATTGTATATATATATTATAAAATATAAATAATAAGTAAGTTAAATTAAATAATTTTTTTTTAAATAATAAAAAATTTAAAAAATTATATCTATATAAAATTTTATTCTAACTGTATTTTAAAATTAATATATATATATATTTATATCAAAATACACTTAGAATGAATTTGTATATATATCTATGTATATATAAATAAATAAAAATAATAGAAATATACATATGTCCATATACAAAATTACATAAATAATTATATAAATATACACATAGACTTCAAATATATAAATATGCATATATATTTAAATTCTACGTGCGTATTTATGTAATATTTTTACATAATTAAGTAATTTTATTGATTGCAATTTGAGGGACATGCCTGCCAACCCAGGCCGAAAGTCCAAAGAATTTAATTTGCTAGCACTGTATTTTACCCTGTAACGTTCTACGACACCCTAAAACCTGTACATGGGGGGTACTGTTTTACTCAGGAGACTTCGCTGAACACAAATATTAGTGAGTCAAAACAGTAAAACATATCACAGCGATGATATTGTCAGTGAAAATGACTTTTTTTTGCATTTTTCACACACAAACAGCACTTTTACTGATGATATAATTGTTGTGATACGTTTTCCAGTTTTTAAACACTAATATTTGTGTTCAGCGATGTCTCCCGAGTAAAACAGTACCCCCCATGTACAGGTTTTATAGCATTTTTGAAAGTTACAAGGTCAAATATATGGGTCAAATATTTTTACATTGAAAATGGCCAGGTTGGTTACGTTGCCTTTGAGAGCGTATGGTAGCCCAGGAATGAGAATTACCCCCATGATGGCATACCATTTGCAAAAGAAGACAACCCAAGGTATTGCAAATGGGGTATGTCCAGTCTTTTTAGTAACCACTTGGTCACAAACACTGGCCAAAATTAGCGTTCAATTTAGTTTTTTTACTTTTTCACACACAAACAAATATGAATGCTTACTTTGGCCAGTGTTTTCGACTAAGTGGCTACTAAAAAAGACTGGACATACCCCATATTGAATACCCTGGGTTGTCTACTTTAAAAAAAATATGTACATGTGGGGTGTTATTTAGAGATTTATGACAGATAATAGTGTTACAATGTCACTATTGATAAATTTTAAAAATTTATGTTTTGAAACCACAATATCCTACTTGTACCTATAGCCCTATAACAAGCAAAAAAAGCACGTAAACACAGGGTATTTTTAAACTCAGGACAAAATTTTGAATCTATTTAGCAGTTTTTTTCATTCGCTTTTGTAGATGAGTAAAAGATTTTTCAAGTAAAAGTAAAAGTTTATATAAATAATGGTATGTAAAGAAAGCCCCTTTTGTCCTGAAAAAAACAATATATCATTTGTATGGGAACAGTAAATGAGAAAGCAGAAAATTACAGCCAAACACAAACACCACAAAAGTGTAAAAATATGCCTGCTCGCAAATGTACATCGCAAAAAAGGTCCAGTCCTTAAGGGGTTAATGTAGTAGGATTCTTCTAACATTATTTGTAAAGTCATCATGTTCCTTTAAGTGGAAAATTATATACAATTATTGTTCTCTCTCTATCTATATATAAATTTCACGTTTAAGCAGTGCTAGCCTGCTTTTATTTTGTGGGCAAACAAAGATGAATACTTGCATATGAATTCAATGTATTTACCTAAAAATTTAAATTGACCCAAATAACCTACAGAAATCATGCAGTCTCTCTGAATGGGTACATGATAAGTTGATGTTTTCCTAATTGCTATTTAGTTCACGGGGTACATCTCCTCTTATCGCCTTTTCTTTTTTATTAACCTTTACATAGGGAAATTAAAACATTCATCCATCAGTGCAGCCCTGCACTATGCATTTTGCACCATATACACTGACCAAGCTAAAATCCGCGGTGATATCTCACTTTGTGTGTTAGCACTGGTTGCATTCTGCAATTCTCGATTACATTGTAATGTGTGGTCGTCTCTGCACTGCTGTCCCCAGTCATTTCAATTGTGCTGGCCACGGCTTTGACGTAACAGCTGCTCTCCAGATTCATTATGTATAGGAGTAGGAGGGGCAGTGAGGGTGGGCACTGTTCAGACCTGCCGTGTCAGACTCGCCTCTTCAATTAACAATTTCTCTCACTCGAGTAAGGAGGACAGAGGATTTCAAATGTCAAGACGGTAATGTGGGTAGTAGTGTATGTGGGAGAGGGCTAGGGATCTTGTGAATTGGTGGAGTCACACACTAATTATTAGACACTTAATTAACATATACTCATTTTTATTATAATATGCAGTAAAGGCCTAGAGCTGTCTTCATGTTTTGCAACATATTTTATTATAACTTGGAGTTAGAGACATTTACCAAACGACTCCCATGTACACAGCATGTTTTATTAAATAATAATAATAGAACCATGTCAATTGCAGTGTTACTTGTTTTCATAATAGGCACTTTGTATTCGTGTGCAAAGGTCGTTTGGTGTATGGTAACTTGAGGACGAGTACCGGTATTTCCCTGCCCTCTAGCGGCTGTCCATCGATCATTACCGTTTGGAATAAGTACAAGACAAACACACACATACTAAGTGAGCCATATCCTACAAAAAATACTTTGTATCACGTATAAACAGGTCCAGTAGAATGTATGTTTAGAAAGGAAAAAAGTGACAGATGCATGTACAAAATGTGTGTGTGTGTAATATATATATATATATATATATATACACACACACACACACTTCAGATATGAATGGTTTACCAGATCTACTGACTGACACCTACGTGTGTGGCGTATATGCAGCTTGATACACCCATTTTGAACATAAATGTGAACTTTTAATCAGCATGGGACAGTGATGGCTAACCTTGACACCATAAATTGTTTCTGGACTACGTTTCCCATGATGCTCAGCTAGCCCTTAAAAGCTAGCTGAGTATCATGGGAAAGTAGTCCAGAAACAATTTATGGTGTCAAGGTTAGCCATCACTGGCATAGGTGTCTACTCTTAAATGGACTCCCTAACACTACCACTCTCAAGTCACAAGAACAAACTGATGTGTAGAATCTGTGTTGTGTATTGCCAAACAATGGCAAGGAGCCACCAAACAGATTAAAACTAAACTTTGGCTAATGGAAATTACAGCAATACTACATGCAAGGCTGCCATCAGAAGTTTTGGGGCTTTGTACACAGCTCAAGGTCTGGGCCCCTGTATTCCTAACACTATAGTGTTCTTTTAACCCCTTAAGGACTGAGCCAAATGTACAAGTTGTGAGCAAAACAAAATTTGCCTATATACCTGTTCAACAATAATTGACCTCTTTCATTCTAAGTGCACCCACACTTATATATAATTTTGTTCAGGGGAAACAGATTTCATATCAAACATTCATATATGGAACAACATTTTATATGAACAAAAATCTAAAAAAATAAATAAAAAAAAACCTTTAAAAAAAATTTATTTTTTCAATTTCTGCATGGCAATTTAACTGTTAATGTCAGAATACTGTTCGGTTTTCCTGCAATAAAACATAAATATTTAATATTTGTATTCAGAAATGTCTCACAAGTAAAACTGTAACCCCCATGTATAGGTTTTATGGGGTTTTGGAACGTTAAAGGGTCACATATACAGCTTGTCCATTAATGTTTTCTACATAGAAATTTGACATATTGGTTTCCTGGGCCAAGGTTGCTTTTGAGACCATATGGCAGCCCAGATTTTAAAATTACCCCCATCATGGCATACAGTTTGGAAAAGTAGACATCCCAGGGTATTCAAAATGGGGTATGCCCAGTCTTTTGTAGTAACCACTTGGGCACAAACCCTAGCTAAAGTTAGCGTTCAGGTTTTTTTGTTTGTTGTTTTTTTTTTGCATTTTCCACATAAATACTGTACTTTTACTGATATTATTGTCAGTATATAGTTTACTGCCCTGAAACACTCCTAGTTCTGTTCAGTGATGTCTCACGAGCGCCAGGGTACCCCCCATGTATAGGTTTTAGAGGGTTTTGGAAAGTTACAGGGTCATATATACGGCTTATCCATTATGCTTTTTTACACTGAAATTTGGCAAAGTGATTTTCTGGGCCTCTCTCGCCTTTCAGAGAGCATGGCAACCGGGGTAATAACATTTCCACTATTATGGCATACCTTTTTCAAAATTAGGCAACCAAGAGTATAACAAATGGCATAATTTGCGATGTTTGGTCTAACCACTTTATCAGAAATGAAGGGCCCACATAGCGGTTATAGTTTTATTTGTGCTTTTTCACACACTCACACGTACTCACTTTTCACAGGACATTTCATATTTCTGATACGAGTTATTGCAACAAAGCCTCACTATTTATTTATTCATTGTCTCCTGAATATAACAGTACCCCCATGTACCAGATTTTCTGTTTTTTTTTTTTTTTTTGTGCGGCGGGGGGTGTGGGAAGTCACTAGGACAAAATTAGATGCCCTTTCAGCTTGTAAGTTTGTCAAAGTAATTTTCTGGGCCTATGTGGCTTTTCAGAGAGCATGGCAGCCTGGGTAATAACATTTCCACCATTATGGCATACCATTTTCAAAAGTAGGCAACCCAGAGTATAACAAATGGCATAATTTGAGATGTTTGGTCTAACCATTTTAACAGAAATCCTGGGCCCATGTTGCAATTTCTTTTATTTTTGTCTTTTTAATCAGATAAATTGCATTTTCACTGAAAAATTTCATAATCCTGATATTGGCACAATAGAGACTTGGTATTTTGATTTAACACTGTCTTCTGAATGTAACAGTACCCACATGTACCATGTTTCCAGGTTTTTATTATATCACAGGAATAGAACAGTACCCCCATATACACTTTGATCTGGAGGCAGAGATCTGTGATCTCACAGAGTTACTGTGTGAAAAGTTTGAGAAGTTAAAAAAAAATAAAAAATCGCAGTATTAACTCTGTGATTAGTTTTTTTTTATTGGGAAGTCACATGTCAAGTACTAAAAATGTAGTATTTTGAGTTGTTTGGTGTAGTCACTTTAGAATGGCTAGCGTAAACTGGGACAGGCCAAGGTCAGGGGAATTCAGAAGTCAGAGTAGTCGGTAAAACAAGCCAATGGGTCAGTACAGGCAG
Source organism: Pelobates cultripes (assembly GCA_933207985.1). Classification (NCBI taxonomy): domain Eukaryota; kingdom Metazoa; phylum Chordata; class Amphibia; order Anura; family Pelobatidae; genus Pelobates; species Pelobates cultripes. Next base: position 178,032,080 of record OW240916.1, on the reverse strand, counting down.
CTAACAAAGTGTAGTCAGGATAAGCAGAGGTCAGAAATCCAGGGAAATCAAGCAAACAAACTGCCAAAGTCCCATACAGAGTGATTCAGAAGTTCAGCTCTGTATGGTAGACTTTGAAACAGTCTGTTATGCAGAGGGCGGGTAGGGATGGACAGGAGGGGCAATAATAACTGGAGTCCTTTTGGACTCCTTTCTTGGGTGAGCTTTTTTTACTGGGGGTGGGTGGGATTAGGGAAGGGAAGTGTTTGCCACAAAGTCTTTGGAGATCTCCTGATTCCAAAGTGGGATTGGGGGGCTGGGTAAATAACATACGGGACAAAAGACTCCGTGTGAAATCAAGGCAAGGGCAGTGCCTACCTATGATCTTTTTTTTTCTTTTTTTTTTTTTATAGAGGACATAAGGCATTGAGAATTCCAATCTGGCTTACGTAGATTGCAATTTTCTTGTACCAGGTCCTAGTTTTTCGGTTCACCAGATAGGGCTGTATGCATTGGTCAGCCAAATCTACTCCCCCCATAAACTTGCTGTAGTCTACAATGCACTGCGGCTTTTCCAGATGCTCAGTGCTACCTCTCAGACACTGGCACTGTACTTCCGTCAGGCATCATAGACAGCATGTATATATCCTTCCTATCTCTGAAGCGAAGGGCAAGCAACTCATCCTGGTGGAGAGCTGAAGAGGAACCTCTACTGCTTCTGCCTCTTGCCAGGGTTTGGGGGAAACCCCCTGCAGTTCTTCCTCACTGTGCCACAGGCTAGGGTTTTAAAGCGATATAAATGTTTTAATAATTGTATACTGGTATAATAGTCAACCCATAGTGTAACTGCAGCTGGTTCCCTTATTTACCACTATAACGTCTTAAAGCATAGAACTTAGTAGGGCTAACCATACAGATATCTTAGCCATAATTTTATATAGTTAGTAAGAGATCCTCTATTTAACATATATAAATAGTTGAGAATACAATATAAAATAAGGATTGTCTTGGAAGCAATAAAGTTATTTTTTTTTTTAGATATTATATAAAAATATAAATAGACATAAAATCCATTATAGCAGAGTTTATAAGATTAAACTAAATGCTTGCAAATATCATTAATCTGTTAACATACCCTTCTGAACATGTCATCATGACAGCCTCTCTGTCATTTTAAGATGGAGCAGCGTCTGTCTCCAAGTCTCTCCTCTGTCCTTAACATTTAAAAGTACACCTATTTATACCTTAGGTGTTGTCATTTTAGGGTCACCGTAGTTCATATATGAAAAAGTAACTTTTTTACCCTATTCATTTTAGGACCTCCCTTTACTTGGCAAAAATACAAGGCCATAACTAAAGGGTGTATACGTCATGGAAATTTTCCTGACTTAGGTCAAGATGGCATCTTAAAGTCTGAACATCCTTATCTACTTAAGGTTACCACAGTATATTGTGTACTGAAAGAGTCATAGCTTAGCCTTGAAGCTTGTTTATGCATTATTGTTATTGCAATTCGTCTGGGACAAAATGGCGTAAACATAATATGCACTGAGGTTATTGCTTAAAGAAACATCTATGAAAAACAATATGTTCCATTTCTAACACTGTCAATTTGCAATCTCTCTTAAAGACAAAGTACACAGTTTAAGAAATACAACATTTCATTCTAAAACTTGTAATATTTGCGTTTGCCCATAACAATAGCCTATATCCCTTATTTAACAAGGGCAGGATTAGATCCCAAACAATCTTGCCACTTGTACCCACAGAATCAGGGCATCCTGGTGGGCAGTGGCGTACACATGACCCATGGGGCCCCGGTGCGAAAGTTGATCCGTGGCCCCCTCCCCCACGCGCGCGGGCCGGGCCACAACACATGGCGGTGGGCACCTGGTCGCAGGGGTTACAGGGCTGCGACCCCTGCGACTGCGGTATGTACGCCAGTGCATGCAGATGCACACACACTTAAAAGACCACTCTAGGCACCCAGACCACTTCAGCTTAATGAAGTGGTCTGTGTGCCAGGTCCAGCTAGGGTTAACCCATTTTTTCATAAACATAGCAGTTTCAGAGAAACTGCTATGTTTATGAATGGGTTAAGCCTTCCCCTATTTCCTCTAGTGGCTGTCTCATTGACAGCCACTAGAGGCGCTTGCGTGCTTCTCACCGTGATTTTCACAGTGAGAGCACGCCAGCGTCCATAGGAAAGCATTATGAATGCTTTCCTATGCGACCGGCTGAATGCGCGCGCAGCTCTTGCCGCGCGTGCGCATTCAGCCGACGGGGAGGAGAGAAGGAGGATCGGAGGAGGAGAGCTCCCCGCCCAGCGCTGGAAAAAGGTAAGTTTTTACCCCTTTCCCCCTTCCAGAGCTGGGCGGGAGGGGGACCCTGAGGGTGGGGGCACCCTCAGGGCACTATAGTGCCAGGAAAACGAGTATGTTTTCCTGGCACTATAGTGGTCCTTTAAAGGACCACTACAGACACCCAGATCACATCAGCTCAATGAAGTTGTCTGGGTGTCAGGTCCTTCTAGTTTTAACCCTGCAGCTGAAAACATAGCAGTTTCAGAGAAACTGCTATGTTTCACTGAGGGTTAATCCAGCCTCTAGTGGCTGTCTCACTGACAGCCGCTAGAGGAGCACACTGAACGTCCATAGGAAAGCATTGAGTAATGCTTTCCTATGGGCGGTTTGAATGCGTGCGCGGTCGCATTCGGAGCTGAGAGGTTGAGGGATCCCCAGCGCCAAGGGAGTCCGGCGCTGGAGAAAGGTAAGTGCTGAAGACACACACACACACACACACACACACTTACAGACGCATACACACTAGCTAACAGACACACACATTTACTGACAGAGACACAGTCAGTGACAGACATACATACACACTCACTAACACACACACAGTAACACACTCACTGACACTCACTAGCAGACACACACACTCACTCAAACACTAACACTCAAACACTAACACTCAAACACTAACACTCGTTTTTTTTGTTTTTTTTTAATGTAATCCCCCCAGCCTCCTTACCTTTTGGAGTGCTGGGGGGATTCCCTGGGGTCCAGTGGTGGTGCTGCTGGGCTCCTGGGCGGGCAGTCTGGGTGGCCGGTCAGGCAGGCGGGAGCACTCTTCAGCTCCCTCGCGCGCCGCGTAGGGATGCCGGCGCCGGAAGGTGACGTCATCTTCCGGCTCCGGTATCAGTGCGGTGCGCGAGGGAGCTGAAGAGGAAGCACTGAGTGCTCCCACGCGCGCGCGCCTGCCGGGTGACAGCAGGGCCAGCCTCGGGGGGCCCCAGGGGAAGAGGCTGGCCCTGTGGGTACATACCGGGTCGCAGGGGCGGCCGGGCCCCCTGGTGGGCCGGGCCCGGTCGCAGCCGCGACCCCTGCGACCCTGGTGTGTACGCCACTGCTGGTGGGTCAAGATGGCTATCCTTCCCCTGGTAAATGCGAAACACCCATGTGTAACCAGTACAGGATTCGCATAATTTATAAAAGTTAATGCCATATCGGGACCGCTTAGATGGAATATATTGCTTAAATAGCAGTCAACCTTTAAATTTCATAAGGGACTCATCAATTGAAATATCTTTATTGGGGACATAATTTTCAGAAAATTTGTCTGACAGGAGTTGGATAAATGGCCAAATTTTATAGAGCCTGTCAAACAGTGGGTCGTTTCTATGGGGAAAACAGTGAGTTATTAAAATGAAGGAATCACAGCAGTTGCAGGTATCGATCCCTCTGCATTACCTCAGGAAAAAGAGGGGTAGCCAGGATGCGTTGCTTGCTCCAGTAGAACCGGATACTGGGCTTTTTAACCCCTTAAGGACCAAACTTCTGGAATAAAAAGGGAATCATGACAGGTCACACATGTCATGTGTCCTTAAGGGGTGAACTATACCCATCATTAGGGTTAAAGCCCAAAACCGCTTCATCTCTGCGACATCCATGGGTCTCCACATATTCCTGCGACCATGATGGGACCCTGGATGTGCAGAGAGATACTGCATGGCAAACAAATTATATTTGAGCTCATGGCTCAGCAAACTATCGTCTGACATAAAGAGCTTAAAAAAAAAAAAAAAGCGAATTGGCTCGCAGTCGTCCACTGTTACAGTGATGCCAGGTGTAACCGTGAACGGCGGTATTTCTGGGGACATCATGTTTGGAGGCACCCAGTCTCCGTCTGGCATTGGGCTTGCTGAGCGTCCTCTTGTGAGTGGTGGAGCACCATCACTTGAGGTCTCACTCAGAGGCTCAATGTCAGAGGTAGTGATAGTGTCACTGTCTTGCAGAGTGTCACTATCACTGCCTGCCAGAATGGCATACGCCTCCTCTGCTGAGAAGCGACGTGCCATTCTAGGGGGACAAATTAATTATTTATATACTAAGGGGGTAATTAATTCTCTACCTGCTTAACACCTACTACCCGCCCTCAAAAAAAATATAAATGTACTGATCACAGTATAGGCAGCTGCGATCCGTACTGAAAGGGTTATTTTTTTATATTTAAAAATAACCCTAAAAAAAAAAAAAAAAAAGTCAGCCTTTTCAGAGAGCCCTCTGATCAGTGATCACAGATACAGTACAGCAGATATACTGTACAGTATAGTGATCACGGAAGTGGGGAAAGGGTTAAGGGAGATTTGAGTTGCTGCGACTGACACAAAGGGTAAAAAATCATTTTATTTGATCCCCAAAAAAAAAATTAGAGAGTACTAAATGGCCTAAAAAAATAAATAAAAATAAAAAAAAATGTAAAGAGAGTACTAAAATCAGGCTCATGACAGTAATATGCAGTGGTCGGCACTGAAAGGGTTAAATTATTTAGTTTTTTTTTTTTTAAGTTTTCACAGGAGCTGCTACACCAACGATCTCTCTGCCTCTCTCACAGATCGAAGTGAAGAGAGGGGCAGAGACAATGTGTCAGCCAGTGATTTCAGATCATTGGCTGACACATACTAATAGTGATCACAGTGACTGGCTGTCACTGTGATCACAGCCTGCAGATCGCGGTTATTGGCCACAGCAGGAGTGCCTGGGTGCTACAGACATAGGCTGACACATAGTATCACTGATCGCAGTGACAGGCTTTCACTGCGATCAAACTGAGCAGATCACGGTTACTGACTGCAGGGGGACTGCCTGGGGGGCCAGTCATGTCCCCCGACTGATCTGCAGGGGCAGAATGGCGCTGGTTACGTGTCAGACTTTTTTTTTTTTTTCGGCGACACATGGTAAATACTGATCGCAGTGACTGCCTGTGATCAGATGCTGCAGATCGCTGTCACTGGGCATGGGTGGCCAGGCATGCCCCTCGACCACGATCTGCAGCGGGCTAATGGCGCCGGCCACGTGGGCGGCAAGAATGGCTAGGATGTTCTATGCTGCCCACCGGCTTTTAGAGCCAGCCCCTTAAGGACAGCATAAAATGCCTGCTGTCCTTAAGGGGTTGACATGTTAACAGCTGTCAATAAGCCCTTAAAGGGACACTATAGTCACCAGATGTAGAATATTGCATATTCTATATGTTCCTATTCAGATACATATTAAGGTGTGGCTGTCTAATGGGTTAAAAAAAAAAAAAAACACACACAGATGGTGTTGGCTATTCTGTACCATGAGGGCCTATATGTGCTAAATAGGGAGATTGAGGGTAGGGTCCTTATATGGGGAGTTTCCTTATGTGGCCAGAGTCTAAATTAAATGTTATGACGTAATTTTGCCTATAAAGGAAGAGGACAATAGACCACATGCCCTACCTCCTACGATCCACTCTCCTGATGTGTTCCTGAGTTGCGGATACAAAAGATGACTACTAAAGATCTCTCACTCTCTGTAAACATTGTTTAGAAATACCATCTGTTGACAATATTATTGTTTGCCGTTGAAGTAGAATAAATGCATATTTTTATAAAGAACGTCAGATTGCGTATTAGTACTTTTCATTAATATAGACATCTATTCATTTTGCGAGCCTTTGACCAAGAAGAAATATCTATATATAAAAGACTTGTACAACGAAATAAACACAAACCAGTTATAACACCAGAACTACAGCTTAATGTAGGTGTTGTAGTGAGTATAGTCAATCCCTGCAGGCTTTCTAATGTAAGCATTGTCTTTTTAGAGAAATGATAGGGTTTATAATACTGCCTAGTAACATCTCTGACAGTCACTCAGACAGCCACTTTGGTCAGTGCTGCATGTTCAGAGTCTCCAGGCTCTGAACTTTCACTTTAGAGATATCTTGAGTCAATGCATTTTTATTTTTTACTGGGCACAAAGGGGAGCCAGGGGCCTAAACTGTTATTTAGACCTATAGTGTCAGGAATACATGTTTGTATTCCTGACAGTATAGTGTTCCTTTAATTATGTTGATGCAAACAATCTTAACACTGAGGCATTTTATTATTCTCTGGAAGTTATAATTTGACTGCCAAAGAAAACAACCTTTCCTCCCCCACCAAATATATTTCAGCTCACTTCATAAGGAAGCATTACCTGTGATTCTTTTCCTATCCTCCCCAGAGTGTTCATCCAGTTAAAAGTGGTGTTATGGTTCTTAGCCAAATAACAAGAGACAAAATTATGTAATTGCAAACAACTGAAATGTTCAGGTCATGTTACTCGGTTAAGGTCCTTAATCCTAACAAAATCTTTAAGAAACCAAAAAAAATAAAATAAATGGATTACCCAAAACAGAGAGCATGCTACAGCCCTTCTGATTTAGGCTGCCTTTCCCTCTACGGTTAGAGCTGGTATGGTAGGTTGGCAACTGTTTGCAAATTGTTTAATGTAATGGTACTTCCCACACCATCCTTTTATATAAAAATGTAAAAGTATCGTTATTAGAAAGAAAGAAAAAAAAAATTGTCCTGGAAGTGTGCAATACTGAATGTGAAGCAGTATAATCAACATACAATATAACTGTAGGTAATGTGACTGCAAGCAAATTATGAGGCCAATATATAACCTTAGAAAGAAGACAAGGGGGGGAGGGGGGCGGGACTTCCGGGGTCATGAGAGGATGCATATAGACACTGCATGTAGGATCTACTCTGTATCGGCAAACAAGCCAAAAGCAAACACAAATTTTTAAATAAAATTTGCATTTTGCAAACACCCAAAACATCATTTTTTTTGATTATGTTGTCAGCGCTTAGTAGATAATCCCCTTGAATTCAATTCGGGGTATACACATTTACAAATGTATCTGCAACAAGTAGAAACAACTATGTGATACAAAATCTAGCATAAAAAGTGTCAATGTCATTGACACTTTTTATGCTAGATTTTGTATTGACACTTTTTATGCTAGATTTTGTATTGACACTTTTTATGCTAGATTTTGTATCACATAGTTGTTTCTACTTGTTGCAGATACATTTGTAAATGTGTATACCCCGAATTGAATTCAAGGGGATTATCTACTAAGCGCTGACAACATAATCCAAAAAATGTCTATTCATTGAATTTGGGAAAATTCTTTTTCTGTTTAGCAGCTGCAATTTGGAGGTACTTTGTACCATTATATACAAGTGGACTATATATCTTTTTTTGTGCGCTCTCTTTTCCACTTTACCCAAAACATCCAAGTTACCACAAGGTGAGAAGAGGAGGGGAGAACAGGAGCGGAAATGTTTCAGTAAAGGTGCACTAAAGATTTAAAGTGTGTAGAGAACTAAGCATATTTGATTATAATTACATTATATTGTCACAGCACCACAGAGTTTACAATATCACTGCGCTATCATAGTGCAGCAGCATAGCGGTATTACTTTGCTTTATTACCACACAGGATATTGCCGCTCTACCGCATTATAAAAGTCTGGCAAAATATACGGAAAACTACTGAATAAAAAGCAGGTGTTTTGCAATAACTACGAAGAGAAGGAAAAACAAAGCAAGAGTAAAACAGAACTGGACTACAAGCTATTAGGAGTACAGCAAACAACTGTACCATTATACCACTGTACAACTACATCATATTATTACAGTACTATACTACCATATTAATGCACCGCTTGTATAGGGCTAGAAGATGGTGCCTCCAAAGTCAGAGACGACATGAGTGTTTTAAAATAAGCCAGAGATACAGAGGAAAACTGGATCAAGGTGGTGGCAGTGATGATGGAGCGAGGTCTCCCTAACACAACTCTAAAGCAGGGTCTGATTCAGATTCCACACAAATTGTGGGTGAAACTGTAGAAAATATCTCCCAGTCAGAAAAGAGGTTGGCAGACATGCTCTCCACTCTGAGAACATCATTACAGCTTGACTTCCAAAAAATATCGGAAGAAATCTGTAAGGAAGTCCATGATTTGGGCACGAAAACATCTGCCCTGTAAGAAAAACTGATGAGCTCTGCGAGGCTAATAATAAAATAATGGAAAACAAATCAACAAAATGGAAGCAGATTATCAGCGACCTTAAGGGAAAATGGTGGACATAGATGGTTGACATAGAGGATAGATCCAGGCACAACAATATTCACGTTAGGGGAGTGCCTGAAACAGTCCAAGGGGCAGATATACCACTATATTTGGCTGACTTATTCAAGGCAATAATACCTTCTCTTACCGCGGAAGATTTGTGGTTTGATAGAACACACAGGGTGCTAAAGCCTAAAAACTTAACTTCAGATGTTCCTAGAGACATTGTGGTGCGGTTACATTGCTTCAGCACAAACGAGATGATTCTATCCACCCAAAGAGGGGCTACAACAATGCCAGTAGCATACTCTGATATCTCACTGTATGTGGACCTATCTGCCACGACCATGGCCAGGAGAAGAGACTTTACAAATGTTACCAAATATCTAAGAAATAATGTGGTCTATAGATGGGGTTTCCCGACTAAATTGTTGATATGGAGCCATGACGAAGATAGAAGACCCGGAAGAAGGATTACAAGTACTAGGCTTGTGGGGCCGGCTAGGAACTTCTTCAGAAAAAGTGGCGAAGTCATCCTCGAAAACGATGATTGCAGAATGGATGACAGTGCGAAAGGCAAACTAGGCAGACATTTGAAGAAGTGGAATGGAGCGGAGATGGCTCAGCTATGGATGAACTGTAAAAATCACGAAGGTTATGAACTGTACTCTATGGCAAAACATTCAAAGGCTAGTGATTTGCATCAAATCAGGTTTTGTGAGTAACTGAATATAGAGAAAAATGGTGCAGAGGGGGAATGTATTGGCCGCTTGGATGATCAAGGGGAGTGAAAGAATATAGGAGACCCCATTATATTTACTTTTTAACTTCCTAAAAAATAAATAAAATTAAAAAAAATCCACTCCTAAATATAACCATGCTATGGATTTAAAAGCCGTGTGTATGTGTTTGTGTGAAAGTAGGATAAGACTTGTATCCCGTACTTTCATATTTTATTTGTTTGCCTTCAACCCCCCTAACTAGGTGGCTGAACCCTAAAGGGGCTAGTAGCATTCAACCACCATTGTATTTTTTTTGTACTGATAACCTGCAAAGTTAGGATGACTTGTTCATGTATGTATATATTTGTTTTTGTGATACAAGCTTCATAAATATGTATGAAACGAGATTAAAACTAAACTACAGGACAGCTGTTGGTCTAACATTGTAAGCGCAAAGCTTAGAGATAAATATGGATTTAGAAATAAGTGCAAATAGCGTTACAATTATATTTTAATGGCTCATCACTTCAGCATTTTAACATTTAATGTGAATACTCAATACTCCCCACAAAAGGAGACTGCTGTTCCAGCAGTTGCGCAAATCACAGGTGGTGGTTGCGTGCCTGCAGGAAACACACTTTAACTCTGAGAATAGCGTTCTACTGAAAGCACCAAATGGCAGACAATGCCGGTGAAAACAGGGGAGGCTTCTGCGGAAGGCATTGGCAGTGGTGGCCGAGGCCGTGGTCGCGGAAGAGGCAGGGGCCGTGGAGCTAGGGGTAAAGCAGAAATTTATTTGTTTATTTAATTTTCTCACTTTTTGTAGCACGTATGGATTAGTTTATTCTTTAGCTACTAGGACAGGGAGGGTTTTCAGGTTTTGGTAGGTACTGGTGTTTATTTCCAGTACCGAGGTATTTTAGGGTCTGTCTACTACTTCGGGTGGTTACTGGACGTACTTAGCATTTTTTTTTTTTTTTTGGGGGGGGGGATTGTTTTCCCCTATAGTCCCTCCTTTTGCTACCTTCTAACCGGGTGCCTCATTTATGAAGTGTATGACGTGTGTGGTCTAGACTTTTTTAGTTTGAGTATCCACTAGTCAGTTTTCTTTTTAGCTGACAATTGATACCTATATCTATTCCCTTTGGGAAGTCTTAGACCCCCATTTTCTCTTTACATCTTTTCCTGTCCTATTTTTAATTCTGGTTTTTCCATTAGGATTATTAAAGGTAGGGACCCCCTTCCCTTTTCATTTGCTCTCCTGTTTAGGACTTCTCCAGTCTCTTTTTCTGATTAATTCTATAATCTGCGGGTTATTCCCCATTTTAGGAGAATAACATATAGGGCTCCTTTGGGCTCTGCTTCACGGGTCCACGTGATAGACCTCTGAATCAGTGCCTATATCATTATTGGTAGCCAATATAATTACACTGCCAAAACCAGGAAAATCACCCACTAGATGTGTTTAATCGAAGACCCATATCACTGCTTAATGCAGATATAAAATTGTGTGCAAATGCTATGGCACTAAGATTGAAACCACTATTGCCTAAATTGATAGGGGCAAAACAAGTAGGTTTTGTGCCAGGTAGACCGGTGGGGGACAATACCCATAGATTTATAGATATATTGGAAAAGACAAAAAAACGGAGTGACTATTGATTGCGTTTGATCATCTACATTGGCAATATATGGGGAAGGTGCTGGATATATTCCAACTCCCAAATTGGGAGTATTCTTTCCCTATATACAAGCCCAACAGCCAGAGTTATAAACTCAGGATTTTGTCATGAACGGTCTGCCTCTCTAATGGGAAGAGAGACAGGGTTGCCACCTCTCTCTATTCATTTTTATCATGAACCTTTAATCCAGTTATTTGGTCTCGCTTATATATCTTATATGCTCAGGGCCGTCTTTAAGGAGGGGCAAACGGGGCAGCTGCCCTGGGCCCAGTTACTCATGGGGGGCCCAAAGCAGCTGCCCCGTGGGCCCCGTCGCCTGCAATAAAAAATTATTTTTTAAAAATATTTCCCTACCTAATGGGCCCGCGGTGCTAGTATTGCGGCTGCACCGGGGCCCGCACACTAAGGGGGCCCCCCGGGTGGCCCATACCTTTAGGGCCACCCAGTGAGCATGTTCCAGCAGGGGTCCGGTCGGCGCTGTGGCCCTTTAACAGCGCGACCGGGTCCTTGCTTAACGGCTGCATGGGAGGAAGTGACGTCCGCGAATCACTTCCTCCCACCTCGGGCCGCCCGGGAGGCTGCTGAGCCAGCATCCAGTGAGGAGGGGGAGCAAGAAGAGCCAGACCCCCAACTTCCAACTACCCCAGCCAGCACACTGGACCCCAGGGAAGGAAGCCTCTTTCAAAGGTAGGAAACTGAAGAGTGTCTGTCTGTGTGTGCGTCAGTATGTATGTCTGTGTGTGTCAGTATGTATGTATGTCTTTGTGTGTGTCAGTATGTATGTCTTTGTGCGTGTCAGTATGTATGTCTTTGTGTGTGTCAGTATGTATGTATGTCTGTGTGTGTGTCAGTATGTATGTATGTCTGTCTATGTGTCAGTATGTATGTATGTCTGTCTATGTGTGTGTCAGTATGTATGTATGTCTGTCTATGTGTGTGTCAGTATGTATGTCTGTGTGTGTGTCAGTATGTATGTCTGTGTGTGTCAGTATGTATGTATGTCTGTGTGTGTGTCAGTATGTATGTATGTCCGTGTGTGTGTCACTAGTATGTATGGGCTGTTCGTGGTGTGTGTGTCAGTATAAAAGGTATGTCTGTGGAGTGTCAGTATTGCTGTATGTCTCTTTGTGTGTGCTCAAAGTATGTATGTATGCATGTCTGTGTGTGTCGCGATGTATGTCTGTGGCGTCAGTATAAGTGTCTTTGTGTGCGTCAGTATGTATGTATGTATGTCTGTGTGTGTGTCAGTATGTCTTTGTGTGTGTCCGTATGTATGTATGTCTGTGTGTGTGTCAGTATGTATGTATGTCTGTGTGTGTGTCAGTATGTATGTATGTCTGTGTGTGTGTCAGTATGTATGTCTGTGTGAGTGTCAGTATGTATGTATGTCTGTGTGAGTGTCAGTATGTATGTATGTCTGTGTGTGTGTCAGTATGTATGTATGTCTGTGTGTGTGTCAGTATGTATGTATGCATGTCTGTGTGTGTGTCAGTATGTATGTCTTTGTGTGTGTCAGTATGTATGTATGTCTGTGTGAGTGTCAGTATGTCTGTGTGAGTGTCAGTATGTCTGTGTGAGTGTCAGTATGTCAGTGTGTATCTGTATGTTGTCAGTATGTATGTATCTGTGTGTGTGTGCCAGTGTGTATAACTGTGCATGTATCTGTATGTAGCCAATGTGTGTATCTGCATGTGTGTCAGTGTTTGTATCTGCATTTGTCAGGTTATGTATCTGTGTGTCTGTATGTTGTCATTGTGTGTGTCTGTGTATCTGTATGTTGTCAGTGTATCTGCGTGTGTGCATCTGTGTGTCTGCATGTGTGCCAGGTTGTGTGTCTGTATGTGTGTGTGTCAGTGTGTATAAATGTGTCTGTATAGCTGCATCTGTATGATTGTGTATATCTGTGTATCTGCAAGTGTTTCTGTGTGTGTATGTGTATCACAGTGTGTGTGTGTTTGTGACAGTGCATGTGTATTTGTGCATACATCTCAGCATTCAACACTACACGCAAATACACACCTGCATTCAAACTTCAACACTACATATAAACACACCTCTTTTTTTAAACAACAAAATTATATATAAACACACCAGTGTATTCATAAACCAACACTACACATAAATGCATACTTGCATTTAAATGCCATCTCCACATACAAACACACCCCTACATTCACACAAACATACTCCATACAAAAACATGCTTACACTCAAACACACAAATACTGCTCAGTGCTAAATATAACCCTGCATGCATGGGAAAATGGTAGCGCCCCAGCTGTCAAAGCATTGTTGGAGTTGCATGACAGATGGGGATCTACCTTTTGCCCCCTCTTGCCCAAAATAATTCATGCACCAGAGCCCTCTCTACTTTACGTCCGCCTCTGTGTTGGGGTGGCGGGCATGATTGCATGCCAGGGAGGGGACGACCGGGTTCAGGGGCCCAAGCAAATGTTTGCCCAGGGTCCAATCCATATTAAAGACGGCCCTGTATATGCTAAGGGTTCAACACTTATATGGGACACCAAAAAGTGGCTTTATTTGCGGATGATGTCTTGATAATAACAAATCCATATAAGGTAATATTGCCACTGATGGATTTACTGAATGAATCTATAGCACAGTGTCATATTATAAAAACAATATTGTCAAAATTCAAGCTTTACCTATAACTATGCAACAGTCAACTGTTCAGAGGCTGGAAGCTGAATACTCTTGAGTGGAGAAAGAATTCCATAAAATATCTGTGGATCCAGCTTTTAGCTTCGAAGTAGGTTATGATTAAAAATAACCATAGCAAACACTACTACCAGATGTACAAGACACATTAAAGGACCACTAGAGTGCCAGGATAACAAACTCGTTTTTCCTGGCTCTATGTAGTTATTAGGTCCCCCCCACACTCATCGCACCCCTCCCATTGGGCCGGAGGGGTTAAAACCCCTTCAGCCACTTACCTTTCTCCAGTGCCAGGCTCCCTCTGTGCTGGGGAACTATCATCCCCCTGCCGACGTCAGATCCGAATGCACATGCGCGGCAAGAGCCGCACGCACATTCAAACTGCCTATAGGAAAGCATTACTCAGTGCTTTCCTATGGACGTCAGCGTCTTCTCACTGTGATTTTCAAAAAAACTAGAGGGACCTGGCACCCAGACCACTTCATTGAGCTGAAGTGGTCTGGGTGCCTTTAGTGGTCCTTTAAAGCGCTGGAATAAGGGCACTACCTCATGGGTGGGATGATTAACTCCGTTTAAATGTGCATATCTTACAGGGAGTGCAGAATTATTAGGCAAATGAGTATTTTGACCACATCATCCTCTTTATGCATGTTGTCTTACTCCAAGCTGTATAGGCTCAAAGCCTACTACCAATTAAGCATATTAGGTGATGTGCATCTCTGTAATGAGAAGGGGTGTGGTCTAATGACATCAACACCCTATATCAGGTGTGCATAATTATTAGGCAACTTCCTTTCCTTTGGCAAAATGGGTCAAAAGAAGGACTTGACAGGCTCAGAAAAGTCAAAAATAGTGAGATATCTTGCAGAGGGATGCAGCACTCTTAAAATTGCAAAGCTTCTGAAGCGTGATCATCGAACAATCAAGCGTTTCATTCAAAATAGTCAACAGGGTCGCAAGAAGCGTGTGGAAAAACCAAGGCGCAAAATAACTGCCCATGAACTGAGAAAAGTCAAGCGTGCAGCTGCCACGATGCCACTTGCCACCAGTTTGGCCATATTTCAGAGCTGCAACATCACTGGAGTGCCCAAAAGCACAAGGTGTGCAATACTCAGAGACATGGCCAAGGTAAGAAAGGCTGAAAGACGACCACCACTGAACAAGACACACAAGCTGAAACGTCAAGACTGGGCCAAGAAATATCTCAAGACTGATTTTTCTAAGGTTTTATGGACTGATGAAATGAGAGTGAGTCTTGATGGGCCAGATGGATGGGCCCGTGGCTGGATTGGTAAAGGGCAGAGAGCTCCAGTCCGACTCAGACGCCAGCAAGGTGGAGGTGGAGTACTTGTTTGGGCTGGTATCATCAAAGATGAGCTTGTGGGGCCTTTTCAGGTTGAGGATGGAGTCAAGCTCAACTCCCAGTCCTACTGCCAGTTCCTGGAAGACATCTTCTTCAAGCAGTGGTACAGGAAGAAGTCTGCATCCTTCAAGAAAAACATGAATTTCATGCAGGACAATGCTCCATCACACGCGTCCAAGTACTCCACAGCGTGGCTGGCAAGAAAGGGTATAAAAGAAGAAAATCTAATGACATGGCCTCCTTGTTCACCTGATCTGAACCCCATTGAGAACCTGTGGTCCATCATCAAATGTGAGATTTACAAGGAGGGAAAACAGTACACCTCTCTGAACAGTGTCTGGGAGGCTGTGGTTGCTGCTGCACGCAATGTTGATGGTGAACAGATCAAAACACTGACAGAATCCATGGATGGCAGGCTTTTGAGTGTCCTTGCAAAGAAAGGTGGCTATATTGGTCACTGATTTGTTTTTGTTTTGTTTTTGAATGTCAGAAATGTATATTTGTGAATGTTGAGATGTTATATTGGTTTCACTGGTAATAATAAATAATTGAAATGGGTATATATTTGTTTTTTGTTAAGTTGCCTAATAATTATGCACAGTAATAGTCACCTGCACACACAGATATCCCCCTAACATAGCTATAACTAAAAACAAACTAAAAACTACTTCCAAAAATATTCAGCTTTGATATTGAGTTTTTTGGGTTCATTGAGAACATGGTTGTTGTTCAATAATAAAATTAATCCTCAAATACAACTTGCCTAATAATTCTGCACTCCCTGTATTTTTGAACTATACCAATAATGATCCCTAAATCAATTTATAACAAATTTTCAGACAACTATAAATGCACATATATGGAAACGTAAACCCCCAAGGATATCACTGAACACCATGAGCTGTAAAACAGAGGGTGGGTTAGATGTACTGCATATCCAGAAATATTATACAGCATCTATACTGGCAGTGATGATGGAGCGAGGTCTCCCTCACACCACTCTAAAGCAGGGTCCGATTCAGATTCCACACAAATTGTGGGTGAAACGGTAGAAAATATTTCCCAGTCAGAAAAGAGGTTGTTGGGTGAGGGGGTAATTGAGAGCAAACGATAAGAGGTGGTGATCAGAGAGAGGAAATGGAGTGTTGCAGATATTAGATTCTGTACATGAATAAGAGAAAATAAGGTTGAGGGTATTGAACGCTACATGAGTGAGAGAATTAGCCCACTGCAATAGTCCGAGGGAGGAAGTAATTGAAAGATTTTTTGTGCAGTAAACTGCGATGATTATACACACACAAGATACACACAGACACATACATACATACATACATACATAAAAACAAACGGGCATACAGCATACAGCTAAGGTTGAGGGTATTGCCAGCTACATGAGTGGGAGAATTAGCACACTGCAATAAAAAAAACAAAATCGGGGCAAGGTGGAAATGAGGAGAAAGCGAGGGGAAATCAAGACAGATCTATAAAGTATAGATACCCAATACAAATCAAGGGGGGTAATATAAAATAAAATAAAATGATATAGGTCTTCAAATTGATAGAGGTCCCAGTAGCAGCAGACCACTAATATACGTGTTGGGTTGGAATTGACATAAACCAAACTGAAATTGTAAATATATAGAAGCAATGATAACTATAGTATACCTTTGTGTTTTTGTATTTTATTTTTTATTTTTTTTATGTTTATTTATTTTTTTGGTCTATTTGATCAAAGCTGTCTGAGAGTTACATATTAAGAGCATGTTAATTGCTATGCATACATTTTGATTAAAATCAAAATTAATACTAATTAGAGTAATATACAGATCGGGCAGATGGGATTAAAATTCAACTAAAACAAGATTTAGGATATGCATAAACTGTATAAGGAAGGAATGTTTATTTAATTCAAGGGATAACCACCGATCTGAATATATAAGAATGATATAAATTGCTACTGAATGAGATAACATGGCCGAACAGACCGTAGAATGTAAAATGTGGCACCAGTGGCATACACATAACCCATGGGGCCCCGGTGCGAAACTGGTCCATAGGCCCTCCTCCCCCCCCACCCCCGACAGACAGACAGACACACACCCACAGACAAGATACACAGACAGACAAAGAAACAGGCATGCATACATACACATAATATTTAAGTCACCCTCCTGTTTCCTACTTTTTAGGTGCAGGAGGGTGACTTTCCCTGGGGTCCAGTGTGTCACAGGTGGCGGTCCAGAGACTGGGACCCCTTGAGTGCCTGATGAGAAGTGGGAGTCTTCAGCGTGGAAGTGGATTACAGGGTCCGGTGCAGGGTAACCGCACGCCCTCTGGTGCTGAACAGCAGCGTTTGTGCAGCCACATACCAGAACCCTGATTAAGCTTATGCGGATACCAGGAACTAGGAGCTTGGACTTGAGCAGACCTCCCAGGAGCTGAATAGGGAGGCTCTGCAGCAGGGATGTATCCAGTACTGAAGCAAGACAAGACTAGAGATAGGCACCAAAAATGAAAACAAGACAAAACTAGGAGAACCCAGAACATGTACACAAGACATGAGGAAAACAAGAACATAACATGGGCATGACTGGACAGGACTGTACATGGACTGGGATTACAAGATAAAATAAAACAAGACAAGAGATACAAGGAGCAGTGGCGTCGCTAGGGGGGGACCAGAGGGGGCCATGCCCCCCCTACATCATGCTGTGCCCCCCCTTGGGCCCCCCCAAATGCCAGCAACTTGCTGGCCATTGGGCTTCCCTTGGACTGTAACAGCCTGTTACAGCCCGAGGGAATGCAGGAGAGAGGTGCTGGGGGCTGTCTGTGGCCGGAGGGAGCACTGATTGGCTCCCCGGCACAGGCTCCGCCCCCAAACGAAGCCCCGAAGCACTGAGTGTCCCAATTTATTATACACACAACCCTGTATTATACAGAGCACTGACTGTCCAGGGATATTATACCCAGACAGTAATTGATAGCTGTGCTGCAAAATGTCTTTGGAATTTTTTTTTCAAATGTTGGCAACTATAGCACTGTATCAAGGATAATGTGTTTGTTTTTTTAATAATCCCTGGTGGAAAATAATGAATCCTCCACCAGGTATTATTAAAAAAACAAAACACATTGTGTCGGGGGCGTGGCTTAACATGCGACAGGGGGGGTCAAACTGCGGGAAGGCGGGGTTAAATGTGCTCCCTACTTTTGTCACTGGCCCTCCATGTGCCCCCCCGAAAAATGAATCCTAGAGACGTCACTGACAAGGAGACATAACTAAGGACTATATATGAAAAGTATGGGGATTTAGTTACATTATATGATCATACATTGCATAAGCCTGCCAACAATGCGAATGTACCCCATATCCGGCAGGTCCTACACTGCCTAATGTATGCTAAAACAACCACACTGAACCATAATAGAAAGGGCAGAGATATGAAGCAGAGATAAGCCCCGCCCCCGCCATAATGCAGCAGCCCATGCTGCTGCAGAAGATGGCTGCCTGACCCCCAGTGACAGGTAGGCTGGGGGGGGGGTGTACACACACACATTGCCCCCCATACAGCCTCCCATACACACACACTGCCCCCCATACAGCCTCCCATACACACACACTGTCCCCATACTGCCCCCCATACAGCCTCCCATACACACTGTCCCCATACTGCCCCCCACACACACTGCCCCCCATACAGCCTCCCATACACACATACAGCCTCCCATACACACACACACTGCCCCCATACAGCCCCATACACACACACTGCCCCCATACACACACACATTGCCCCCCATACAGCCCCTATACACACATACTGCCCCACATATAGCCCCCATACACACACACACACTGCCCCCATATTGCATACACACACACACATTGCCCCCCATACAGCCCCCCATACACACTGCCCCCATAGACACACATTGCCCCCCATACTGCTCCCCATAGACACACATTGCCCCACACACTCTGCCCCCCCATACACATACACTCTACACACATACACACACACTGCATGGACTCAGCAGTCTGTGTGTGTGTGTGGACTCGGCAGTGTGTGCATGGACTCAGCAGTCTGTGTGTGTATGTGTGTATGGACTCAGCAGTCTGTGTGTGTGTGTATGGACTCAGCAGAGTCTGTGTGTGTGTGTACGGATTCAGCAGAGTCTGTGTGTGTGTGTGTGTGTGATTCACAGAGTCTGTGTGTGTGTGTGTACGGATTCAGCAGAGTCTGTGTGTGTGTGTGTACGGATTCAGCAGAGTCTGTGTGTGTGTGTGTGTGTGTGTGAATGTCTGAGACTCAGCAGAGAATCTGTGTGTGTGTGTCTCTGAGGACTCAACTACAGAGTCTGTGTGTGTGTGTGTTTGTGTGTGTGTGTACGGACTCCACAGAGTCTGTGTGTGTGTACGGACTCAGCAGAGTCTGTGTGTGTCTACGGACTCAGCAGTGTCTGTGTGTGTGTGTACAGACTCAGCAGAGTCTGTGTGTGTGTACGGACTCAGCAGAGTCTGTGTGTGTGTACGGACTCAGCAGAGTCTGTGTGTGTGTACGGACTCAGCAGAGTATGTGTGTGTGTTTACGGACTCAGCAGTGTCTGTGTGTGTGTACGAACTCAGCAGAGTCTGTGTGTGTGTACGGACTCAACAGAGTCTGTGTGTGTGTACGGACTCAGCAGAGTCTGTGTGTGTGTACGGACTCAGCAGAGTCTGTGTGTGTGTACGGACTCAGTAGTCTGTGTGTGTACGGACTCAACAGAGTCTGTGTGTGTGTATGGACTCAGCAGTCTGTGTGTGTGTGTATGGACTCAGCAGTCTGTGTGTGTCTGAGACTCAACCCAAGAGTCTGTGTGTGTGTCACAGGACTCAGCAAGTCTGTGTGTGTGTCTGGGACTCAGCAGAGTCTGTGTGTGTGTGAGACTCAGCGGGAGTCTGTGTGTGTGGCTATTGTGTGTGTGTGTGTGTACGGACTCAGCAGAGTCTGTGTGCGTGCGTGTACGGACTCAGCAGTGTGTGTGTGTGTGCGTGCATGTACGGACTCAGCAGTGTGTGTGTGTATGTGTGTACGGATTCAGCAGAGTCTGTGTGTGTGTGTGTGTACGGATTCAGCAGAGTCTGTGTGTGTGTGTGTGTGTGTGTACGGACTCAGCAGAGTCTGTGTGCGTGCATGTACGGACTCAGCAGTGTGTGTGTGTATGTGTGTACGGACTCAGCAGAGTCTGTGTGTGTGTGTGTACGGATTCAGCAGAGTCTGTGTGTGTGTATGGACTCAGCAGTCTGTGTGTGTGTGTATGGACTCGCAGTCTATCAATAATTACAATTCCTGTGAGTTGTTGTGTAGGAAGGGCCCCAGTGTATTGCTTTGCCCAGGGGCCCTTAACTCTGTTAAAATGGTACTGCTTGTGTGTGTCAGTGAGCTTCTATTTAGTGAGCTTGTGTGTGTGTCCCTGAACTTCTTTGTACTGAGCCTTCTGTTTCTACAAGTGAGTGTCTGTAGTAAGCTTGTGTGTGTCAGAGAGTTTTGTCTGTCAGTAAGCCTATTTGCGCATGTCAGTGAGCTTGTGTGCTTACTGTAATATATATAATATATTGACTTGTAGGAATGGCATACGTTTTTTTTCCAGGGCTGCTTTGGATTCCCAGGGATTCCCAGTTTGGCTCTGCCAGCGAGTGCACTTTACCGCTTAATAATCTGTGTGAGCTGCCGCACACTTTAGCCCTTTTACATGCGTCTGGGAGCTGCTGTTGACAGGTACTAGTAGTCTAGAGATTGGGGTATATGCTCAGCTATCTGTATAATACAGATCTGTGTGTATAAAATATCCCAGGATAGTCAGTGCTTCCTGTATAGTGCTGCTCTCTGTCTTGGGATATTATACACAAACAGACCTGTATTATACAGAGAGCACTGACTGTCCAGGGATATTATACCCAGACCGTAATTGATAGCTGTGCTGCAAAATGTCCTTGGAATTTTTTTTTCAAATGCTGGCAACTATAGCACTGTATCAAGGATAATGTGTTTGTTTTTTTAATAATCCCTGGTGGAAAATAATGAATCCAACACCAGGTATTATTAAAAAAACAAAACACATTGTGTCGGGGGCGTGGCTTAACATGTGACAGGGGGGGGTCAAACTGCGGGAAGGCGGGGTTAAATGTGCCCCCTACTTTTGTCACTGGCCCTCCATGTGCCCCCCCGAAAAATGAATCCTAGAGACGCCACTGACAAGGAGACATAACTAAGGACTATATATGAAAAGTATGGGGATTTAGTTACATTATATGATCATACATTGCATAAGCCTGCCAACAATGCGAATGTACCCCATATCCGGCAGGTCCTACACTGCCTAATGTATGCTAAAACAACCACACTGAACCATAATAGCACTTAACTGCAAGAAAGGGCAGAGACATGAAACACTGCTGCAGGTCCAAGCTGAAACAAAAGGAAAGTGGAAAACAAACGGGTGTGGCAACATAAAACAAACATTTAAGTGAATCCATGAGACTGGGAAATCCAGGGATGGAATATAAGAATGAACCCAGAAACCCAGCAACAAAGAAAACCAGACATAGACCAGGAAAACCAAGCAAGGACAGCAAAAAGAGTACTGGATACCAGAAGCCTTTGCCAGAATGATCCGCAGCGAGGAACAGGATGTGACACAGTGGTGACTCTCACTCTGATTCCCTCTGCTTCCTCCAGCGCGCGCGCTCTCAGTGATAGCTGGGAGGAGTGACGTGCAGTCACTTCCTCCAGCGTGTGATGATCTCATCACAGGGGGCCCGGTTGCGCTGTTGAAGCTCCGCAGCGCTGACCGGGCCCTCTGACAATCCATCTCCATCGGGTGGCCCTAACAGCAATGGCCACCCGATGGGCACCTTAAAGGACCACTCTAGGCACCCAGACCACTTCAGCTTAATGAAGTGGTCTGGGTGCCAGGTCCAGCTAGGGTTAACCCATTTTTTTTTATAAACATAGCAGTTTCAGAGAAACTGCTATGTTTATAAATGGGTTAATCCAGCCCTCAAAGCCTCTAGTGGCTGTCTCATTGACAGCCGCTAGAGGCGCTTGCGTGCTTCTCACTGTGAATGCTTTCCTATGAGACCGGCTGAATGCGCGCGCAGCTCCTGCCGTGCATGCGCATTCAGCCCAGGAGGAGGAGAGGAGGAGGAGAGCTCCCCGCCCGGCGCTGAAGAAAGGTAAGATTTAACCCCTTTCCTCTCCCCAGAGTCCGGCGAGAGGGGGACCCTGAGGGTGGGGGCACCCTCAGGGCACTATAGTGCCAGGAAAACGAGTATGTTTTCCTGGCACTATAGTGGTCCTTTAATACGCGGCCCCAGCAGTTTGCAGCATGGGCTGGGTCCGCAAATGATGGCGGGCACCCAGTCGCAGGGGACTGCACGGCGGCCGGGCCCACTGGAGTGACTGGCCCAGTCGCAGCTGCGACACCTGCGACCGCGGTATGTACGCCAGTGTGTGGCACTATATTATTCTGTATTTTATACTATATTACTTTTGTAATTTGGAAAAAATACTATAAAAATTCAAATGTAAAAAAAAAAGAGCATGAACTCTAGAACTGTCGCTAGTTTTGAAATACTTTCTGAATGATACTAAATAATCCTTTCTAAAAAAATGCATGCAGTAACAAGAGCATATTTTACTAGGGAGGAGTTTAACAAAAGCATTCAGTGATGTGCACAATACTGACCCTTTTTGGCACATATAGCCTTTGTTTAGCATACACCTGCTTTTTGTAATCTTTTGCTATCTGTTCGATTGCATATATTTATATTTATTATATTTACTAACGTTTGGGTAAAAAGGCAAAGCGACCAAATGTCTACATTTTGCTAAAGATGAAATTAAATCACAGCTTGCATTCTTTTGCAGGATGCAAATGAGCAAATTCCTACTGGGTCAGATATCTGCCAAATTGTGGTGCAGGAATTTGCTACATCAACCTGTACGTTCCATGGGTAGCAAGAGTGCCCTGTTTCCAGCCATTGCCAATGCAGCGGACTATCCGCAACAGGCGGTCCTGGAAGAACTGAAGATGCCCTTCTCTCGTGCAATGATTGGAAACTTTTTCCAGGAAAGGCCAAAATTGGGGAACCAGTTTCTTGAGGATGCCATGCTCCAAAGCTATCTGAAAAGGCATCTTCCTCCAGTGGTAGGCACTGCCAACATTTTTTAAATAACACACATTAATGCCATATTCTATGTACATACCACAACACTTCAAATGGACAATAAAAGGGAACGTATTCCTTTTTTTTTTTTTTAAAGACCGTTTAAGACAGTGTAAATAGTTAAATAACCCAAGTTTGTATTTTTTTTTTTTTTATGTTTTTTCATTACAAATGTACAAACATTTGATACAATATAGCAAATAAAGTGAAAGATACATGGAAACTGAAAGAGTAAAGAAATAATAAAATCAAGCCTATTGACAAGGACAAGAAAAGGGCAGGCTAAATACATTTTACATATCCTATTAAATTACATCATATTTTGGGGGGTAAAAAGTTCTTTGACTTCCTGGCGCCTAAAATAATGAATATAGTGTATAGCGTGAGCTGCTACAGCACATGTATAGAATATAACTGAGTAACAAGATGACATTCTGCCAACACCAGGGTTTAAGTGGAGCTCTCAACAATGATTCTTACTCCTCCACAATTTGGTCAATATTAAGTATTCCAAATAAGGCATACTCAAAGAAAGAGGAATAATAGAATATAGTGTGACTCAGTGGATATGTAAAAATAGTGAGGGTAAATTAAAATTGGCACACTCACAGGGATAGAGTAGTAGTAGTATTTATATATCGCCAACTAATTCCACAGCGCTTTACAATATTATGAATGGGGAAATGGATAGGCTCAAATAACAATGTTTTAAGATGACACTCTATCTCTTCATTCCTCAGAAGTTAATATCTCAGCAAAAGGAAACAGAATACAACCAATGGTGTGTTATCATAAACAAGGGAGTCAATATGCACAAATACAAATGTGCGGCTCACCTTGTTTAGAGCCCAAAAGACCAGGCTCTAGGTATAATCAGCAGATAAGATAGTAAACGTGGTACCGCCTCATTGTGTAGCTGGACCAGGCAGAAAGGAGGATCCATTGACTTCAACATTTATTGTAAATTTATTGATCACTACAATTAAAAAGTAAAAAGTCTGCTGGCACTCTATGAAATGCATGTCATCATCCAGCAGCTTTTTCAATCAAGGCTCTATAAATGGTTCTTTTCGATCCCCTGCACTCATGCAATCAACTGCATAGATCATCTATCTATAATTATCCAATATGTATAGTCAAGTGTTAAACTGGAGCAGTTGGAGGCAGTTGGCATCTAAGAGATGTATGCGCCTACATCCAAGCAATCAAACACCAACACAACCTGCAATTGAACACAAATATTACACCCAAACACACCTCTGCATTCAAACTCCAAAATTATATACATGCACACAAATGTACATCTGCATTTCAAATCCAGTATTACATTTAAACACACCCCTGAAATCAGGGCCGGACTGGGAAGTCAGGGCTGGTGTGTGCTGTGTGCGTGCGTCTGGGGTTGCTGTGTGTGAGTGTGAATTTATTTTTATTTAAATATATTTTTTTATTAACTTTTAAAAAAAGTTATATCCCCCCTCCCTTCTTACCTTTAGTCTGGGAGGGGGGGAGCCATTCTGCCATGAGGGGGGATCATGCTGCTTTCCCTGGTGATTTTAGTGGTGAGAGTGAACTCTAGCCTGCAGGCTAGAGTTCACTCTCGCGAGACCTGAGCGTTGCCACGGCAACGCTCAGAATCCCGTGAGAGGACCCGGCGGAGCTGCTGGCTAGAGCTCTGCGGGTCCTCTCCTCCCTCCCTCTCCAGCCTGCGGTCGCTTATAATTGCCTGTTGGCCGGTGAGGGAGATCTTTGATCTCCCCACCGGCCCATGATGGCACACAGCAGGGCCAGCGCAAGGACAGTGCTGACCCTGCAGAGGCTGGCAGGGGAGATTCTGTGATGTGGCCTCGGCCCCACGGCCGCCATCGCGGCCCACCGGGCATTTGCCCGGTATGCCCGATGGCCGGGCCTGCCTGAAATCAAACACCAACACTACACACAAAAGCACATCTCCATTTAAAAGCCAACACTACATACAAACACACCCCTGCATTCAAATGCAAACCTTACACACATGTACACCTCTGCATTCCAATGGCAACAGTACATGCAAATACACCCCTACATGCACACATATATTGTCTATACAAAAACATGCTTACATTCAAATGCACAAACACAACCCTGCAAGGATGGGTAAACGGTAGATTCTCACCTGGCATAGCATCATTGGAATTGTATGACAGAGGATCTACCTTTTGCCCTTTGTTGCACTAAAGGAGGGCCCAAAATCTTTATTGCACCAGGGTCCTCTCTAGATTAGTTCTGCCACTGGAGTTATATTTCTGATAAATACCTGCTAAGCAGGAAATGTTCACACTGATAATAATAGGATTGCTAGGACTGCCTGACTGGTTTCAGTTTCTGTTATATCTGTGCAGGGATGAATGGATGAAGCAGTAGCAGAGAGATTTTTTTTTTAAATGTTTCCTGAAAGCAACACATATATATATACACACTGTCTCTCTATATAGATAGATTTTATTTGATTATTTATTTTTTAATTTGACCATGAAGCATTGCTTTCAGATTTCAACACATTAACCTTCAAATGTAAATTAAATGCATTTGTGCAGCATCCAGACTAGTGCAATCTGCACAATCAATCAGCAGCAACTATAATACTTGATGAAGATTTACTTCCTTACTGAATATTGTGTAGTTTGCAGTTTAGTATTTTCCTCAATTATTGCCAAACTTTATTTAAACATTGGGCAATGAAAGGTAGAAAATAATGGCGACTACCTTAGAATCTGTTCCACATGTACCTATTCTAACTGTGCATCAATAATGTGGCATGGCAACTGGGTTAATGTAATGTGCATCAAATATATTGCACCCTGAACAGATCATTCACATATAACCTGTGTTCCCTATAGGTTAATTGTTAGTGTAAAATCCACCTAAGAGGTTTGCCCTGACGTAGCAGGTGGGCTTGCATTTAATGGCTATTGGACTTACTAAATAACCTCCATTTATTTAAATATGCGTAGGGATTTGGAATAGTGCACATGTAACTTTTTTCTTTTTTTCTTTGGATTTTATTGTAAGTGTGCTATGGTCGTTGCTGCCGCCTATGAGTAGTGAAAGTTTGAGCACAGGACTTATTTTTGTGTATACATATAACCTGTGGCGTTCCCTTTGCAGGTGTTGGAGGAAGTTAGTCAAGATCTTGATCGTTTTAGCCAACGTTTAGTGGAGGAAATTGATGCATTGGGACGAGAATGTGAACTGAATCCCCCAAAGTTGCAGCAGTATGATGCTTGGGGTCGAAGGGTGGATGATATTGTTACTTGTTCGGCTTGGAAAAGAATGAAAAATATTTCAGCAGAAGAAGGCCTTATAGCTGAAGCCTATGAAAGGAAATACTCCAGCTGGAGGTAACTATACCAGGATGTATGCCAATATCTTCAGTGTTATAGGCAATGGCAGATTAGGTACAAGATGCAACTTTATCCTACAACTATTTGCCATAATGTCCCTGTAAGTATCAATGTGTCTTATATCTTATTATATCTAAAAGCATTCTATAATAACAAAGGAACTATAAAAGAAAAAAACTGACTTATGCCTCATTTTTAAATATTTTTGGATTAGCATTTCAAATTATGTAATATTCGTGGATGAACGTTTAAATAACTTTTAAAATGATTTTTTGAAAATAAATCAATTTAAAAAATATATCTATATCAAAATATTACATTTTTGGATGAACTTTTAAAATGATATAAGGAGCACTATAGTGCCAGGAAAACGAACTCTTTTTCCTGGCACTATATAGTCCTTAGGTCCGCCCCCTCCTGCTGGGCTGAAGGGGTTAAAACCCTTTCAGCCACTTGCCTTAATCCAGCGCCGGGCTCCCTGGCGCTGGTGACCTCTCCTGCCGACGTCCGCTCGGAATGCGCATGCGCGACAAGAGCCGGGCGCGCATTCAAACCGCCCATATGAAGCATTACTCAATGCTTTCCTATGGATGTCCTGCATGTCCTCAATGCGATTTTCGGGGAGACAGCCACTAGAGGCTGGATTAACCCTCAATGTAAACATAGCAGTTTCTCTGTGTGGCGAAACCGGCCTCGCCACGTGTCCTTGGAGGGGGCTGCTTGCCCGCCTCTTGCCTTTGGACTATGGACCAGACTTTATGTGAATGTGTTATACCCCAGATAGGAATCCCATGGAGCCCATTCGTATGAAACTGACTGTAAAGACTTTGGCTCCATGGCGATTAAACTGTATTTGTGTGGTCCGAGCGCCATTCACTTAATAATGTGCGCTCAGACCTGAGCTATCTGGGGATATGTGAAATGTCTGTGTGTTATGTGTAAAATGTGACTTTATGTATTTTAAAGTGTTTTGTGTCTTTTGCAACCATGTGCTTAATGGAGTCTTGTGTCTGTCCTGGGAGATAATTGAATTACTTATCTCCAGGATAGAAGACTCTGAAACTGGTTTGGGCCAGAAAGCCATGCTTCATTTAGTCACAAAGGACTTTTTACTAACTTTTGAACCCCTTGTCTGATTTGTGCCATTTTGAATATGTTGTTCCCCTGAATGGATTGATTGTGAATATGTAATTTTATGTGAATGTGATGTATGGTTTTAGAGTTATGAAAGTTGGGTAGAAAGTATGTTTTAACTGTATGTATAATTGAGTTTCCTCTCAGGATAAGGGGAGGGAATATGTGGGATGTAACTGTGATGTGATTGGTTGTTTTGTAACGCCCTGTGGGCTGTACTATGTTTGTGGATTGGGAATAAAAGAGACTGTATGTGACAGTACAGGAGTTCCTGTTTTAACCCTCAAAGTGAAGTGTCGTCTCATTATTGGGGGAAGGATTTATTGTATGCTGTTCCAGTTTGACTGCTAGGAGAGTAAACCTATTCGTATGGTTCCTATTCAACTGTCTACAGCATTCATATGCTTGAGAGGATTCATATGCTTCTCCGGTTCGGTGGTTGTGGTGTCTGCTGCAGTGTTTGGAGTCCTCAGGAAGCGCTAGGAGCATCCTTTAACGGAGGTACCCAGTCGGGGTGCCAGGCGATCCGTTACACTCTGAAACTTCTATGTTTACAGCTGCAGGGTTAAAACTTGGGGGACTTGGCACCCAGACCACTTCATTGAGCTGAAGTGGTCTGGGTGCCTATAATGGTTCTTTAAATCGTTTAAAGAGCTTGCCCAAAAATATTAAGTCTAGATCCCAGTGCTTATATCTGATTGGACAATTGAGGGAGAGCTGTGTTCTAAGTAGACTTAGGATGAACCTCAACTAGGGTATCATGTA
This sequence comes from Pelobates cultripes, assembly GCA_933207985.1. NCBI lineage: Eukaryota > Metazoa > Chordata > Amphibia > Anura > Pelobatidae > Pelobates > Pelobates cultripes. The sequence goes on along the minus strand of OW240916.1, from coordinate 178,003,727 downwards.
CAATATTGCAGAAGAATATAAAAGTTTAGATGGGGTCCATAGTTGAGTTACCAAGCTGGTGCATGGTTTACATGATAATACTTATAGGAAAAGATCTTAATATGTATGACCTGATTGGATGACAAGGTAAGTAAATACAATAAAAACCTATGATTATATAATATGAGTCTACAAATACAATTTTGTATAACAGAGCCACATAAATTGTAATGACCAAAGTACTATGGTGTGAAAGGGGAGTTAAAAAATGAAATGACATGCAGATAAATCAAAGGTTTACAAATGGAGATATGCCTTCAATATATCTTGTGCTAATGAGGAAAGACCGATTGATGAAAGCCGTTTCGCAGCAATACTCCACATGATATGGGAGTGACATAATGTAGACCCAATAATCGCAAAATAGCAATTGCAGTGGCCCTTAGAAATGCAGGGAAAATAGTATAGAATAGTATAAAACGTTATTGCACATTTATGGGAGTCTTAAAATGATCAACGAACACAATTACATTTTAAAAAGCACTATCAAACAGGACAGAAATTGCATAACCTATAAAAACCAGAACTACGTTCAACCCGAGCCTCTCACCAATGTGTTTTGGCTGAATGTGACTTTATAAAATGACAGTTAATACAACTCCCATATGAATACCAGTTTCTTCTTGGTTAAAGGGACACTCTAGTCACTAAAACAACTTTAAATTAATGAAGCCATTTTGGTGTATAGATCATGCTCCTGTCTCACTGCTCATTTCTCTACCATTTAGAAGTTCAATAACTTTGTTTATACAGCCCCAGCCACACCTCCCTGCATATGACTTGCACAGTTTTCCTGGAAAGAGACACCTAATGTTTACACTTTCTTTATTACAAATTCTGTTTAATTTAGAATCTATCTCCTGCTCTGTTGATAGTTTTTGCTAGACAAATTAAAGTTCACTTTACAGAGTAGGAGATAAAAAAAATAAAAAAAAATAAAACAATTAAAATAAGCTACATCTGATTTAAAATGAAACCATCCTGTTTTCATGCAGGCTGTGTCAGTCACAGGCAGGGGAGGTGTGACTAGGGCTGCATGGACAGACAGATAATTGAGCAGTGAGTCTTCAAAGACATGATCTCTACTCAAAAACTGCTATATTAAGCTAAAGTTGTTTTGGTGACTTTAGTGTCCCTTTAATTACAATAGTTTTGGTGGCTTTTCCACTCCTTCAATCAGCTTACCTTTCCATTGTGTCTAGTCCATCCAAGTTACAGGTACCAAAAGGAGTTAACAGAATAAAAGTAATTACATAGTATACATGTGTTCCACAATGTAACATTAACACTTTACTATAAAGTGCAATAGAGCCCAGCTAAAAGATGCAAATAGTCCCCACGAGTATGTGTTCTGTGGTGTAACGCAGACGTGGTAACCTAAGATTTCCTCATTTTAAAGCAGCATGTGCTACAAGGTACAGTCGAAAAAGAACTGCATCTAAACATAAAGCCAAGAGACCATATATTAAAACTTATACCTTTTTTTTTTTTTGACAATTTTTATTGTTTTTCGTGGTTTGTCCCCTGTTGGAGGTGTCGAATATCAGGATCGAACTGGATAAAGAAAGGAAATAGGGTGGGGGAAAAAAACATTTATACATTTGTCAAGTACAGTGGTAGGACAGTTTATTCACAACGCTGAAGATCATTCAAGTTTATCGCTCATTGACTCCTCTCTGCTCTCTCCCACCTCCCACCTCTTTTAGCCTTTATAGGCTGGCTATTCTGTCTTATTTTCTTCCATCAGGAGTGCCCCTTCCGTCCTATCTGCTGAGGTCTTTTAGTTGTGATGGGGCTGGGGATTGGCGATATGTCATCGATGTGCTGTCAATTATGTTGGGTGGGGGAATGGGTGGGGAAAAGTATCTGTAATTCAGTTCATATAGGTGCTAGTTCTGTTTCCACTTTTGGATGGTGATTCATGTTAATGCTTCTGGTTTGGTCTCTGTTCTTCGTCAAGCTTTTGACGAGTCACGTAATGTAGGGGGTACAGAAAAAAAGGGGGAATGGGAATACAAGCTTGAAGTTGTTAGCATAGTGTGTCCATACAGTAATTACATAGTAGACATGTTTCGTTTAAGCAAAGTAGGCATTACAGACATCAATGCAAAAGCTTCAGCATAGGCTGTAGTCAAACTCTGTAGTAACCTTCGGATAATGGGGGGCTAGGGGTAGTGAGGCATGTGTAGCTTGCAGTGCCCAATACAGAGTGGGAAGATAGTATCTTGGGCATTGCTCAAACCTCCATGGGTTCCCCGGGGACGTACGTTTGGAAGGTGTGCCATGTTGTTTAGAGAGGGGGAAAGGTGGTCCGACGGGGCCCATGGGGCATGTGACCTGTGGGGCTGTTGGGGCCACCGGAGACGGGCTGTTGCCGTTTTAGTGCCAGTTGTGGTCTCATTGTGTTCTCTGTTGGGCTCTGTAATGCCGGTATGATAAAGATGGCTGCCATTTGGAGAGGTGACAAGTGGGGGTTGGCTGTTTTTCCACTGTGTGCTTATCAGTGTGAGGGCTGCGATGAGAATTTGGCAGACTAAATATTGTTAGCTTTTTTTGGAGTTGCTTCGGGAACAGTAGGAGGAGGAATATTTTGGGAAAGGTCAATTCCCATGCAGCTTTTTATCAGGCATTTCACTGCTTGCCAGTATAGGCTAAGTTGTGGACATGACCACCATATGTGGAGCATGTCGCCCCTGTCACCCTGGCATCTCCAACACTGATCTGAGGTGGAAGGGTAGCTGTGCTTTAAGGGTGTGGGTACCATGTACCACCTATTTTGCGTGACAGTTCAATGTGTCGAGCATAGTGTCATTTGTTTGTGAGCGTGGAATATCTCCTTCCATTGGGGATCCGACACGGTTGTCTGGACATCCCTATCCAACACCCTTTTAAAGGCAAAGGAGTCTAGGTTTGTCGTGGAGTGTTCTGACGCATATGTTAGGGGGAGAAGCTTTTTAGGGGGGTTTTAATATAAGGCTGACACATTCCGCGTCGGACAGTTGTGGCCCAGTTGGGTTGAGGCACGTTTTAAATGATTGAAGACTAGGGGACAGCTTGATGGTCATAGGCAGGCTATTCCAAAGGAAAGGAGCCACCTGCGAGAAGTCCTGCAAACGTGAGTTGGCCATACGGGTGCAGGTAGCGGACAGGAGAAGGTCATGGACAGAGTGGAGAGACCGAGAAGAAGCATACCTGCAGATCAGTGAAGAGGGGCTAGAATTGGTCAGTGCTTTTATAGGTGTGGATTAGTACCTTGAATTGGCTCCTATAGGATCCAGGAAGCCAATGTAAGGACTGACAGAGGGGAGACGTGTGAGAGGAGTGACAGGGGAAGAAAATGAGTCTAGCTGCAGCATTCATTACAGACTGTAGCAGGGCAATACGACTTGTGGAAAGACCTAATAGGAGAGCGTTACAATAATCCATGCAAGAGATTACTAGAGCATGGACAAGCTCCTTAGTAGCATCTTGCGTAAGAAAGGGGCGGATGCGGGCTATGTTTTCAAGGTAGAATCTACAGGATTTGGTAACAGACTGGATGTGAGGCCCGAATCAAGTATAACACCAAGACAGCTCACTTGCAAGGATGGACTGATGTGGGTGCCACTAACTTGAAGGAGGAGGATCCGTATTAGGAGGAGGAAAGTCAATAGACATGTGCAATTCGTTTCATTACTTCCGAATGTCTGAAAAGCTGAATTGCCAAAGTTCCGAAGTACTAATATACCTACCCTGTGGAAGAATGAAGAATGTTACACTGTACACAAGTTTAAATAAAAAGTATACAAACATAGCCAGGATTCAGCTATAAGCATTTGCAACACTTACAACAATCAAGTAACACACATTCATATAAAATGTAAGTTAATTAGCCAGTCAATGGAATGACAAGAATGAATAAGTAGATAACTCCCGAGCCCTTATTCTAATTTAGGGCCCCCACCCACCACTCAGGGGTGGGGGCCAGGGGGAGGACAATAGGTTCCAGAAGTTTTGAAGAAAAAGGGAGCAGGGATATGGTACGATAGTTAGAAGGGGAGAACGGGTTGAGATGTTTTTTTAGGACAGGTACTACAGTAGCATGTTTAAGGGCAGCAGGGACAACACTAAAAGAGAGAGAGCCGTTGAAGATCTGTGTTAAGGAAGGCACAAGACAAGAGGAGAGAGATCTGATAAGGTGAGACGGGACAGGATCGAGCAGGCAAGTGGTGGGGCGAGAGAAAAGGAGAAGCGCAGCCACCTCTTGTTCAGTAGCCTGGGAGAAAGTCTGAAGGGTAGGAAAGGCATGATTCAGGTGTAGTTGAGAAATAGAGGAGCAAGGTGGTGAAAATTCTTTCCTTAGCTGTTCAATCTTGTCGGTAAAGTAGTATGCAAAGCTATCGGCTGTAAGGTTAGTTTGGGGGATGGCAACAGCAGGGCAAAGAAGGGAGTTAAAGGTATTAAAAAGATGCCTGGGATTGCGGGAGCATGAGCTAATTAGGGAGTAAAAGTATGACTGTTTTGGCAGGGACTGTGCTGTATGAATGCAACATGAATTTGTAGTGGAGGAAGTCCGACTGGGTGCGTGACTTCCTCCAGCAGCGTTAAGCAGAACGGGAGCATCTCTGCAGGTAGCGTGTTGATTTAGTGTGCCACGGTTGGGGCTGTGTTCTCCTCAAGGTACATGTTTGGAGCTGGGTTGCAGCGTCCAGGGCAAAGGTGAGGGTAGTGTTATATGAGGAGATAGCCAGTGAGGGACAGGAGAAAGTAGGGATGGATAGAAGTTGGGAATTACCGTATATATGTCGACCCAAATATAAGTAGAGACCATTAATTTTACCCCAAAAAACTGGGAAAACTTATTGACTCGAGTATAAGACTAGGGTGGGAAATGCAGCAGCTACTGGTAAATTTCTAAATAAAATTAGATCCCAAAAAAATTACATTAATTGAATATTTATTTTGTGTATATAATGAATGCAGAGTGTATGTGTGTGTATGAATGCAGTGTGTGATGCAGAGTGTGTAACCTTGGTGGGGGGGTGGGCATTTTTATTTTATTTTTTTAAATTATTATTATTTTGATATTAAAATTTTTTTTTTTTTAATATTTATTTTATTTTAATATAATTTTTTTTTAATTATATTATTTAAATTTGTATTTATATTTTTTTGTCCCCCCTCCCTGCTTGATACGTGGCCCTCATTCCCTGGTGGTCCAGTGGCATGGGCTGTGTAAGAGGGGGCTAGCAGAGAGCTGATACTTACCTTTCCTGCAGCTCCTGTCAGCTCCCTTCTCCTCCACTGTAAGTCTCGCGGTCTGAGTGCCACGCGGAGCGTTGCCATGGTAACCCGTGGCAACGTTCTTACCCCACGGCTCTCGCAAGACTTACAGTGGAGCTGACCGGCACGGAGGTGAAAGGAGCTGACAGGTTCTGCAGGAAAGGTAACAGCTCTCTGCCAGCCCCAACAGGACTGCCGGGCTTGTAATGAGCCCGGCGGTCCTGGTCTGTATTATGGAAATGTAAGTTGCCATAATACAGACAGTGACTCGAGTATAAGACGAGTGGGGGTTTTTCAGCACAAAAAATTTGCCGAAAAACTCGTTGTATATACTGTAATATTAGCTGGTAGCTGCTGGAGGTCAATTTAATTCAGATTTCTTCTTAGTTGAGGGGGGTTAGCTTGAGGATGATGGGTTAAGAGGTTATTGATAGCAAATGATAAGAGGTGGTGATCTGAGAGAGGAAATGGAGTGTTGCAGAGATTAGAGATTGTACATTAATGAGAGAAAATAAGATCAAGGGCATTGCCAGCTACATGGGTGGGGGACTTAGCCCACTGCGGTAGCCCAAGGGAGGAGTTCATTGAAAGTAGGTTTGAGGCTACTGAGGACAAGGACAGGTTAATAGGATGTTAAAGTCCTCAAGAATTAGGGATGGAATATTAGAGGAAGTAGGGAAGCCAAGCAGCAAAGTGTTCAAGGAAGAGGAGAGGGGAACCAGGGGGATGGTAGATAACGGCAATGTGTCAAAACAATGTTAAAACTTGCTTTTCCCACAGAAACCTCACATTTGCAGTGATGTTACTACTGCAAAGGATTCTGGGTGGGCATATGCAAATTAGTTCAACAAAGAATCACATTTTGCCTCATTATTCAATTTTAAACATGGATTCCTTGGAGTTTGTGTGCTTTATACAACAGCTTTGATGCACAACTCAGGAAGATATGCAAAGCCAGTGAACCACTCATTTACAGCTGTTGTTGAGGTATGTATGTGTGTGTGTGTGTGTATATATATATATATATATATATATATATATATATATAGAGAGAGAGAGAGAGAGAGAGAGAGAGAGAGAGAGAGAGAGAGAGAGAGAGAGAGAGAGAGAGAGAGAGAGAGAGAGAGAGAGAGAGAGAGAGAGAGAGAGAGAGAGAGAGAGAGAGAGAGAGAGAGAGAGAGAGAGAGAGAGAGAGAGAGAAAAAGAAAGAAAACCAGCACTCAAGGAATTTTAACAGATCTAGGGAGCTTTCATCAGGACATCTTAAAATGAAAATTATACTTATATAAGGAACAAAATTACTTGGTAAATGAGGTACTTACATGCAGCTGGTTCAGGGATTGCTCGTGTCTGTTTGCCGCCACGACTGAATTAATTTCCGGGTTGGCCACCTGACCGTGAGTCTCCTGCTAATTGGGCACCGTTCGTAGGTGCTTAGCAACCAAGGATACAAACTTCCGATTGGTTAAAAAGTAGTTCTATGGTCTACTGAAGGGGACAAACTTAAACAATGCATTTATAACCGCTTTTCAAGCGGAGGATGCTGTAATTAAAAAGTATAACTGTCTGTGGCCACACAGGAGACGAGCAATCCCTATATAAGAATGGGAGGTTACAGAGTGCAGATATATTATTACACATGTATTATTGACATTTAAAGATTATATATTACATAGCCAAAATATAAAGACCTAAGTGTCTATTATTAATGTGAATGTCTGTGGTATCAAAAAAGCTGTTTAAAGTGCTAAGTGTTCAGGTGTGAGAAACATCTTTGATAAAGAAGATCCTAGATAGGAATAGAAAAAATATACAAAAACATTTTTTTGTATGTCTGGTATGCTTTATGACTCTGGTGTCCTAAATATTTAAAAAGTGTAGGGGAAACAGAACCTTACAAAAAAAGTGAAGACAAAATATTATATTTAAAGAGGACCAAGTCCAATATTATAATTATTCTAGACATGATGTGTATAAAGTTATGTCATATGTAGTGTGCAAAAACTGTGAAGTTTATGATATATAAAAAATGACAAACTTAGAAAGAGAATTCTACTTAAAAGTAAGCGATGTATTACTAAAATATTGTCATTCTATCCCATGTGTTGACATTATTATGATAGAATGACATTATTTTAGTAATACATACAAGCAACCAGGATAGCCGTAACCTCCTAAGGATCTTTGAGCATTTACAAATCTCACTAGCCACAAGGTAAATAGTTACCGGCGCGCCCAAATCATAAACACCACCGGTCAGTCCACATATCGGTCAGGCCAATGGGCTATAAGCCATCACAGTGGGCCAGTCAAATGAGTAGGTCCACACAGTGCACTAATCAGAGGCAACGGCTTCCGCACTAATCCGCACGTCACAACCATAGCTACGTTTCACGCCACTCCACTTATCTATCATACCTAGGTGGATACCGCCCGCATCAGTCACGAGAGAGACCACGAATATCTCACGTCACCCACCTCCCCTCACATCAAGTAGGGTATCACCCCCATAAGGACGGCCTTAAACACACGCCAGAGGGCCGTTGTCACCCCATAAAAAATGGTCACTTAACTAATATCACACGTATTCCTCTTCCAGAATGTCGCACGCCTCAGATATAGCAAAGGATATCTCCCCACCCTGCACCCCTGCCAGAGCCACCAGCCCACCTAGACAAAGCACCCCGACCGAGAACATAGATCGCTAGCCCAGGATCTCTACGTTCTTGGACCATTCCCAAGATCATGGCTGAAATTAGGAGAAAGGGCATCCCATACCCCGCCACAGCTTGCAAAGCAGAACTTTATCGTTTATTAAATGTGAACCCCAACACTTCGAGACCAGGGACTAGCACACAAGGGAACTATGGGAATGCATCCAGAATCCAGGCCACCATGTCCGCACTATTGTCGCTTGTTAATCTCATTAACGACAGATTGGAAAAACTGGAAAACCAAGTGGCAATTATCACCTAACAGCCAACCCTGCCACATGTCGTACAACTACACCGACCCTGGGTAATAGAACTAACCCTATCCCGACACCAACCGCTTCACACATCATCATGCCCGCCCCCTTAGTTCCACAGAACATCAAAAAAGACATACTAAAAGGGAAGGATGTAAACTTAGTATCCCTTCTGATCGCAACACAAGACGTAATCGAGAATAAGGCTTACAACTATAGGGACATCTCAGTAATTCTTAAGGCCAGGGACCCCAGGCTAAATAAGAAATTATCAATCCCTGACTTTGTGATAGCTTTCGGTCTGTATAGAGATGTGATATGTTTCACATCTCCCCAACGCAGTGTGGAGCTCGACCTATACCTTCACAAATTCGTGGACCTTGGTAACAAATACGGAGGCTACTCTTTCTACGACTATCTTAAATCATTCTTGGCGAAGGCAGCTGCAGCATTGATCCAATTTAACACACACTCTTACTGGAGCCAAATAGACATGGAGCTCTTCTGCCGTCATTTCACTGGACTCAAGCCTCCGTCTTGTGCCATATGTGCGTCTACCGCCCATACCACCAATCTGTGCCCCAGTGATCTTGGCTACATTCTACCAGCCAAACTGAGCCCACTCCCACTAAATCGGACAGGACACTTAAAGACAAATTGGGCAGGCCCATCGTGTTCTCGGCAAGGCACAGGTATGCAATAACTTCAGTGCTGGAGGTTGTAGCTATATCGCTTGTAGGTTATTGCATGTCTGCTCCCTGTGCTTTAGAGCACACGCCAAGACGATGTGCCCCAACAGAATGTTCCCCAAACAATGACTCACTGAAATTCACACCTTGCGTATTATCTAGAAAATAACCCCTCCCCACACTTGGTCGAATTCCTTAACACAGGTTCACTAAAGGATTCCACACAGGGCTGGTGGCACTCCCGGGGGGCACCTTAGTATGTAAGAACCTCCAATCAGCCACCCTAGACCCAGACACCATGCATAGCCTGCTCACGGCCGAACTTCACCACAGGTTTATGATTGGTCCTTTCAAACAGCCTCCCTACTCCGATTGGAGAACAAACTCAATTGGCAAATCCACTGGAAAATTTAATAATAATGTTTAATTATCGACCTCTCTGCACCTCATTCCTCTTGTGTTCCTAGTCTCAATGCACTTATACCATCAGGGGAATTCTCACTACAGTACGCCACAGTGGACAATGCCATGGGAGCAATCTTGAATGCCGGGTATGGCGCCTGGTTAGGCAAGACAGATATATCAAATGCTTTCAAACTGCTACCCATTCATCCGTCACTGTGGCATCTGCACTGCGTCAAATGGAGGGGCCAGTACTATTTCGCCATGCGTCTGACGTTTGGGGCCAGGAGCAGCCCCAAACTGTTTGACATGTTCGCCAAACACTATGCTGGCTGATCCTGAACGTGTGCTGCTGTCCAGTGGCAATACATTATTTAGATGACTTCCTCACTGTTGAAGAACCCAACAAAATTCCCCATGGCATTAACAAAACCATGGCACTATTCTCCACATTCGGGTTGCATCTGTCAGCGGAGTAAACGATAGGCCACACTACCAAGCTAACCTTCCAAGGCATCCAACTGGACTCTGCAACCATGATAGCCAGTCTGCCTAATAAGAGAGGCTTGCATACACTTCCGTCACTACTCTGCTCACTTAATTTCGCTATTCGCATAATACCACAGGGCCGCGCTTTCATTTCACGCCTACTGCACATACTAACAGGCCCCTCATGATAACCACATATTTACCATCGACATTCACGCCATAGTAGACTTAATCATGTGGTGTAAATTTCTTTCATCCTGGAACGGAAAATCAATGTTTATACCCCCGCTAGACGCAGATTCCCCGGTCATAAGGACCAACTCAGCAGCCCACTCAGGGTTTGCAGCCATCTATCAAGATCAGTGGTTCTAAGACTCATGCCCCCCCGAAACTCTGACACTACAGGCCTTTTTAGCACCACATCCACTATATATATATATATATATATATATATATATATATGTATGTATATATGTATGTGTATATATGTATGTATGTGTGTGTGTGTGTGTGTGTGTGTGTGTGTGTATGTATGTATGTATGTGTGTGTGTATATATGTATGTATGTATATGTATGTATGTGTGTGTATATATATATATATATATATATATGTGCAGCAGCACACACCTGGGGTTCACTATGGGAAGGCAAAGCAGTCAAATGCCTCTCCGATAACGAAGCCGCCATCGAAATCATCAAGAGACTTACATGGCTGGCAGCAACACACAGCTTTCACATAGTTTGCATACACGTACCCGGCCGAGAAAACATCGACGCTGACGCTCTCTCTCGTTCCAACTTTTCACACTTTTCTTACACCACCATACGGCAGCCAGCCTTTCTGGGACCTGATAATGGACTAGTCCTTCTAAAACAACCCGCCCAGAGCCTGGCAAAATCCGCCTTATTAGATCATACTAAAAGAGCCTACGACAGAGCACTGACCATTTTCACCAGGTTCACATCTGAACATCACATCACCGACACCTATTCCATAGACACGTTAGCATTGACCGCTCACTGCCACTTGCACCTAAAGTTGGCACACAATACCATCAAAATGTATCTAACGGGAATACACCACCACCTACTCACCTCATTCGCAACTCATAGACATTTCACGTCAAACTATTACCTGAAGAACATGCTCAAGGGCATACAACACGGGGTAAATGCAAAGCCCTATCAGACTTATTGGACACCCACCTGTTTGAACCTCATACTAACAACATAATCAAGGCAGCTATGTATATATCGCTTTCTACGGGTTCCTAGCCCCAACGAGTTCACGGTGGGAAGACTTTCAGGGAATCCTTCATATATTAGACTTGGGGATCTGCACAAACAAGAAGACCACTACATACTACAACTAAGACTTTCCAAGACTAATCAGATGGGGCCTCCAACTGACTGAGGTTCAATACTTTCCAACACACAGCAAATGGTGTCCAGTTACTGTCTTGGATACCTTTTGCCTCTCCCTCACAGGACAGACCTACTCCCCTCTGTTCGAAATACACAACAAACCACTCACCACCGCCAAGTTCATGGACATTTGGTCGTGGCCTATTCTAGTGGCCATGGCCCTTACGTAATACATCTCCGGGCACTCCTTCAGGATTGGCGCCGCTTCAGCCACATCCAGCAAAAACGTGCCAACAAACATCATACATAAGTTGGGCAGGTGGAAATCCGCCGCCTAGAGTAAATATATTCCACAACCAGAAAAAGAACTCAGGAAAGCATTCAAAGAACTGGTCATGTAAATAAATAGGAGCATTAAAAGCGTCTTGATTAAATCCTTTTTCCCTCATTTATTTCAGGCTTACCCGATTGTTGGGTTTAGGTGTATATATGTATGTATGTGTGTGTATATATGTATGTGTGTGTATGTATGTACGAGTTCACGGTACATACATACATACATACATACATACCAGCTATGGTTACAACCTCGACCTTAAGTACAGCTTAATGTCCCTGACTACAAATGTTACGGCAGAGCCTGTAGTTGTGGGAGGGGTTAACCAGCCTACATAAACCCAGACGTACCTCTAATCAGGTCAGATACCGACCAGACTCCCCACCCACCACTCCCCTGAACAATCACTCCCTAGATGGGTCCTTATTTAATTCAGGCTTACCCGATCGTTGGTTTAGGCACACCTCTACCAACTATGGTTACAACCTCGACATCAAGTAAGCCTTAATGTCGCCGACTACAAATAAGTGTGTATGTATGTATACATACAGTGTATAACTCCATTTGTAAGTCTGATTTATCTTCGGTGGAGGAGTATCTTACCCCTTTCAAACTATCGTGCTGTATTTGAGATGTTTGGTGTTTCTAGAGAAAACCCCTTGCGAGGGAGTTGATTCATTTATTGCACACTTTTTGTGAGTTATCCGAACAATTAATTTTCTTACACATAGATGGTAATGTCATATTTAACACACACTGCTGTAATTCAGTTTTCAGTTCACTGTGAATTAATTTAAAATGTAAGCTCTGCAGTTATTTTAATTGGTTTACTTTTCTAAGCTTGCACTACAGAGTTTTGTAAGAGTTTTCCCTTTTTTTGTTTTTTTTTGTTTCATAGTCGCCTCATTCAAGTTGTCAAACTCTATCTGTATTTTCCATCCTCTGGTTTCTTCAACTGCCCACTAGCTATGACGGATGGAGCAGCAAAGGTCATAGAGGTAAGCTGGTGTGGATATCTCATTCTCTCACAATGGTATTGGTTATCATGTAGTCAATGGTGTTTTCTGGAACTGTGCTGCCCCAGGCATGATGGAACTCGGACACCCCCTAATTTAAATCTGCCCCACCTTTTCCTGCCAAGGCCACACCTCTTCCTGTTAAAGACTATCACACACTTTGACTGACATACACGCAATGATTTGACAGTCTGACAGACACACACTGACATACTCACTGACATACACAGTCACAGAAACACACACACTGTGAGACATACACACATTCACTGACACACACACTCACACTCACTGACAGACAAACTAACAGATATACACACAGACTCACTGACAGACAAACACTCACTGACAGACAGATACACACACACATTTCCCCCTAACACTCAGATTACTGTTATTTTTTTTTATTATTTAAATCCACTCCACCTTCCTTCCTTTGGGAGAGCTGGGAGGATTTTTCACCTAGGGTCCAGCAGGGCTGCTGGCCAGGCTGTTTGGGCTGCTGGTCAGGAAGGCAGACGGTCGCACTAAGCTGGCAGTGAGGGAGTTGTGATATTCTTGCTCAGCTCCCTTGTGCGCCGCAGAGTGATACCAAGAGCCGGAGTGACTTCATATTCCGGCTCCCGGCATCATTGCGGACGGGAGCTCAGCAGGGAGAGCTAACTAATCAGCGCTCCCTCGCCGCCCGCCTGGAACTCAACTGGGTGCCTGCCCTGGGGGTGCCCCAAAGGTGGCCAGCCGGCCTGCTCTTGGGCCCCGCTTAAAATGAGACTAACAAGGCAAATGAGGCAAAAAACGTTGCGCCCTGGAAAGTGCCGTCCAAGGCAAATGCCTTGTTAGTCTCATGGTAAATACATTGCTGCATGTAGTTGATCCTTTGACATCCATTAATCTAAATCAGGGGTTCTCAACGTTAGTCCTCAGGACCCCCTACCAGTCCAGGGTTTAGGGATTACCTGGGTGTGTCTAAGGTGTTTAGAAAAAAAAAAAAAAAAAAACAGTTGTGCCCCCCCCCCCCTTCCCCTCTAGAGAAGCTGCTGTTGAAAATTAAACCGGACCAGATTAACATGGGGGCTTTGCTGTAGACCCAATCCATCTTATATTTTTAATTTGTGGTCTGCTGTGGCCTCAGATGCTGGGTGCTATATACTTAGAACTTGTGGCCTCTGAAGCACAGGTCTCTTACTTGGCCTGGCTGAGCATCATGGGAAACATTGTCCTTTGTATCAACTAAGCTGTGTTTGATCAGTTCCCTGAACTAGTAATTGGAGATGGGCCAAAATGTTCCCTGGGCCCATTGCACATAGGAGTAGAGTACCTCCTCTCCAAGATCACTGCATACATGCACTCTGTGCCTTTATAATCCGTAGGATGGATTCCCTATGCTTCAAGAACCACCGGGCATGCTGTGACCACTGATGTTTCTTGCTTGCCAGAAAATGTGCCTTCTTGTGAAGAATGTTTATATGATTTAAATGTCTAGTTTAATGCATGTGATTTATTGTTCTATATATGGCTGCAAAGTCATATTCCAGACATATGGAGCATGCTTCTATGAGAGACCAGACACAGAAATTCCCAGATTTTACTAATAACATGACGTAAAGTCATGATTTTATTAATGACACAGAGGGGAGTATTATGCTATCTCTTTCTTACTTTATTCCTCAGCAGCAAAGAGAAATATATAACTGAAAGAGAAAAAATGTAAATATGAAAATATTATAACAGGTACAACCAGATCTGCCTAGTAACAGGGCAGCCAATCCGCTAGTAGGAACAGTCCATAAATGTCTTGCTTAGTACTTCCACTTCCTCTTCTTTGCCTTCCGAACCGAAGACCCAAACCGAAAATATCCACATCAGGAAAGAACAATCTCCAACAAGGTAGACGTCATCACAACGAAATCAAGCTGTAAAACAGAGAAATAGGAGGTAAAATCTAAACTCCGGATCTGAATGTAACATATCATGACAATCTGGCCTGTAGAACTATATACACCAACTATCGTAAAACACATAAGTAAAAGTAAACAGACCCCACTTAATGTCATAAAATCAAGAGAAAAACCTTGAGGTAAAAGATCCCCCCCCCCCCGATTGAACCATAAGCGTAGATCCAAACCATACCCAACGGGTGGGTGGGTGGGAATAATACTCGTCTCCGTGTCATTAATAAAATCATGACTTTACGTCATGTTATTAGTAAAACCTGGAATTTTATTAATGACAAAGAGGCTACTATTATGCTAGTTTAAAGCTGAGCCACAACTAACGAGGAGACATGGTCAATCGGGCGGAAATAAGTGCAATAAGTCCCAGTGTTCTTCTGCCATTGGAATAGTCAAATAGGCATCTTTGAGGTCCAGTTTGACCATCCAGTCTCCTTGCCGAAGTAGATCTCTGAGACAATGAATGCCTTCCATCTTGAAGTGATGGTAGCGGAGAAATTCGTTGAGGTGTTTGAGATTTATAACCGGTCGAACACCTCCGCCCTTCTTGGCAACAAGGAACAGGTTGCTTAGGAACCCCGGGTGGTCGTACGGGACTTCCTGTATTGCCCGTTTGGCCCGAAGTTCCGAGATTTCCTTGGTAATGAGCTCGGACTGCTCTGCTGGCAATCTCAGTTCCTGTGGTGCCAAAACCTGGACATGGGGAGACAACAGATCTAGGCGGAAACCCCTGACCGTATTCAGAACCCATATATCTGTGGTGATCATTCCCCACATATTGATAAACAGTGCCAGTCTGCCACCCACGTTTGAACGTGAGAAAGCACATATGGGGTTACTTACCATAAGGGCGTCTGTATGAGGGTTGACCACGTCCTCCTCGATTCTGCCACTGTCTCCTGCGTGAGGGAAAGAAAGGAGCTGGTTTGTAATCCTGGTAGGCCGAGGGGCAGTAAAGGAACCTCTGTGAGTCCGTGAGGCACCTCGAGCTCCACGGCCGGGCGGGCGGCTCCTGTACCTTCCGGCCCCATGGAAAACCTTTGGGCTAAAAACCCGTTTTAAGTGAGACTGGGCTTTCATCCAGGGCGGTGAAGGTGCGCACAAAGGAGCCCAGGTCCTTAACAAAGGACTCACCGAAGAGCATACCCTTGGCAGCAGCACCCAGGTTCTTTCACCACTAGATTTACTAGTTTTGGCTCAATCTTGAGCAAGATCGTCTTGCGGCGTTCGGCCGACATGGCCGTGTTAGCGTTGCCGAGAAGGCAAATCAGTCTTTGGACCCATCCTATCGCCTCATCGAAATCCAGGGGGGTGTCCCCCGCCATAGCTGCCTTTAATAGTTCATAGAGCTTGGCAGCGGGCCCCAGGGTGTCTAAAATTTTGTTCTGGCAATTATGGAGTGAGAACTCCAACCCCTTCCTGGGTTTCCAGCCCGTTTTTGCCAGGAACTGAGTAATCTGAGGGTCTACCTCTGGCGTCTTGCACGCCGCATCAGGCACTGAGGGCCTTGGGCATTCAGCCCGTAGTTTACTGCGCCCCTCCTTGGACAGAGGAGTGCGCATACGAAAGGCTAGGTAGTTAGCTATATGCTTGGGCGGGTCCCATTCTGCCGAGCGGGGATGGCGAAGATCATCAGGATCGAACAGGGGGTAACCCTGCGGATCATACATGTCTTGCCCCTTGCCCAGTGGTAGTGCCGAAGCGTCAGACCCCGCCTCAGCATCGGAGCCTCCTTGCTCAGAAGAGGTGTAATCATGGATATCCGAGCACGACTCCCCACTCTGATCTGAGTCAGATCATTCATCAACATGGGCACGTGCCCTTTTCCATTTTCTGGCCAATTTTGCCCGGCCAGCGGCTCTCTTGCGTGGTATCGCACTATCTTGGATGGCCATAGGCACGTCAGTCAGGGCAGGTTTCACCTGTATCATATGATGGGAGACATGTTTCTGTTTAGCCTGCGCTTTGCGGCCCGACTGAGGCTGCCGCACAGGCTGAGGATTGGTTACCACAGAGGGAGGCAGGGGTTGAGACAACGCCTGCTGAATGGTGTGAGACAGGGATGAGGATACTGATCCCATGGCTGAAGTCAGGGCCCTCTGCATGGTGGAGTCAATGAGGGCCTGGAACTCCTGGGAGGGAGTGAGGCCACTTTCCCCAGTGACAGGGGTTTGCATGGGGTCCATAATGGGATAGCTGGGGCTGTCAGACTCCTCACCTCTAGCCTGCATGATAGAGCAGGAAGGGTGAACCCAAATCCAGAAAATATATGTACTGTAAAAATCCCCACAGAGAGCAGTAATGCAGTAAATAATAGAATGAAACAAGGGGAAAATTACCCTAACACAACAACCTAACAGGGGTTGAGTAACCCACAGAAATACCTGCACAGTAAAGGAAAAACGAAAGGGGAAGGTAAGGAGGGAGCCGAACCGCCGAGCAGTCCCAGCCACGTGCGTGCCGATAATCCAAGATGGCCGCCATGAGCAGAGCGCACGGCGGGTACCCGGAGCTCCTCCCCCGCCAATGGCCGGGGAGCGTGTGGTACACACGCGGCCGGGAACTCCCTCGCAGGAGACTGATCGGGCCGGCAGATAACGGGGCTGCGAGGGGAAAAGGAGGGAGCAGGGAGCAAGAAGCTCCAAATGCAGAAAACGCTTCCCCTGAGTGCCGCGGATCCCAGCCTGTGCTGACAAAATACAAGCAGGGAGACCCGGCAAAGGGGAGAGAAAACCAAATATCAACAATAAAACACAAATATAATGACTAAAAGCATAAGCCACAAGCAGTAATATAAATCAGGGCAAAACCACCCTGACAATCAAAATACAGATCAATATACAGGAGGTAAAATTATACTTAGCTAGTCTGAGGACAGCAGCAAAGAAAGAGGAAGTGGAAGTACTAAGCAAGACATTTATGGACTGTTCCTACTAGCGGATTGGCTGCCCTGTTACTAGGCAGATCTGGTTGTACCTGTTATAATATTGTCATATTTACATTTTTTTCTCTTTCAGTTATATATTTCTCTTTGCTGCTGAAGAATAAAGTAAGAAAGAGATAGCATAATAGGAGCCTCCGTGTCATTAATAAAATTTAAATTTAGCATTTTGACCCATCATAATTTTCAGGGTCATAAAACCTCTTATCCAGCAATGCAACAAAGCATATTAAAAGGACTATAACCTTTTTTATTACTTTATAATGCCCTATTGGGTACTATAAACTTTGTCCACCCCAAGGGCGTTCGGGTGGCCGCGACTCGGAGACGTCGACGGAGCAGAAAGGGAGTGAAGGAACCCCTGTCCCTTTATCAAATTTTAAAGGGACAGGGGACCCAAAACTTCAGTATGGATGCTCTGCAAATAAATTTGGCCTACACTAATGGGCCCCTGTTATTAAGTTGCACTTTGTGGATGACTATTATAGAACACTTCTCATAGCAGTGCCAGTCTCAGTAACACCAACCTACATTGTCCTCAGGCAGACTTCACAGAGTAGTAGCAGATGATGGAATGGGAGTTATCTCTTTTTAGATATAGTTAGAGGGTGTAAAATACAGAACCCTATTGCATTTCTAATTGTTATATACATCTTATCCAACAGTCTCTTGGGACCCCAACCCCTCTACAGAATGCCTTTAGACATTTGACATCTCGCAACCCCAATCATTTCTGGACGTCAGGGCAATGGATGACCGAGCGCAGAGGTGGATCAGATGTGGGTAGGTAATAAAGGAAAAAGTGGGAGAATGGTATGTAGGTACAGTAGGGCATGAACCCAAATGATAAAGTGATAAGAGAAAGAGGGGACTAGATCTTGGCCCGAGGGTATTGTAAATCAATAATTAAAACTTAACTTTTAATATGAAGTATGTACACAAGAAAGGGGAAATTCAAGTGGATACAATCTCAAGTATTGCCACTAGATGGATACAAAACTAAACTGTGCTAAATAAATAGCATCAAAGTAAAAAGCACTTGCAATGTATATACAGTATAGAAGGGGGGAAATTAAAATACAAAACAATCAAGATATATACAGGTGTGTGTATATATATTTACTGATAAAAGTTTACTCTGGGATGTGAGTATATAAATAAATAGCAACATGCTGTGTCCACTGTAATATTCTGTGGTGTGTATACTTTGTTGCAGTTTATCTCTGGAGTGAAATCTGTAACAGTAACATCATGTTTGCAATGTAATGCCAGGGGGAACCCTTGGCAATATAGGAATGCAAGCAGAATACAGAGGCTGCTAGATATAATTAGAACACCAGGATGTAATGAGGTCCTAGTAAGGACTATTAGAACAGAGTAAGTAATGTTGATAATCAGGATGGTGAAACTGAAATGCTGGTTAATATAAAAAATTCACTCTGTGCCTTCAAGACACCTATGCTAAATTATAGAGTGGATCTAACTATCCCTGTATAGCATTGCCGGTAAAAAAATCACCATTGGTAGATTTGGTATACTGTCAAGGATGGTTTCATTTTCCCCCTTCTATACTGTATATATACATCGCAAGTGCTTTTTTCTTTGATGCTATTTATTTAGCACAGTTTAGTTTTGTCTCCATCTAGTGGCAATACTTGAGATTGTATCCACTTGAACTTCCCCTTTTGTCTCTTTTTTTGTGTACATACTTCACATTAAAAGTTAAGTTTTAATTATTGATTTACAATACCCTCGGCCAAGATCTAGTCCCCTTTCTCTCTTATCAGATGTGAGTAGGTAACTATTTACACCCTCCCTTAATGAGAGGTGCCTGAAAATGCTGTAAGTGAACAAACCTTTTCTTTACATTGTCCTCTGCAGCAGAGGGAACAGAGACGGTGGCACGCCTACAGGAAGATGGCACACATACTCTACATGGGTATAAGTGGTTCACATCAGCTACTGATTCAGATATGACCTTGACTTTAGGCAGAACAATCGATGAGCATGGTAACACGGTGCAGGTATGTTCTCAGTAATTCCATTATGTATGTAGTACATGAGAGAATCTAGCACACAGATATTACCTCACAACTCTAAAACTGCATATTTTCTAAACTATGGGGTTTATGCACTAAATACTGAAGATTCATACTTCAATAGTCAAGTAGTGAGTTGGAGAATTTTTCCAAGTCATCTATTATGGTCTCACTAGGTGGCACTGTTTCCCAACAATGATAAATTGCTTTTTATGAGTGCAGAACCAAGTTTTCTTTACTGGTAATCCTACTGTCTAGTGATGTCTGTGCGATTAGATAATTTGTGAATTTACTACAAGTATTTGAATAGTCACATGGACAGTTTTTTTACTTCAGGGTTTGGAACACAATAACGAGTAAGATAATACTAAAACAATGTTAAATACATTCTCAACTCTGTGTTCACAGCCCAAGAAAATTCTTCCCCCACATAGAAAAGTAGACCCAATCCCAAAAGCCTTGAGACACCTCCACCTTGCTAATTCCCCAGTTAGTCATTTAGCCAACCAGAGGAGAAGTAACACCATCAGGAAAAGGAAGCACAGAATACAACAGGAACCAGCACTCTAAAAGATAAAACACCAGAGAGGGGCGTCATAAACTATGACTACACAGATGAAATTGGATTAACCAGTAAGCCTAAATTTTATTTTTCATCTTACTGTGGTAATGGCTCAAACAAGCCACATAAAGCAAAGAACCGAGGGAGTGCAGGACACTAGAATGGACTGATGGCCTGTAGAACTTTCCTGCTAAATGAACTGCCTATGGATGCAAACACATCAAAACAGTAAAATATGGTAAAGATATTCAAGGAAGGCCAAGTAAGACACCTCCTGACTAGAGGTCCTGGAGGTAGCCACAGCTCTAGTGGTATAGGCAGTACTCCCACCAGGCACCAACTTAATCAGCAAAGCATAAGTCTACAAAGTCATACATATATCATTTGATGGACCTAACCACATCCAGAAACCTAGTATTTAAACCATGTCTCTTGTTTGATGAAGGGAGTGAGGACTATTCTAGGTAGCTAGATAAAGAAAGTATGAAAGACCACCTTATCCTCATGGAAAATCAGGAAAGAGGGAGCACAGGGCAAAGCAGTAAGCCTGTAAATTGTCCTTGCTGAAAAGATAGAAACAAGAAAATAAACCTTCCAGGACAAATGCTACAGATCCACCTTGTACAAAGGTTAATATGTAAATGCTGAAGCATCCATGGTACCAGTTTCAGACTCCATGTTGTATAACAGGAGAAACCACCATATGAGCCTGGTGTTATGGAATTTGCTGACGCTATATAAATAATAAAATAATAATTGAACAAGGTCCAAAAAGGTTGATCTTTGACTCATGAGGGAGTAGCTCTGTGATGCAGAGCAGGAAAATCCTCATACAAGCCCATCATTATATTCTACTAGCATTATTTGTAAATGATTTATAGAGTAATTTTATTTTTTTTAGTTGTACCATGACTGGTGCATTATTGTGTAATCCTTTACAAAGAACAAAAACTGTATATAAACATGTTAAATACAGTTTAAAAACACAGACTTTAAACTGTTGAGACAAACACAGTGTTTGAGTTTTATAGCTGTGGAATTATGTGAGAGATTTATACACACACTACATTATTGTGCATTCTATTGCACCAGAGCAGAAAGGAATGACAGAAAGGAAATAGTGACATCTACATGTCCCTCATTTGGTGTAAACATTCAGCTTCTGCATAATCCTAGATGTAGCTGAGACTTCTTGGACAGTCCTGGTATTTCCTTTGGCAATTGGGTCTGTATATCTGCCGAAAACACATTGTAGGAAATGTAGTTCAACTGTGTGAGCATTTTCATTAATAAACAAACATGAATGAAAACACTTGGAAAGCCAAGTGCAGTTATTGTTTGAGTCCTTATAAAATACAGAGTAATCCCGTCTGCAAAATGTACATATTTTTACAATTTTGTTTTAGAATATATTGTGTAAACTTATTTTTTCATTTTCTTGGTATATAATTTTTTGCTTTCAATTGTATCATTGTACATAAAATACCATAAATGGCAATATACACTGCTCAAAAAAGAAAGGGAACACAAAAATAACACATCCTAGATCTGAATGAATTAAATATTCTTCTGAAATACTTTGTTCTTTACATAGGTGAATGTGCTGACAACAAAATCACACAAAAATTTAAAAAATGGAAATCAAAATTTTCAACCCATGGAGGTCTGGATTTGGAGACACACTCAAAATTAAAGTGGAAAAACACACTACAGGCTAATCCAACTTTGATGTAATGTCCTTAAAACAAGTCAAAATGAGGTTCAGTAGTGTGTGGCCTTCACGTGCCTGTATGACCTCCCTACAATGCTTGTGCATGCTCCTGATGAGGTGGCGGATGGTCTCCTGAGGGGATCTCCTCCCAGACCTGGACTAAAGCATCTGCCAACTCCTGGACAGTCTGTGGTGCAATGTGACGTTGGTGGATGGAGCGAGACATGATGTCCCAGCTGTGCTCAATTGGATTCAGGTCTGGGGAATGGGCAGGCCAGTCCATAGCATCAATGCCTTTGTCTTGCAGGAACTGCTGACACACTCCAGCCACATGAGGTCTAGCATTGTCTTGCATTAGGAGGAACCCAGGGCCAACCACACCAGCATATGGTCTCTGAGGATGTCATCTCGGTACCTAATGGCAGTACCTCTGGCGAGCACATGGAAATGCAAGAAATGCCACCCCACACCATTACTGACCCACTGCCAAACCGGTCATGCTGGAGGATGTTGCAGGCAGCAGAACGTTCTCCACGGCGTCTCCAGACTCTGTCACGTCTGTCACATGTGCTCAGTGTGAACCTGCTTTCATCTGTGAAGAGCACAGGACGCCAGTGGTGAATTTGCCAAACGTCCTGCACGGTGTTGGGCTGTAAGCACAACCCCCATCTGTGGACGTCGGGCCCTCATACCACCCACATGGAGTCTATTTCTGACCGTTTGAGCTGCAGACACATGTACATTTGTGGCCTGCTGGAGGTCATTTTGCAGGTCGCTGGCAGTGCTCCTCCTGTTCCTCCTTGCACAAAGTTGGAGTTAGTGGTCCTGCTGCTGGGTTGTTGCCCTCCTACGGCCTCCTCTACGTCTCCTGATGTACTGGCCTGTCTCCTGATAGTGCCTCCATGCTCTGGACACTACGCTGACAGACACAGCAAACCTTCTTGCCACAGCTCGCATTGATGTGCCATCCTGGATGAGCTGCACTACCAGAGCCACTTGTGTGGGTTGTAGACTCCGTCTAATGCTACCACTAGAGTGAAAGCACCGCCAGCATTCAAAAGGGACCAAAACATCAGCCAGGAAGCATAGGAACTGAGGTCTGTGGTCACCACCTGCAGAACCGCTCCTTTATTGGGGGTGTCTTGCCAATTGCCTCTGATTACCACCTGTTGTCTATCCCATTTGCACAACAGCATGTGAAATTGATTGTCACTCAGTGTTGCTTCCTAAGTGGACAGTTTGATTTCACAGAAGTGTGATTGACTTGAAGTTACATTGTGTTGTTTAAGTGTTCCCTTTATTTTTTTGAGCAGTGTACAATGTAATTAACACTCTCTAGTATACTGATGATTTGTCAGTTCAGTTTGTATTTTTTTTATTTTTATTAGTAATGTATAATTTATACATTATTGTTTTGTTGTTAGGGCACAAGAGGGCTGTCTCTTTTTTATCTGGAACTCCGTGATGCTGAGGGTAAACTGAATGGAATAGAGGTTCAAAGGCTTAAAGATAAGCTGGGTACTCGACAAGTACCAACAGCCGAGCTGCTCTTGGATGGGGCGAAGTCTTTAATGGTATGTGAATAGTCATATTATAATGTGGCCAAGTAGTGGACCCCTATGCAGTCTGTAGTCATGTTGTCTACATGACTTTCCTCGCCCTAGATTTCCCCAGAAGGAAGGGGTGTCGCTTCAATTTCCAACATGTTGACTATTACCCGCATACACAATACGATTGGTGCAGCAGGTAGCATGAGGAGGTAAGGTATATATTTAAAAAAACCAAAATAAAACACACAGGTGCCATATGAGAATGCAACCTCGATCTTTAAATCTGCCTTTTACCTTTTCAGGGTGATTAATCTAGGAAGGGAGTATGCAGCCAAGCGATTTGCATTTGGAAAACTCTTACAGGACCACCCCCTACACATACAGACCATAGCACGCATGGAGGTGAGTTTACTGTTCAAAAAAAAAAACGACATATTGAAAATTAGAATAGGTATATTTCCTCCTGTCCAAAGTTAGGACACAAAAAAGTCCTGATCCATAGATAGCTAAAAAGATTGTTTTGTTTTTCTTTTCAATTCTTTATGAATCAAGCGATGTAAACAGTACAGATATCAAGGTGAAATAGAACAAATTGCTCACATTTCGTTTAAATTAAAGGCAAAACGTAATCAAGGGTAGGAAAGGAATATAGGGATAAGGTGAAAACCCCACTGTGATAAAAATATTACATAGAAAAGTACGCCCAAACTTCAGTGAGGAAGTGTCTCGCCATGGCGTCCATATTTTTTCAAATGCTGAAAGTGATTGTCTTGGATTTTGACTCTAATCTCCCTGTTCAATGGAACATAATTACCCATCCAAGATGCAGCCAGCGCCCTCCTAGCAGGCAATGTTACCTTGTTAAAATGTTTTTGAGCTCATCTTGGAAAACCCTCCATAAGGCGTGATAGAAGAATTTGCAAAAGATCTAATCTGGAAGACAGCCGCCAATATATCCCTAACTCCTTCCAAAATGGCACCACTACCAGGCACGTCCACAACATGTGTATATAAGTTCCACACTGGCCATATATCTGACACAAAATATCAGAAGATGGTATATCCATGTGAAAGAGTTGTACAGTAGTGGTGTGCCAGCTAAATACAATTTTGTATATTTATTCCTGGGAGCACAAATTGAATCCCCACCGGCTTCCTTGAGCCTCAGTATTTAAACTTTTTAGCTTTGATGACCACCATCTCACTATACTATACTATTTTTTGTATTACTTTTGGCACATTGTCTTATGTTTTAGCATGTATTCTTTACTACTTACTATTACAACAAGCTAGCTATCCTTGAGGCAAACTACTGACCATGAGAACAAAAATCCCAGTGTTATCCAAAATTGTGGGATACACTGAGAGGAAGCACAAAAGTATTATAAGTTGCCAAAAAACCCTTAGACTTTATTCTCAATGATACAAAAAATAATGGTCCACCTAAAAAGAAAATATAAACCATATTAAAACAGGGGTATAAGAGGTGGGTGGTGTCCACCTCTGTACAGGTAGGGAAGAGGGTATTTACAAAGAGAGGTAGAACGTCTGCATCCTTAAACTAGACTCATCCAAACCTCCCCTGTCCCAAAACGCCAGAGAGGGAACCAGGAGGTTGCAAAAGATAAAGGTACTACAAATTCCCCATTAACCCCTTAGTGACCAGGCCGTTTTTCAAAATTCTTGCCGCTGGGACGAAGGCTCTTTTTACAGTTCTGTGATGTTTGTGTTTAGCTGTAATTTTACTCTTACTCATTTACTGTAACCACACATATTATATACTGTTTTTCTCGCCATTAAATGGTCTTTCTAAAGATACCATTATTTTCATCATATCATATAATTTACTATAACAAAAAATTATAAAATATGATGAAAAAATTGAAATAAACACACTTTTCGAACTTTGACCCCCAAAATATGTTACGCATCTACAACTGCCAAAAAACACCCATGCTAAATAGTTTCTAAATTTTGTCCTGAGTGTAGATATGCCCAATGTTGGCATGTTCTTAGCATTTTTTGGAAAGTTATAGGGCTATAAGCACAAGTAGCACTTTGCTATTTTCAAACCAATTTTTTTCAAAATTAACACAAGTTACATTGTAACACTGATATCTGTCAGAAATCCCCAAATAATCCTTCACATGTATATATTTTTTAAAAGAAGACAACCTAAGATATAAAACTTGGGGTATTTTGAATCTTTTCATGCAGCCATTTTACCACCAATTTATGCCAAATAAAAAAAAATAATTGGTGATTTTTTTGAGACTCATAGCAATTTTAAGAATATATGTACTGATAACTTTAAGGGTTACTGCCAAAGAACACCCCAATATGTGTTCAGCATCATCTCCCAAGTACAAGGATGCCACCCATGTATATGTAGACAGAGTGATAAACCACGCCCTATAAAGTGAATATACAGTGCTGATAGTGCAAATGACAGAGGTATATATACTTATGTATACAAACTAACAGGGCGCCACAGTCACTAAATAGGTGTATGTATAGGAAAGAACCATATACTTAAATATATCCCAATCACTGGATAAAAAAATAGTAATTTATTGATACAGAATATATAAAATAACAGCACATAAAAGTGCTCAAACATAAAATATTCAGGAACCCATAGGTACAGCAGCTTACTAATATAAAGTGCTGGATAGGGCAATAAAGTGCAAATGCTAAAGTGCACAATATAATGAAAAAGTGCAAAAAACACTTAAATACAAGATGGCAGTGCTAAAACAGCATCTAATTAGTGACACATAAGCATAAGCACAGCCCAAAAGGTCCAAGATGGAAAATAGACAGTCAACACAAATCAGCACGAATAAACAGTACAGCCGCTGATACCACAGTCCAGGGTCCCAAAAGATACTTGATGCTCAACGCGTTTCGTCGCTAGACTTCCTCAGGAGCTTCTGTCATCTTCCTCCATCTTCTTCCTTTTAAATCTGCCGGTCCGTCCGCCGGCCGTGACTGCGCATGCGCACACACGTCACCGCGCATAACGCCATACGTCATGACGCATACGCGGCCGGCGTGCGCATGCGCAACCACGGCGGAACGCAAAAAAACTTTATTGTTCGTATACACAGTCACATAAAGAGCGATCTATGGAAAGAGCGCTCTATATTAATGCAGACCGGATTTACAGTACCTGCCTACCCCCCTGCTAGCCCCTAAATAGAGGAACACTAAACAGGCAGAGGGGAAAATATAAATAGGACAGGTGGCAAAAGGAAGGCCAATAAGGAGAAAATATGTATAATACAAAAATTAAATAAAAAATCATAAAGAAAAAAATGAAAAATATACAATAAAAAATATATGTATATAAAAAAAAAAGTATACATTAAGGGAAAAAAATGAGATGTTTCCATTTATATTTCCAAAATAACCTTCATACTATGATATACAGAGATCTTACAGTGGTAAATCATCTAAATGATGATATCAATACAGCTATACAAATAATAAATAGTCGTGTCAAGGTATGAGCAGCATCATCCAAAATAATATTCACGTCAATAGGGATGAATTCAAGCCTGTAGATGTAAAGATACAAATACATAAAGCAAAAATATTCAAATACAAAGCGATGCTCAATGTATATAGCTTATTGCAACATATAATAAGAGATGGGGGCATTAAAAAAGAGATATATATATATATACAAAAGATGTAAAAGGAGGTCAAAAAATCAAATCACATTATATTAGTCTATAAAAGCTAGTGTATATGCATATATACATAAAATACATAAAAAACATAAAAAATAATATAAAAAAGAGGCCGAGAAGAATCATCACTAGGTCAATCTATAAAGGCTAATATATCCAAATCAGTATTCAATTCTGATGGAACAGAAGATTTCATTTTATATATCCACTCAGTTTCTCTCATGGCTAGCCTTTTTTCCGTATCTCCACCTCTCCAATGAGGTAAAACCATATCTATCCCAATACAGATAAAATCTTTAAAATCAAAATCTTTACATGTATTACAATGTCTCGGTACACTATGTTTCTCATTTTTATTCTTAATCCCATTAAAATGTTCAAGCAATCGAGTATGTAGTTTTCTAATTGTCCGTCCAATATATTGAACCCCACATTTACATTGTAACATGTATACTACAAATTTACTATGGCAATTGATAAAATGTTTAATTTTAAAAGTTTCATTAGTTACCACACTAGAAAATTCAGTGGTCTTATTCTTCTGAAATTTGCATGTAACTAATGAAACTTTTAAAATTAAACATTTTATCAATTGCCATAGTAAATTTGTAGTATACATGTTACAATGTAAATGTAATACATGTAAAGATTTTGATTTTAAAGATTTTATCTGTATTGGGATAGATATGGTTTTACCTCATTGGAGTGGTGGAGATACGGAAAAAAGGCTAGCCATGAGAGAAACTGAGTGGATATATAAAATGAAATCTTCTGTTCCCTCATGATTGAATACTGATTTGGATATATTAGCCTTTATAGATTGACCTAGTGATGATTTTTCTCGGCCTCTTTTTTATATTATTTTTTATGTTTTTTATGTATTTTATGTATATATGCATATACACTAGCTTTTATAGACTAATATAATGTGATTTGATTTTTTGACCTCCTTTTACATCTTTTGTATATATATATATATATATCTCTTTTTTAATGCCCCCATCTCTTATTATATGTTGCAATAAGCTATATACATTGAGCATCGCTTTGTATTTGAATATTTTTGCTTTATGTATTTGTATCTTTACATCTACAGGCTTGAATTCATCCCTATTGACGTGAATATTATTTTGGATGATGCTGCTCATACCTTGACACGACTATTTATTATTTGTATAGCTGTATTGATATCATCATTTAGATGATTTACCACTGTAAGATCTCTGTATATCATAGTATGAAGGTTATTTTGGAAATATAAATGGACAGATCTCCTTTTTTTCCCTTAATGTATACTTTTTTTTTTATATACATATATTTTTTATTGTATATTTTTCATTTTTTTCTTTATGATTTTTTATTTAATTTTTGTATTATACATATTTTCTCCTTATTGGCCTTCCTTTTGCCACCTGTCCTATTTATATTTTCCCCTCTGCCTGTTTAGTGTTCCTCTATTTAGGGGTTAGCAGGGGGGTAGGCAGGTACTGTAAATCCGGTCTGCATTAATATAGAGCGCTCTTTCCATAGATCGCTCTTTATGTGACTGTGTATACGAACAATAAAGTTTTTTTGCGTTCCGCCGTGGTTGCGCATGCGCACGCCGGCCGCGTATGCGTCATGACGTATGGCGTTATGCGCGGTGACGTGTGTGCGCATGCGCAGTCACGGCCGGCGGACGGACCGGCAGATTTAAAAGGAAGAAGATGGAGGAAGATGACAGAAGCTCCTGAGGAAGTCTAGCGACGAAACGCGTTGAGCATCAAGTATCTTTTGGGACCCTGGACTGTGGTATCAGCGGCTGTACTGTTTATTCGTGCTGATTTGTGTTGACTGTCTATTTTCCATCTTGGACCGTTTGGGCTGTGCTTATGCTTATGTGTCACTAATTAGATGCTGTTTTAGCACTGCCATCTTGTATTTAAGTGTTTTGCACTTTTTCATTATATTGTGCACTTTAGCATTTGCACTTTATTGCCCTATCCAGCACTTTATATTAGTGAGCTGTTGTACCTATGGGTTCCTGAATATTTTATGTTTGAGCACTTTTATGTGCTGTTATTTTATATATTCTGTATCAATAAATTACTATTTTTTATCCAGTGATTGGGATATATTTAAGTATATGGTTCTTTCCTATACATACACCTATTTAGTGACTGTGGCGCCCTGTTAGTTTGTATATATCTGTTGTTTATTATTGGATTTGGAGTATCCAATTTACAGAGGCTTGCCTGCACTTGGGTTACAATCAGTTTATATTGTATATTCACCCACCTTCTTACCTTTTTGTCTATATATACTTATGTATCTGACATCTGTGACTTCAAAATATCTTGAAAAAAACAGAAAAGATATACACAAATAGTGCAATATGTAGCAGCAATATTTAATGTTTGGTAAAGTGTATAAAGTGCGCACTCACAATTAATTGAGCTACTGAGAGCTCTGCTGATAATCGCCTGGATGGTACAGGAAACACTGTTGATCTTGCCTTCACCAACCTCTGTACTGCCTCTAATCTCTCCAATATTCCTTTTCCTCTATCTGACCACCATCTGATGACTTTTCACATTGGCATACCTAAGACCCAATTAACACTACCGTCTGAACATCACTCTCACAGAAACCTCCAATGTCTTGACCTAGAGCATTTCTCTACTAATCTCCAAACTCTCCTTTTACCTATCTCAAACCTCACCTGTCCTAGTTCTGCAACCTCCTTCTACAATTCCACCCTCTCCTCTCAACTAGACCTCATGGCACCTTGTACATTTAAACGCCGCAGGCCCCCCCAACAACAACCCTGGCACACCAAGCTCACTCGATACCTCCAAAAATGCTCCAGAACTGCTGAACGGTGTTGGAGAAAGTCTCACTGTGCATCTGACTTTCTCCACTATAAATTTATGCTGAGCTCATACAGCTTAGCTCTTTCCTCTGCAAAAGTTAATTACTTCAATACCCTCATAACCACACTCTCCCATGAACCCAAACGACTATTTCACACATTTATCTCTCTTCTTCGCCCTGCTGTTCCTCCTCCACCTACTAACTTGACTGCCTCAGACTTTGCAACTCACTTCACTGACAAGATCTCTACAATCAGAGAAGAGATCTCTCATCTTTCTTCTTCCCCTTACAATACTTCCCCTAACTTCACTCCCTCTGCTGTTCTATGTTCATTCGCACCCGCTACATTGGAAGAGGTTTCTGCTCTGCTCCAGTCCTCCCGCCCCACCACCTGCTCCCTAGATCCAATTCCCTTGCATCTCATCCGTACTCTGTCTTCTTCTCTTTCTCCACCTCTCACTAAAATTCTCAATCTCTCTCTCTCCTCTGGTATATTTCCATTGCCCTTCAAACATGCAACTGTAACCCCAATTCTAAAGAAGCCCAATCTTGACCCTAACTCCCCATCCAACTATCGTCCTATCTCGCTACTGCCTTTTGCATCCAAGATCCTTGAAAAAATTGTGTATACGAGATTGACAGACTTCCTCGAGTCCAACTCTCTGCTAGACCCACTTCAGTCTGGTTTCCGCGCTAAGCACTCTGTAGAAACGGCACTGACCAAAGTATCCAATGATCTACTCGCTGCAAAATCTCGCGGTCACTACTCTATCCTACTTCTCCTTGACCTGTTTGCGGCTTTTGACACTGTTGATCATTAACAGCTTCTTCTCATCCTCCGCAATATCGGTCTACAAGATATTGCTCTCTCCTGGTGCTCCTCCTACCTCTCCCAGCGCTCTTTCAGTGTTTCTTTCTCTGGCTCTGCTTCTTATCCCCAACTCCTCTCTGTTGGTGTCCCCAAGGTTCAGTCCTTGGCCCCCTACTATTCTCCATCTATACTGCCTCCCTTGGTAAACTCATTAGCTCCTTTGGCTTCCAATATCATTTCTATGCAGATGACACGCAAATCTACCTGTCCTCTCCTGATCTCTCCCCGTCCCTCTTGACTAGTGTCTCTGACTGCCTCTCTGCTGTTTCTAACTGGATGGCTGCCCACTTCCTTAAACTAAACTTGACCAAAACTGAAATTCTGGTCTTTCCTCCCTCAAGTGTTGTTACTCCTGTGTCTGTCTCCCTCCAAGTCAACGGTGCTACCATCAGCTAACCCACGCAGGCTCGCTGCCTAGGTGTTCTCTTTGACTCCGACCTCTCCTTCAAGCCTCATGTTCAATCTATCGCCAAATCCTGTCATTTCCATCTCAAAAACATTGCGCGCATCCGCCCCTACTTAACGCCAGATGCGACTAAGGTGTTGGTCTATTCCACTGTCCTTTCTCGCCTTGACTACTGTAATCCGCTTCTCAGTGGTCTTACGTGCTCCCAACTTGCACCGTTACAGTCCATAATGAATGCGGCGGCGAGGCTCATCTTCCTGTCCGCCCGCACCTCCCATGCCTCACCCTTCTGTCAGTCCCTACATTGGCTTCCTATAAAATATAGAGCTCAATTTAAAATTCTGGTTCTTGCTTTCAAATCTCTACATAATGCTGCTCCCACCTATCTATCCTCCCTTATACACAAGTATGTCCCGTCTAGGCCCTTACGATCTGCTGAAGACTTACGTCTATCTTCTGTCCGTACTCCCACCTCTGATGCTCGCCTTCAAGATTTCTCGAGGGCTGCACCATTCCTGTGGAACTCGCTTGCCTCCTCTGTTAGATGCTCACCCAGTCTCCACTCCTTCAAAAAATTGTTAAAATCCCACTTCATAAAAGCGTATCAATTAAACTGTTAATAGCTCCTGACTGATTCCTTTTCTGCAACTGTCACTAGTCTAATACTATCCTTACCTTTTTTGTCATTTTACCCCACTCCCGTCCACCCATTGTAAAGCGCTGCGGAATTTGACGGCACTCTATAAATATCATAATAATAATAATAATATGTGGATCTACAGTTCTTATCCTCCAGTACATATGGTGTAGTATGCACAAGCATAAATAAAAAGAATAAAAAAGTGGTATCCTACTTACAATATCCAGAGCATGACTTGCTCTGGTATGGAGAGCGTTGGTGGTATTATCCCCACCCAGGATATGCAGGATATACCAGGAACGTTGATGACCGGAAAATAAGGAGATATTATATATAATATCTCTTTAAAACTATAGATACTTTATGATATATATATAGTAAAAGCAATATTTGTAATAGTAGCAGTAACAATACTTAACGCGTTTCACCCTGTTGGGCTTCTTCAGAAGTATGAATAGTCCTGTCAAGTCCTGGTTTGTGTATATATAGTGAAGTGGCAATTAGTGCCATCAGATGTGTTCAGTTCATTTACTGGTTTGTGATGTCATCCGGAAGTCATGTGATCCATGTAGTTCAAAGTTCAGAGTTATGAGCATGTGATTTCCGGTCCGGGCGTCGACCGGAAGTAGCATTGTTAGTTGTGTTTGGAGCTGTGCATCATAGAACATGTAGTTTCCGGTCTGGGCGCGAACCAGAAGTGATGTATCGCTATTTCGTTAAGCGCTTAGGTAGTATGAGATATGGAGTCTTTTATCATATGGATGTCACCCGGAAGTGACACAAATAGTTCAATTTTCTCAGTGGTTGATGGGTACTGTAGTTTACCCTTACTGTTACTAAAAATTAAAGTATAAGTGATTCAGAAAAACTGGGTGAAACACATTAAGTATTGTTACTGCTACTGTTATTACAAATATTGCTTTTACTATATATATATATGGTTTTGCATCTTATCCTAAATTGTGTTCCAAGCAGTTGTATACTGCAAACACAAATTAAAAGGAATCCATGTTTAAAATGGAATGAGGCAAAAATGTGATTCTTTGTTAAACTAATTTGCATATGCCCACCCAGAATCCTTTGCGGTTGTAACATCACTGCTGATTTGGGATTTCTGTGGGAAAAGCAAGTCTTATGGCTTGACTGGTGTGCAGATTTTTGTTTAGCATTGTATTAACTATCCACATACTTCAGGTGGAAGGGGTTTTCAATCACAATTTTTCCCCACCATAATCTATTTGGATCTTGCTTCCCAAGCACTACCAAGCCTCCATAAGCAAACCAGTAACCAACCTCATGCTGAAGAGTTGCATTAACAACGAAACAGCTGTCCATGAGTGGTTCACTGGTTTTGCATCTTATCCTAAATTGTGTTCCAAGCAGTTGTATACTGCAAACACAAATTAAAAGGAATCCATGTTTAAAATGGAATGAGGCAAAAATGTGATTCTTTGTTAAACTAATTTGCATATGCCCACCCAGAATCCTTTGCGGTTGTAACATCACTGCTGATTTGGGATTTCTGTGGGAAAAGCAAGTCTTATGGCTTGACTGGTGTGCAGATTTTTGTTTAGCATTGTATTAACTATCCACATACTTCAGGTGGAAGGGGTTTTCAATCACAATTTTTCCCCACCATAATCTATTTGGATCTTGCTATATATATATATATATATATATATATATATATATATATAATAAAGTATCAATAGTTTTAAAGAGAGATATTCTCTATAATATAAGAGATATTCTCCTGTCATCAACGTTCCTGGTGTATCCTGCATATCCTGGGTGGGGATATTGTAAGTAGGATACCACTTTTTTATTCTTTTTATTTATGCTTGTGCATCCTACACCATAAAGTTTTTTTTTTTTATTGTGTTTCCCCATATGTACTGGAGGATAAGAACTGTAGATCCACATATATCCACAGACGGGGATTGTACCGTCCAGGCGATTATCAGCAGAGCTCTCAGTAGCTCAATTATTTGTGAGTGTGCACTATATACACTTTACCAAACATTAAATATTGCTGCTACATATTGCACTATTTGTGTATATCTTTTCTGTTTTTTTCCAAGATACTTTGAAGTCACAGATGTCATCAGATACATAAGTATATATACCTCTGTCATTTGCACTATCAGCACTGTATATTCACTTTATAGGGCGCGGTTTATCACTCTACCTATATTTTTTCTCTTGGTGAGATTTTTGGGAAGTCTCACAGATTCTCTGCTGCCCATTCCTTTTTTGCACTGTGTAGTGAGCGCTTATTTTCTGTTGTATGCATACCCATGTATAGGTGTGTCAGGTTCTCTGGGGGCTAAAGGACCTTATTTGGAGGGTGCGCATTCCAGTTTTCCAACTTGGAATTTTCACAGTTAGTAATCATGCACCCATGTCCCATTTGGGACATTTTTGAAGCCAGACAATATAATTTACCCCATCAAACCATATATTTTTGAAAAGTAGACACCCTAGGGTATTTCAAATGGTGGTATTTTAACCCTTTCCATGCACTAATTCTACCACCAGCCTTTGTCAAACGTTTGGATAGTCGTTTTTTGTGTGTTATTTTTCTCTCACATTGTACTTTAGGCATGGATTTTTAGTTCCGTTTATGTGTTATTGACAAAGAAACCCCAGATATGTGTTCAGCAACATCTCCCAACAGTGCCCCCAATGTACAGGTTTTATGGGCCTTTGCAAACTTACAGGGGTCAAATGTAGGGCTTTTCCATGTTTGCACATTGAAATTTGCCAGATTGGTTTGCTGGCCTATGTTGCCTTTGAGACCATATAGCAGCCCAGGAATTAAAATTAACCCCTTCATGGCATACCATTTGTAAAAGTAGACAACCCAGGGTATTCAAAATGAGGTATGTCCAGTCTGTTGTAGTAGCCACTTAGAAAAATGCTAACTTTGGCCAGCGTTTGTGACTGTTTTTTGAAAAAAAAATTTACACAAAAACTGCACTTTTACTGGTGATTTCATCATCGGAATACATTTTACTGATTTAGAACACTCATATTTGTGTTCAACAAAGTCTCTTGAGTATAACAATACCCCCATGTACTGGTTTTATGGTGTTTTGGGAAGCTACGTCAATAAAGGGCTTGCCCGATCTAGTTTGCCAGATTGGTTTGCTGGACCTTTGTTGCCTTGTGAGACCATATGGTAGCCCAGGAATGTGAAATAACCCCATCATGGCATACCATTTTCAAATGTAGACAATCCAGGGTATTCCAAATGGGGTATTTCCAGTCTTTTGTTGTAGCCACTTAGTCACAAATGCTGGCCAAAGTTAGCAGTTTTATTGGTTTTTGTATCAATGTTTTGGTTTAGAATTTTTTTTTTTATATATATAATATGTGCGTGTGTGTGTGTGTGTGTATGTATATGTGTGTATATGTATGTATGTGTGTATATATATATATATATATATATATATATATATACATACATACATACATACATACACTTATTTCCTATATATGTATAATATATTATAATTAAATAATTTTATAATATATTATACATATATAATGCATCTATGATTTCATCATGAGTGTATTTTGAGATATATATCAAAGTACACTTAGAATGAAATCATATAGATGCATTATATATGTATAATATATTATAAAATTATTTAATTATTTTATAATATATTACACATATATAATATAGACACTCCTCACTTATCGACCGGGTTCCCTTCCTATGACCTTGTCATAGAACAAATCGGTCGGTAAGTGAGGAGTTAAGGGATTCCCTTCTCTGGTGCATTTGTCTATGTTCGGGTAAACTTCCCAGGGAATCCCTCTAATCTATGTTCTGGGAAATTTTCGAGGAAGATTTCCCAAACATATACATATGCACCAGAGCAGGGAATCCCCATGACGGTTTGCACGCCTGGTCGTAAGTGCGAGCCGTGGTAAAACCGGAAGTTCGCTAAATGAGGGTCACCTGTATATGTATAATATTTATTTTATTTTATTTTTTAGCAGCCTGGCAGCTCAGACAGTCCCCCTGCTGGCAGCTCCTACAGTCCTATTGTGGTGATGTGATCATGGTGATCACATGGCCATGGAAGGCCGGAGCTGCTGTAGGGGGACTGCTGGGGTCTGGCAGCATGAAGGTATGCAGCTAGATCAAATCTTCCTTTCTTTGCTGAATACAATCCTCTATTTGATTGTAACCAGAGTCTATGTTTGTCAGGGTGAGCGACTGATTATATTATTTGTTGCAATGTTACAAATCTGTATTTGTTTTCATTTTGATTTTATTTAATACCCTGTAATTTTTTTACCTTTTTCTGTTTCACTAGTTCACTGTTTAGTTAAGTGACAAACTCTTCCCACTTTGGGCAGCACTTTTCCTGTACATTCCCTTTACATCTGTGTATTACATTTTGTGGCTGCTGTCTCCCTATACATTTCCTGGTACGCTTAGGATCTAGGATTCTTAAAATGTACTATATATTTCCAGTTGTGGTGGGGAGTATTTTATGCCACTTGAGATTTATGTGAGCTAAAGCCCACTTGTTCACCACTTCCCACAGTATTCCACGTTCATTCCCATTTTTTCCACTCTATTTGGACAGATAAACCCCTGTCCTAATCCTTTTTATACACTGAATCCGCCTACAATTTCCGGCACGCCTGCATAGATCACCTAGCATTACACTGGGATAAATGCCAATTGATCTGCCTCCTACAGCGGCCACAACTGGGTGATCATCCCTGTGGATGTGTTTAACCATGGGGGAATACCTGTGGTGGGTCATCCTTCACTACACATGCGCCGTGCTTCCAACAATGTCCGAGCACGTCATAAGCGCAAGTATTTAAAAGTCCACCCATTGCTATATAGCACAGCTCTATCTTAAGAGTATCGTCCTTAAAGGGGCAGTAAAACTCATCAGAACAATTAGGTCAATAAATAAAGGTACATGATTGTAAATATAACTCTGTTGAGTCAGCATGCCTTTTTTTCTTCCATTTAGTCACATTAGTTATAGCTAAATGCTATGCTTAGAAGTAGTAAGCCGGGAAGTGGCTCCCTTAGGATCACTAAATTTATTAATGCATAACTTGCAGGAACAAAGGGAAAGTACTCCTACATTCGGTATGAAGAGCACATTTCTATGGGCATAGCCTAATAAAGTGAATCCCATTTATCCTGTTTGACTATCACTGGTGGAGGATACAGTCACACTGTATTATTTGAGCATCTATGTCATGTGTAAGGGAAGGATATATTAGATCCATATAACACAATTTAATAGACTTGGCAAAGGTGAGTGGATCCCACTTGCCACGGTCAGAAAAGATATAACAAATATAGGAGACAATTGTTGTCCTTGTCCATAGATCTCCTATATAGAAAAAGGTGCATCCAGCGTACATAATTTATTCCGTGCATTGGAAAAAATCCAAATATGGTCTATAGGGAAAAAGAGGTATATTCAAAGCACACTCAGTAGGGCAAGTGTGAGAATATCGGATCAAAAAGGGAACAGTGGCAGAGGGTGGTGAAAAAAAGTAAAAAAAAAAAAAGTCCTATATGCTTACATTATCAAATCCATATATGAATCAAAGATAAAAATGTAACTCCAATGATCAAATGAAGGGGGAATAGGAGAAACCTTCATTGAGTCCAAGAGGGGATAATGTGTTGAGCCCATATATCCAAACTGCCTCCCTTTCGCATAGTCTCTTATCCCATCCACCTTAACGTGGAGGCTGGGAAATGGATTTTAAGACCCATGAACCGTTCACCTGCTGGTGAATTGACATGTTTACGAATGCAAAGTTTAATGGGCAAAAGGTCTTCCCTACATAATTAAGTCCACATGAACATATCAATAGGTAGACTACTCCAACTGACCGTCAGTTAAAAAAAGGAGCGGGACTTAAGTCTCCGTATTAGTGCCATTTGTAAATGTCTTGGAATGTCTACAGATGACTGGACAGGCACTGCAGTGTCCACACTGGAAAATACCAATAGGCAGGTATTATTTGAGGCTACCTGCAGGGATGGATGTGGCAAGGTGACTTTGCACTAGGCGATCTTTTAGATTACTCCCTCTGTGTGCTGTGATTGAATGTGAGGGGGTAACCACATTTTTAGATGTCTATCTGAAGTTAAGAGCGGCCAAAACTTCCGAAATACATTTTGCATGGTCTCCCACCCCGCGTCATAGTACCTATATATTGTATAAGGTTTGTTTCCTGTACCTTTGTGCTGTCATTAATCAAGGATGCATGATTGGACTGTAAGGCTCAAGTATAGGCTCTTTTCAGGGCTCTATTTGGATATCCTTTTTCATGAAAGGAACTCCGCAACAACCAAGCTTTAGCCTTAAAATCTTCTACAGAAGAACAATTACGAAGTAACCTTAGATATTGGCCGGTGAGAAGTCGGGCGACAACTTGCCCAATTTAGCAAGTTGTGAGTAGTAGTCTTTTTCTTATACAGAGAGGTTATGATCTTCCCATACCCATCTATTTGTAAAGACAAATCCAGAAAGCAAAGGTTCGATCCACCAATTTCACTGGTGAAAAGCAAATTGAATGGATTTGAATTCAGATGCTGTACAAATTCGTGGAACCTCTCAACTGTACCAAGCCAAATAATGAAGATATCATCTATATATCTTTTCAAGTGTTGTACTTGGTCAAAATACTGTTTGAGGTCCGGGTCCGCCCTGATGCACCTCTCCCACCAACCTTAGTAAAGGTTGGCGTATGAGGGTGCGCAAGATGTACCCATAGCTGTCCCTTTAATCTGTTGGTAGAGTTTACCATTAAACAGAAGTTAAGTGTCAAACTAAATCTGGAATTTCACATTCTTTAGGTAGATTTGAGTCAGATTGAAGAAAGGCGCATACATGTTCAATTCCCAGATAATGGGGAATTGAACTGTATAGCGCCTCTACATCAATACTGCACAGTATCGCGTTTTTGGGGAGGCGAAGATCTGTAAGAAAATGCAACATTTGTTTGGTGTCCCTGAGATAAGAAGGTAGTTGTTAAACCCAGGGAGCAAGGACTTTGTCCACGTAAATGCTTGCAATTTGTTTGAAGTCCCCCCCCCCACATCCCCTCCCCCCCAGACACAATTGGTCTCCCTGTTGGGTCTGTCAGGGATTTATGCACCTTAGGCAAGCAATAAAAAGTGGGCAAGGTTGGTTGCCTAATGTACATAAAATCATATTAATTTTTAGTGATGAAATGTGTCTATAAACCTTTAGTCAGCAAGGTACACATTTCCGCCATAAAGGATGGGGTGGGATCTTTAGTCAGAATTTGAGAAGTTTTCTTGAGGCAAGCTTGTACTAACATTTATGTTCTGCTGGTCCTTAGCATTATTGTTTAACACATGAGAGAATTATCATATATGGCTAGCCTGCATTTCTTGATTATCGATATCCAGTGGCACAAAAACTACTCTTTTACAAGTTAACTTGTTCAGCATGTTTAACCCCTGTCACATCTAGTTTATCTCATACACATCTGGAGGGCAATCAGAATACAGTGAGGGAAAAAAGTATTTGATCCCCTTCCTATTTTTGTACGTTTGCCCACTGACAAAGAAATCAGTCTATAATTTTAATGGTAGGTGTATTTTAACCTTGAGAGACAGAATAACCAAATAAAAAATCCAGAAAAATGCATGGCAAAAAAGTTTTTTATAAATTGATTTGCATGTCAATGAGTGAAATAAGTATTTGACCCCTTAGACTTAGTACTTGGTGGCAAAACCCTTGTTGACAATCACATAGGTCAGGTGTTTCTTGTAGTTGGCCACCAGGTTTGCACACATCTCAGATGTGATATTTGTCCTACTCCTCTTTGCAGATCCTCTTCAAGTCATTAAGGTTTCGAGGCTGACGTTTGGCAATCCGAATCTTCAGCTCCCTCCAGATTTTCTATGGTATTCAGGTCTGGAGACTGGCCAGGCCACTCCAGGACCTTAATGTGCTTCTTCTTGAGCCACTCCTTTGTTGCCTTGGCTGTGTGTTTTGGGTCATTGGAATACCCATCCACAACCCATTTTCAATGCCCTTGCTGAGGAAAGGAGGTTCTCACCCAAAATTTGACGGTACATGGCCCCCGTCCATCGTCCTTTTGATGCAGAGCAGTTGTCTTGTCCCTTTAGCAGAAAAACACCCCAAAGCATAATGTTTCCACCTCCATGTTTGATGGTGGGGATGGTGTTTTTGGGTTCATGGGCAGCATTCCACCTCCTCCAAACACGGCGAGTTGAGTTGATGCCAAAGAGCTTGATTTTGGTCTCATCTGACCACAACACTTTCACCCAGTTCTTCTCTAAATCATTCAGATATTCATTGGCAAACTTCAGACAGGCTTGTACATGTGTTTTCTTGAGCAGGAGGACATGGCGGGCGCTGCAGGATTTCAGTCCTTCATGGCATAGTGTGTTACCAATTGTTTTCTTGGTGACTATGGTCCCAGATTCTTTGGGATTGATTGCTTCTGTGGGCAGGTGTCTTTTTTTTTATACAGGTAACAGGCTAAGATTAGGAGCACTCCCTTTAACCCCTTAAGGATGGCGGTCGTTCTATGCCATCCTTTTTTGGGTGGTCCTAAACACCGGAGGGCGGCATAGAACGTCCCAGCCACCCAGGGGACTTACCGGGTCCCTGCCGATCCTACATCAACAGTCGCGATCCGGGGGGCCCTCTTCTGCACAATCCGCCCCTCTAGAGCCATGTGATCGTGGGGTCCTTTTGAACACATAGCCGGCTCATGCTGTGCCAGCAGGGGGACTGCCTGAGCTCTCAGGCTGTCCCCCTGCTGCCTGTAAAAAAGTTTTAAGTTAGTAAAAGTAAAAAAAAATTTAATAAAGCAAATTAAAGTACTTAGAGTATATGTATATGATCTAAATACTTTTATATGCACATACACACAAACTATTATTCTAAGTGTATTTTAATATTAATATATCTATATATAAAAAAATATAAAAAAAATAAAAAAAATATATATATATATTTGTTTTTGAGGATATTAAGTCGTATCTGTAGTAGTAGGTGATGATTGCTAGTCGGTTGTGTTGTGCCTGAACCGACGATCGGGTTGGCCTGAAATAATGAGGGCAAAAAGGTTTTTTTAAACAGAACACTTTAATGCTTTATAAATTCACATGAGCGATTCCTTGAAAGCTTTCCTAAGTTATTTTTCTGGCTGTGGAATGTATTTGCCGTAAGCTGCTGATTTCCACCTTCCTAGTTTTTTAATGGGTACGGTACATTATTGCAGGATGCGGCTGAAGCGGCGCCGATCCTAAATGAGTGTCCTGAGATGGACATGGGGTCGTGACCTAGTCTGACCGCCAAGACCCTTATGTAGTGTATGAATTTAGCCGTGGTCAGGGGTTTGTCGGCAATTGTGAGTAGGGGTGAATAGCTTTGTTTGTCTTTGAGGGAAAGGCCGAAAGCATCTAGAACTGTCACCGGACACCATTTATTATGGGTCGGGAAGTACTGGATCTCTGTAGGAGGTCCCATCTGATTTGTTTTGGATTGTCTTAGAAGCAGTATGTAGTGGTCCCTCAAATTTTGTAGATCCCTTATTCTGATGTAACTTTTGTTGACAGACTATGCACCGTGAATTTATTGGGCCTTAAGAACCCATAGAATGCTATGTACATAGCCGTTTTTTAGTACGCAGTTAGTACTAGATTCAAATGGGCTGGAATCTAACAGATATGATAGATCCTTACATTTATTCCCGTCAATTGGTTGTCTTTTGGCTGTTGGAGGGCTGTCTGTGCGAAGTATACCTTTCAGGACATTTTTCAGGAGATAGGATGACATGAAAGGTTTGTGACAGGGAAATAAGGTGAGTAAGTGGTGCTGTAGGCCCGTGAGGTAAAGTTTGATGGTGTTATGTGCCAGCGTAAGGTGTAGGTGGCAGTGAGCGGTGAAAGCAACTATCGTGTCGATGGAAAAGGTGTTGGTGATGTGGTGTTCGGAAGTGAACCTGGAGAAAATAGTAAGTGCTCTATCGCAGGACTTCTTGGTGTTGTCTGACAGAGCAGATTTTGCCAACGTTAGTGCGTGTTGTTTCAGCCGTATCAGTCCATTATCAGGTCCTGAAATGTGGGTGTCGGCTCGGGTTTGATGGCCGCCATGGGGTGTTGTTTGAAAAAGGCCTGAAAGTTGGAGCGAGAGAGAGCAATATTTTCCTGACCCGGTATGTGCATGCAAACCAAGTGGAAGTTGTGAGTTGCTGCCAGCCACGTGAGTCTCCTCATGAGTCTCATGATGGCTAGGGATGCAGATCTACCTTTGTTTATGATCTCGCATGTGGCTTCGTTGTCGGAGAGGCATTTAACTTCTGTGCCCTCCCACAACAAACCCCAAGTGTGTGCGGCTGACACTATTGGGTAAAGTTAAAAAAAAGCGAGGATGTGGTATTAAATGCCTGTAATGTTGAGGTTTCAGATAGCCATGAGTCACGGAACCACTGGTTGTTGTATATGGCCGCAAACCCTGTGTGGGCTGCTGCATCGGTCCATATGACCGGGGAATCTACGTCGAGTGGGGGTATGAACATTGACCTCCCATTCCAGGAGGAAAGAAATCTGCCCCACATCCGTAAGTCTGCTTTGGCGTTATCATCGATGTGAGTATTGTCGTGGGGGGTCTCCGTTAGGAGGTGTAGCAAGCGTGAAATGAATGCCCGACCCTGTGGTATAAGGCGGATCGCAAAGTTTAGTGAGCCCAGGAGAGACTGTAGCTCTTTGTGGGAGCAATTGTTTTTCCTCATGAACCATGTCATTTCGTTAGTGATGCGGTTAACCTTCTCGTCTGGTAGCCTCGCAACCATAGATGTGGAATCGAGATGAATCCCTAAGAAGGTTAGGGCTGTAGAGGGACCTATCGTCTTTTCCCTTGATAGAGGGACTCCTAGTGTGGAGAAAAGTGCAGTAGTTTTATCTATGCTGTGAGGAGTACAGTTAGGTTCCTCTACCGTGAGGAAGTCATCCAGGTAGTTTATTGCTACTGGGCAGCCACACTCATTTAGTAGTAGCCAGCACAGTGTTTCGGCGAACGTGTCGAACAGTTTGGGATTGCTTTTGGCCCCAAACGTCAAACGCGTGGCAAAGTAGTACTGGCCCTTCCATTTAACTCCGTGTAAATGCCACAGGGATGGATGTATGGGTAGCAATTTGAAAGAGTTAGTGATATCATTTTTTCCTAACCAGGCGCCTTTACCTGCCTTCAAGATTGCCCCCATTGCGTTATCCACTGTGGCATACTGTAGTGAATATTCACTGGATGGTATTAATGAATTAATGCTAGGAACCACAGATGAATGAGGCGCTGATAGGTCAATGATCATAAGTTTTTTTTTTTTTGTTAAATTTCCCAGTTGCAATGCCAATTGGGTTAGTTCTGAAACTAGCATATGGGGGGGGTGTAAATGGGCCAATCGTGAACCCGTGGTTGACCTCTGCTGTGAGCAGTGCGTCGGTGGTGACAGGGTCTAGTATGACTGATTGCAGGTTCCTGCATCCTAGGGTGCCCCACGGGGTTGCCACTAGCCCCGTGTGGAATCCTACCGTGAACCCTTGGGTAAGGAACTCGACCAACTGAGGGGAGGGGTGGTTGGAGAGATAATAGGTGAGGTTGCTAACATTAATTTCCGTGAGTCATTGTCTAGGGAAAAGCCGATTAGGGCACATGGTCTTCGCGTGTGCCCTAAAGCAAAGGTAACAGACATGCAACAAACGACAAGCGCTGAAGCTATAGCCTGCCGCATTGAAGTTATTGCATATCTGTGCTTTACCGAGGAAGACGATGGGTCTGCCCAGTTTGTCCTTGATCACCCTGTCTGATTTGGGGGTGGGCTCTGCGTGGCTAGTGGAGGGTTGGCTCAGTTCAGGGGGCACAGATTGGTGGAATGTGCAGTTGATGTGCAAATGGCACAAGACAGAGGCTTGAGGCCAGCAAAGTGGCGGCAGGACAGTTCCGTATCTAGTTGGCTCCAGTCTGAGCGTATGTTAAACTGAACCAGCGCTGCCGCCGCCTTTGCCGAGAATGACCTTTGATAATCATAGAAAGAGTAGTCTCCATACTTGTTGCCTAGGTCCACCAATTTGTGAAGGTAAAGGTCCAGCTTCTCTCTGCGTTGAGGGAAGACAGAACAGATGACGTCCCTGTATAAGCCAAAAGCTATCACAAAATCAGGGATGGCCA
Organism: Pelobates cultripes; assembly: GCA_933207985.1. Classification (NCBI taxonomy): domain Eukaryota; kingdom Metazoa; phylum Chordata; class Amphibia; order Anura; family Pelobatidae; genus Pelobates; species Pelobates cultripes. Next base: position 177,959,700 of record OW240916.1, on the reverse strand, counting down.
GCTTCTTGTTAAGCCTGGGGTCCCTAGCCCTGAGTACAACAGATACCTCCCCATAGCAGTAAGCCTGGTTTTCTACCAAGTCTTGGGATGCTATGAGGAGTGATACCAGGTTGACATCTTTCCCTTCTAAAATGTCTTTCTTAATAGCCTGGGGCACTAAGTGCGCAGGCGTGATGATGTGTGTGGGTGTAGGTGCTGGGTTGGAAATTGTGCTGTTACCCGGGTTAGGCAAAGTCTCTGGTAGCATGAAGGTGATAGCTGCTGGAGTGATTATGGCCACTTGATTTTCAAGTTTCTCCAGTTTCTCATTGATGAGGTTAACTGAAGAAAGAAGAGCGGACATTGTGGCCTGAAGTCCAGGCGTGCTTCCGTCGATTGCCTGTGTGCTGGTGCCTGGTCGTGAGGTGTCGGAGTTAGCGTTCAGGAGGTGGTATAGTTCCGCTTTGTGGGCAGTGGCCGGGTATGGTATGCCTCGTCTCCTGAGTTCAGCTGCGATCTTGGGTATGGTCCAGGAGCATAGGGACGCTGGACTAGCCGTCTCTACATTATCCACTGGGGTACTTGGTCTGGTTGGGCTGGAGATTCTGGCTGGCATGCTGGGTAGGGAGACATCCTCTGCTATGTCCAAAGCGTGTGACATTCTAGAACATGAGTAAGTACAAGAGTTAGGGGACATTGATACGATTGGGGGAAGAGTATTATTGGGAGAGTTGTTACTTTTTTGCGGGGAGTGAAACTCCTTGTAATGGAGGAGTGATTGGGGTGCTCGTACGTGTCTATGGTGATTTTGCCCGTGATGCCAGTGGACGAAGCGGTTTTTGTGAGGGCCGAATAAGCGTGATGACATGCAACGTAGAGTGAACTATGGAACGATTTGGGGGTGTCGTGCCTCGGTGCCGCAAACTTCAATCCTGTATCGACCGGACAAGTTTCGTGCAGGTAATACATCCCCACACGGCCACATTTACGTACGTCAGAAATTTATTTTTAAAAAAATACATTCCACAGCCAGAAAAATTACTTAGGAAAGCTTTCAAGGAATTGCTCATGTGAATTTATAAAGCATTAAAGTGTTCTGTTTAAAAAAAAATCTTTTTGCCTTCATTATTTCAGGCCTACCCGATCGTCGGTTCAGGCACACCACAACCGACTAGCAATCATCAATTATGTCAGAGGTATATACGGGGCTATTGCTGTATTCAGACAACATAGCTGAGCAACATATGAAGTATTATAAAGCCGTAGCACTCAAAAGGTTTGCAAAATATACAGTACAAGTTCACTGTGTGTGTCAAAAAGGCAGAAAAATATGCTTATTTCCACTACACTTGATACAAGCTAGTGAAAAAAATGATCCCACACTAAGGTTCAAAATTTGCATTTTGAAATATCCTTGGGTGTCTTCGTAGTTGGAAAAAGCAGCCTTCTAACAGATTTCAAAGTAGAGTACAGACCCATTAAAACCCTCGATGTAAATTCACACTTAAAAACCTGAACTTGTCACGTCTCTTTTACAGCACTGTAGCTTCACTAAATAATGTCTAGGTTATACATTGGGCTTATTGTTTTACTCATAAGACGTAACTGAGCATACTTAGGGGGAATTTATGACAATGGTGCTTATCAAAGGTACGAAATACCCAGCGATAATGCAACATGTATGTAAAAAAATATTTAAAAACTAAAATTTCTCACCACAAAATTTTAAATAAATTGGTGAATAAATGGTGGCAAGTAAAGGTATAATATATGCCTAATAACATACCCTGGAGTGTCTGCTTTCTCAAATGGAAGGCCTTTGTGGGGTTATTTGAACAGTCAAATGGCTATAATGCCACAAAATCAGACATATGACCATCTATGAAAATTCCAACTATAGAAACTGAAATAGCATGGTCTCCTTCTCCTATATGGCATTGTAGCTTTACAGAATAGGGTCAAAGGTATACAATGGGGGTCTTTGATATTTACTTTATATAAATATATACATTTGTGTGGCAATTTTGTTTTCTGTAATGGGTATTAAACTTCCAAGACAAACAATTCCAACTTCTAAAATTGTTTCACATTGAAATTTTATTTTAGACCTTGTAGTTTGTGACTTGTGACTTTCAAAATAAACTGAAATCCTACACATTTTATGTACTTTGTAAATCAAGACACAAAAATGAATTGATTTTGAATTACTTTTCCTAAGTTGGACATATTATCAGGGGCGTATTAGCCGCGAGGCAAACAAGGCATTTGCCTTGGGCGGCATTTCTCAGGGGGCGGCAAAAAACGCCGCCCCCCAAATGCCCAGGGCAAATGCCTAGTTAGCCTTGCGGCTAACTGACATCCCGAGCGGGCGGGCGGCGCTGGCAGGTGGGCGGCTGGCGAGGGAGCACTTCCTATGAGCTGACTGCTCAGCTCCCTCGCGCGCCGCCTGCAGAGTGAGGCTGGGAGCCGGAAGATGACCTTCCGGCTCCCAGCCTCACTCTGCAGCCGGCGCGCGAGGGAGCTGAGCAGTCAGCTCATAGGAAGTGCTCCCTCGCCAGCTGCCCGCCCGACCGGCAGCCACTGGACTACCAGGGAGAGAGACCCCCCCCCTGCACTCCCAAAGGTAAGGAGGTGGGGGGTAAATTAAAAAGTTAATGTGTGTGTGTGCCTGACTCTGTGTGTGTGTTTGTGTCTGACTGTGTTTGTGAGTGTCTGTGTGTGTGTTTGTGTCTGACTGTGTGTCTGTGTGTGTGTCTGACTGTGTGTGTCACTGTGTGTTTGTGTCTGACTGTGTGTGTGTGTATTTAGAAGGTGGGGCGGGGGGAAGGGTTGGGTGGAGGTGGCGCGGGGGGAGGGGGGCGCCTGAGTTTTGTCCTGCCTAGGCCAGCACAAAACCAGGATACACCACTGCATATTATGCACGTTATTATTGCCAAAACTTGAAGAAAAAAGTGTTGTGTAACGAAATCCCCTATTTACAGACCATACGAACAAGCCTGTTTGGTTATTTGGAGGATTACAGCGGGATTTTCGTGGAAATAGCAATAAAAGCGAATAAACTACCGAACCACCGACCTCCCACTGAGGTCGTGTGGCGCCTATTGACCACCCTGACTGTTGCGGTTAACCACAGACTAATTGGGGAATAGCTGGTGGTCCGCGTTCGTTTACCGAACACATGGCAATCGCCATTTTGTATTGTCGAACGCGCAGCGGTAAATGGCGAGGATTCCCTGGAACTGATTTCGGCTACTTATTTTGTCGAACACCGCTGCTACCTTCTCTCATCCTCGTTTGTACGGTGGAAAAACACACGAATGAAGGGGATACTACTTCATTTGTGCGCTGAAAGTATGCGAAAGTTACCAACCCCAGATAGCTATAGTATGGAACTTGCAGTCGGCTACAAACACACGAACGGCCGGTGAAAGTCAAACTTCAGTCGACGATTCTTAGAACTGTGTTCGTGGGATCTGAGCGCTATTCGCCTAGAATATGCACTCAGATCCAAGCTATCTGGGGATATGTGGAACTTAAAAGTTTATGTTGTGTAAAAAGAAAGTTATATATTTTTATTCTGTTTTGCTGAAATAAGAAAAGCCATGTTTCTTTCTTCTTGGAGATAATTAAGGCTCTCTTTGCTATCTTAAGTTAATTATCTCCAGGATGGAAAAGAGGGAGTGATTTATGTAAAAGGGGAGTGCTTATGCTATAGCCACTGTGATTGGCTACTGTGTTACTTTTGTCCCAGTCTTCCATCTGGTCCCCTAGGGGAGTGTCCACCAGGTGGGAGACCTGTATAAATACCGGGCAGGTAGCCCACAGTAAATCAGATCGTTTTACCCCTTCATGAAGTCTCGACTCATGTTTGGGGGATTGGGAGTTATAATCACTTCGTTTCAGCTGGATTTCGGGAGAAGTTGCAAGTATAATCGCTGCACGAATAGAAGGATCCTTTACATGTTGTTTTTGGGTTTATTTTTCCCCATTATATTGCGTTTGTTGTGTATTAAATGAGAATTTATATATGCATATGTCACAACAAATTAAAGCCCTTTTTGTTGTCTAAAAAACGGTTTATAATATGTGTTGGTACAATAAAGGCGAGAAATGCAAATTTCAGTTGAACACAAACCGCAAAAAATTCTAAAATTGCTTGTGTCCTTAAGGGTATGTCCAGGAGCGGGCTGGGCCGGGGGGCAGGGAGGCAATTGCCCCCCAGGCCGCCCTAAAT
>OW240916.1:177876793-177955387 GCA_933207985.1 Pelobates cultripes | reverse complement strand
GGGGAGTAAGAAAAGGGGGAGGGGGAGTAAGCAGGAGGGGAGATAAGAAAAAGAGGGGGGTAAGAAGAAGAAGGGGTGAGTAAGAAGAAGAAGAGGGGGGTAAGAAGAAAAAGGAGGAGTAAGAAGAGTAAAGGGGAGTAAGAAGAGTAAGGGGGAGGAAGAAGAAGGGGGGTAAGAAGAAGTAGGAGGGTTAAGAAGAAGAAGGGGGGTAAGAAGAACAGGTGGGGGAGTAAGACGACCAAGGGGGGAAGTATGAAGAACACAGGGAGGAGGGGGGTAAGACGAACACAGGGGGTGTGAGGAGAACACATAGAGGGAGGAGTGAGAAGAACACAGGGAGGGTGGAGGGGGGATGAGAAGAGCACAGGGAGGGTGGGTGAGTGTGAGAAGAGACCGCCAGGGATGGGGTGGGGGAGAGGAGATAATCACCAAGGTGCAGGAGAGCCCCACTGGACAGAAGGGGCAGCCCCATAGCACAGGCCACATGAGCTCTTTCACACTACTACAAGACACACACAATGCATCCCTATACATACACAGAAACACAACATGCTTCCCTTACACACAGAGAAACACACAATGCATCCATTACACACACACAATGCAACCCTTACACACAAAGACAATGCATCCTTTGTACACATACACAGAAACACACAATGCAAACCCTTACACACACAGGCAAACACACACACTGCTTTTCTTACATACACACAGAAACACAATGCATCTCTTACACACACTCAATGCACACACATACAGACACACACCTTGCATCCCTTATGCATACAAACACAGATTCACACAATGCATCCCTTACACACAACCAGAAACACATAATACATCCCTTATACACAAATACACACTGCTTCCACTACACACAAACACACTGCATCACCTGCACAAACTGGTAACCCTATACACTACATACCATAAGCACACATATTAGATCCTCTACAATAACACATAACACATCCCCTACACACTCCACTCCCTGTGAGCGAACTCATGGGTGGGTGGAACTTATGAGTGGGCCTTATGGGCATACTCACCGTCAGGCCCTGGGGCCCAGACCTTGAGCTGTGTAAGGGGCCCCAAAAAATGGAGCTGCTTCCAATTCTCCCAGAACATTGAATTTTGTGACCACAGCTGCAAACAGCCTCCAGAGATCCTGTTCTACACCAGACCAGTGGAGCCAAACTGCAGCCCATCATCATCCTCATCTGCTTGTAAGTAGGCAATCTAGTATATTATTAGTGACACTAATCTATAATGTACCTCACATTAAAGGGACACTATAGCTTAATGAAGTGGTTCTGGTGTCTATAGCTGGTCCCTGCAGGCTTTTTAATGTAAACACACACTGTGTGCAGCACTGGCGTTAGTTCATATGGGTGGGGCATTGTGATGTCACATGGGGGCAGCAAATTTTTATTTTGTCTAGGGCGGCAAAAATCCTTGCACCGGCACTGATCCTGGGCAGGTGCACCAGTCTACTGGTGACCCACAGGAGGGGAGTGCACTGATTGCACTGCACTCTCCTCCTGTCCAGCCCCATCTTTACCGCAGTGCAAGTGCCCTCTGCCCCTAATTTACAGTGGCTCACACTCACAACAAGCAGTGCCTGGAGCCGTGAAGGAGCGGGTATGGCAAAGAGCTACTGATTAGCATAACATCAATATCCGTTATAAAACCAGGAAAAGGTGGGCATGGATGGTGATCTGATTTGGTGGTGTGCAATGGGCCACTTGACTGGTTTTGCCCCCCAGGCCTAAGGCTGCCAGCCCTCCCCTGGGTATGTCCAGCTTCTGAAGCTGTGTCATTAAGGGATTAAGAAAGTGCTCCTAATCTCAGCTCATTACCTGTAAAAAAGACACTTGGGGGCCAGAAATCTTGCTGATTGATAGGGAATCAAATACGTTTTTCACTCATTCACAAGCAAATCAATTAATACCTTTTTTGGCATGTGTTTTTCTGGATTTTTTTGTTTTGTTATTCTGTCTCTGTTAAAATACACCTACCATTAAAATTATAGACTGATCATTTTTGTCAGTGGGCAAACGTTCAAAATTAGCAGGGATCTCAAATACTTTCCCCCCTCACTGTGTATGAGCTAAATTCTTGTTTTTGTTTCCTACCACGACATGTGAGCCCAGCCTGACCCACCAAGCATACTCTAGATGTCTAGACAGTTCTATTAAGCCTAACATACATAGTAAAGAAGCTCCTTCTAGATGTGCCAGCACCAAAAGCACTATGACTGACTGGCTCTTTCGCATACGGAAGCCTAAAAAAGCCCCAGAGTCTGCACCCAGAGACCTGGTGGTCAGATTCAGCAGCGGCAGGGAGAAAGCAACAGTGCAGGCAGCAACCAAAGGGAATTTGCCACTCTCCTTTGAAAACATGGCGCTCACGTTTTGCTCAGACCTATCTGGGGACACCCTGAAATGGAGCCCTCCAGCCACTCACCACACTGCTACGCACCCACGCTATCCCATATCGCTGGAAATCACAGCGGCTACTCCACATCATGAAAGAGGACTTTGTGCATGCTGTCAGGGACCTTAAGAAAGTGGTGGCCATGTTGTAAACCATCGGCCTCCCCCGAGATGTGCCTACCCGGCCCAGCCTGAGCAATACCGCTAATAGGCACACATGGGACCCCACAAGAGTTACCCCGTTTATCCCTCAGAGGGTCCGCTCGGATGCCTATGCGCTGGCCACAGCATGAGGTGACACAGGACTATCCAGGCTCCAAAGGGACATCACTCACTCGTTTTTCATCCACGGTTTGGGGATCATATGAATCTCCTTTTTCTTATGCTGTTTGCTAAATTGTATATAGATTATCATTTTACTTCAGAGCTGACACCCACGGTCTTATATGGCACACAAACACACACCCCACCAGGCACGGCTGGGGCCTCTAGATCTTTGCCACCCCCCCTCTCTCTGAGCAACTTGAAACCGAGGCAACACAACCAAGAGGAGTAGGGCGACCCTGCAGAACTAATCGCGGCATAACTAATCTCCCCCATGTCACAAGCAGCACCTGACAACTGAATACATACCAGGTCCATACAGTTTACTAGATGAGCACCAACAACCAGGATGGTAGAGCCCTCAAGTTACTCACACAACCACCTAGTTTTTCAACTATAATGCCTCACCATCCGACGGAACACGCAGCATACTCTAATGTTTAAAATTGTCTCCCTACTGACTTACACCCAATACACACTCACTCATGGTACACTGATAAGTATCTACATCATCAACTTACTAAAATGTGCAAAGTATACCCGAGCCATACTCATGTTATACTTCTAAAGTTTGCGCTTGAGACTGCTGTTCAAGCACTGTTGTACTTATATGCACAACAAAAATAAATATAAGAAAGAAAAAAAACTTTCCAAATGATTTCAATACTTTTTAGAAAAGCTTTCCAAATGATTTATCAACAGAAATAAATCATTTTGGAAGTATTTTAGAAGTGTTGAATAACTTAAAAAGCTTTTTAACCCCCTAAGGACACATGATGTGGGTGACATGTCATGATTCCCTTTTATTCCAGAAGTTTGGTCCTTAATGGGTTAAAGCGAGGCCTAAGTTTGAAATACCAGAGATTCAAAGAAGCCTGCACAAACTAGAGAAATATGTAACTCCATCAGCATATAAAACAAATGCTGCCACTATAGGGAGCTCACTAGGGCACTACTGGCTTGCTTATATATTGTCCCTGTATGGGTGTACACACAATAGGGAAATCTCTCATTCTGCATGCACAGTTTGCAGCTCAACCAAAGCTGAAACACATCCTGATTCACTAAACAGTGAACCAACTGTATGCAAACTGATAGCCACCGCAACATGGCTGTTTTCACTTTGAAGACCAGTTCAAATCATCCTGTGTTGATTGGAACTGCTGTTTTGAGCATAAACTACTTATCCCATAATATCGTATTGGACAGAGAATAACAAGATATCTGTCACCATAGACCACCATAAGAGGCTCGAAGTGGTGAGAGAGGGGTCTACCTGCAAATTCTGGAGAGCCATAGCCATTGATTTGGTTGGGAAATTATTTATTTTTGCCATTATTTCTTAATTCATTATCTATATAATGCATTTAAAAATATTTAATTACACAGTTTATTTAATCTTCATGTATAATATAGTGTGGAGTTCATTATGTCTGTTGACAAAAGTAACAGTTAACAGGATCTCATTCATAATTAATCAGCATTATGGAGTCAGATGTGAAATACATGTGACACGGGAATCAATATTTGCATCTTTTGAGTTGCTTAGTGGTGGGTGTTCTATGAGTGATCAGTGGAAAACACTCAGAGTGGTTACATAAACTGTACGGAAAAATAATTGAATCGCCATAGAATTCGTGAAAGCTCTTGTTCATCTGGAAAGAGCTCAATCTGAAATCTGCCACCAATCTCCCAGATTGTAATAATCTTGCACTTTTCTGTTATTTACGAAGGTCTTAAGCAATGAAGTTGTGAAAACAAAGTTCTCAACAATCGTATGTGAGTTTCAAGTGGTTAATGTAATAATAATATAACTACTTACTTGGTATATTCCTGAAACAAATGAAACTTATGTTTCCATTTTCATACCAAAGATCAAGTTTTTACCTGTAGGATGTGGGCTTTGAGGCTTCGGAAGCTCCCCCTTTTTTTGGTACCACCTTGTTTGCCCCAGGTTTAAAAACCATTATCTCTAAGGTGTCATAGGTTAAAAGTGAAAATATCCTTCTGCAGGTAGACTCTTACAAGCAAGTAGTCCTTTATAATGACCTACTTATTTCACTCCTGCAAGACCATGGCTGGTGTTTCAGTTTACTAAAAGACCAATACTACCAGATACTAGGGTCTCCTTTCAAGGTATGATTTTGGATGTGACCTCAATGAAAGTTTCCTTCCTGGATGCCCATTTGTCTCTGACTGTGGCAAATTTTATGAAAGTTCTAGTCTTTGCTACGTGTCCAGTTCATCAGACAGTAGAACGGTAGAAAGGGAGGGGATGCTGAAAGCTCAGAGAACTAGATCTCCTCTGGAGGTGAGGCCACCTTTCAATGTACTTATGTTTTGGGATCTTTCATCCTCTCAGATTATAGTATGTCCTTTGGGATGTCACTAGTGTCCTTCTCCAACCTAACAATGATACTGGAGTGGCTTATGCTCATTGCCGAAGGAGGGATGACTAGCCATGATGGAGGTCTTCAGGATTATCATTTGGACAGAGGACCATTAATTGATTCTCTCTACGATTCACATTCTAGAGGTGGAAAACTGGGAGCCCTATCTTCTCAGATAGCAGACCTTTCACCCATGGAAATGCGGTCTCTGTCCTGAAGCGTTTGCCTCTCTTGTGAACATATGGGGTGTCTAAAAGATCAATCTCAAACCCAGTCACAGGACCAGCAGGCTGTCTTAATACATGCATTGGTAATCTTGGAGGATCACCAGTTTAGTCTGATCTTCAGGTTTCTCACATTCTCAATACTCCAGAAACTTGTGGCCTTGGTTGGCCTTAGGTGTGTGCCAGTGATAGTCCTAGACACCATGTGGCCTTACAGGACTTGGTATGCTGATTGAATCAAGATGTCCAGGTTGGAGCCTTGTATTCAGATGACCTGGTTCTTGTCTTTGAAGCCATGGTGCTTGAAGGACTTCTTGAGTTTGGAATGTTGAAAGAGCCATTGACATCCTTCTATATGCACAAGGTTTCACAAGCTTCCTCGGCATGATGTTCTTCTAATGGCTATATGTGGAAGTCCTCACAGGCATGCCATTACTCCGATATCTGCCATGTCAGTTATTTTTTTATAAGCACCTGGCCAGTATTTGCCCATTGGTCTGTACTGCACCAATCTGCAAATACTGGCTGAATCTTCCCATTGAATATTCTTTTTCTGTTAGCTATTCTTCAGCTAAAACAACGTCTGCGCATTCAGGTCTGTCATGTGTTTAGTCTTTTCTGATTTTCCATCAGGAAAAGGTAATCCTTTGAACATCATATACCTCTTTGTCTAGTGTTGTTTCCACTTACTTTGTCTATGTGATAGTGGGTCTGTCCTTAAGTCTGAAGCCAGTCATTAACTAGTTGTTTCTCCTTACACTGGATGTGGTGATGGCCTTCATATTATGTGAAGGATGATGTGTCCTTCAGGAAGTGCAGTTCTTTCTTCAATTCTTCTGGAGTAAGGGTGGGTGAAAGGGCACTGACTGCTATCTTGGTATCAGGCTTAAATCTTTGATTCAGCAAGATTATTCCTTGGTAAATAAACAGCTGCCTGACAGAATTACTACCCACCTCATGTGCATTTCATTATGATACTTCTATAGAGCATATTTCCAAAGTGGCCACTGGATCTTCCTTGCTCCTTTTAGCAGATATTATTTTGATGTTTTTTATGTCTGTCGATTCTTCTTGTGGCAAGAAAACTCTATGGACAGCTGCTCCCATGCACCCTTTTCCATGTTCACCTTGTTTTTTATGTCTATTTTGTCTGTGCTGCTCAGGTACACTTTATCTCACAGGTAATGAATTGTTGTAGAAAGTCACCACATTAAGATGGAAAAACTAAATTTATATGAAATTTATATGATTTATTCATTTTAATCAGTGTGATCCATGAGGCTCCTCCCTGCTGCTATTTCTCTTTAGGGTGCTAGTGCCTTAAACAACTTTGGACAAATGCAAATTCATCTGAATTTTGAGTGATTTATCAATTTGTCTGAAAGCCATTAATCACTTACATAATGCAAAAACAAAAATGAATTGTTGCAAGGACAAAATTCATCCTTGCTGTTTATTTGTTGTTGTAATTACAAAGAGGTGACTCTGAGCTCCCTCTTTGTAATACAGTTGTATACTGTTTATAAAAGGAATTTTCTACTTGTTTTTGCATTTATGCCAGCAAAAACAATATGCGGAATGCAGTATGTTACATTTGAAAAGCAGGCCACAAGCATTTATAGTAGATAACATGGACTTTTCAGATTTTTTGGCATGCAAATCATTTTATTAAGTGTTTGTTTTTTTTTGTTCCAACTAGTAAATCGACATAAGTGTCTTCTTATAGCTGCATAATGTATATAAATATTACTTTAAGGCACAACATCTATTGATAATAGATATTGGTTGCAGGTGGAAGCTCGAGGGGCTTTTCTCCTACTGATGGAAACTGCTCGTTTGTTGGGTCTGGAAGAAACAAATCTGGCAACAGAGCAGGATCAGCATCTCCTTCGTCTGCTTACACCTGTTGCCAAACTGTACACCGGGAAGCAGGTAAAAACAAAATCTCCAGTGTTTAATTTTTCTTCTGATGGAGCTGGTCACCACAAACAGGCATGGATTTTTTTTTTTCTCTAAGTTGAAAATATTTGTGTACTAGGCTCTTGCAGTCGTTTCAGAAGGACTTGAGAGCTTCGGTGGACAGGGCTACATGGAAGACACAGGCCTGCCTGCATTACTAAGAGATGCTCAGGTAAAAGGCTAAGTGGGATATTTGGAGGGAGGACTGTGAATAATTTTACACTGTTTTACCTTCAGATTTCTTTTTTGCTTTTCTATTAGGTACTGACCATCTGGGAAGGTACCACCAACATCTTGTCCCTAGATGTCCTGCGCTCTGTCATTAAGAGTCAAGGACAAGTTTTGACAGCCTTCTTCTCTGCCACAGAAGTAAGAAAAATGTTATACAAGCATGTTTACGCAGCATAAGCAATTGACCCCTTTGATTGGTAGTGATCTCAACAGCTCAAGATGTTACATAAAAAGCCTTCTACTGTAGAAAATGTATTGTTGATTCAGGGATTGAAATGGTGTTTTTAATATAGCAGCTTGGTTCGTTCTTTTTAGACATTTTTATAATTGGCAATGAATAAAAAAAATGTGATTATAGATTAGCTTGCAGCTGACACAAAGTGTGATTCACTCTAAATATTACAAAACTGATACAAAAATAAAATGCTGTTGGCGACACTGAAAATCACCTCCCTAAACGTCAATGGCCTAAACACCCCGACCAAACGACGTCTGTTAATGAGGGAACTAAAAAGCCAAAAAACCGACATAGCTTTCGTACAGGAAACACACCTCCTGCGCTCAGCTCGGATCCAACTAACAGATCATCTATACACCAGGACATACTCCTCCAGGGCAATGGTCAAGAAAAACGGGGTAGAAATACGCCTACATAAAAAATGCCCCTTTGTCACCCGGTCGACGCGCGTGGACACTGCGGGCAGGTACGTTATCCTCACGGGGACGATACACGCCACCACATACCACCTGATCAACGTCTATGCACCTAACCAGCCAGACCCGGACTTCTGGGAACAACTACACAAATTAATCCATACTCTAGCCTATGGAATCATAATCTTGGGGGGCAACCTAAACGCTACACCCTGCCCTACGGTGGACCGTAGTGCCCCGACCGGCGGCCAAAGGGTGCAGAACACAAGGGGTCAGGACAAACTCTTGACCAAATTTATACAGCAGACGAAATTACTTGACTCCTGGAGGTTGCGTAACCCGGGACTGAAGGACTACACGTTCTTTTCGGCAGCACACTCCACATACTCCCGCATTGACATATTCCTGGTCAACCAAACTGGGATCCCATGGGTTCAGTCTGCACGCGTCAACCTTATTACATGGTCAGACCATGCCGACGTAGAGCTCACTCTCAGACTCCCAGGACCCAAGCCCCCTTGGAAATGGCGACTGAACAGCACACTCATAAATGACCCAGAGACGGAGAAACTTCTCCAAGGCAAAATCACGGCCTACTTTGACGACAACGACAATCCGGACTTAACGCAATCCACGATATGGGCCGCTCACAAGGCGGTACTTGGGGCACCCTCATAAAACTCGCAACCCGACAAAAAAAGCAAAGGGCTGAAACCCTCTTCAAGCTCCAAAAGGCGCTGAGGAGGGCCGAAGCCAGTCATAAACGAAACCCTACGACACAGGGGCTCCAAGACCTTAGAGACCTCCGACATAAAATTAGGGCTACAGCAGTAGAGGACCTAGGGTGAGACCTAGTCCGTAAAAAACGCCTCTACTACGAACGCTCCAATAAGATGGACACCCTACTGGCTAGGGCATTGAACCCCAAGCCCCACTTCCAAACTATATCGGCGATCCGAAACAAACCTGTCAGATAACCCAAAACCCTACGGAGATCAATCAGATCTTCACGGAATTCCTCGCACACATTTACAACCACTCCCCAGAACTAAGCAGTAAAAACAGGGATTACACACAAGACGTAGCCGACTATGTATCAAAGACAAACATGCCAGGATTGTACCCGGAGGTACACCTTGGGGGTAACTATAGGGGAAGAGGAGATAGACAAGGCGATCACGGCCCTTAAGGGTAATAAAGCTCCGGGACCGGACGGTTTCGACGGCTCCTACTATAAAACATTTAGAGATGTGCTGACACCTAGACTGGCGAAAATGTACACCGAATGGATGGACGGTGGACACCCTAACCCAGATATGCTCACAGCCGACATCGCACTCATACCCAAACCAGGAAGAGATCCAACCGAAGTGGCAAATTACAGACCCATCTCCTTAATTAACTATGATGTAAAAATCTTTGCAAAAATACTGGCAACAAGATTAAATCCCCTCCTGGGCACTATGGTCCATCCAGACCAGGTCGGCTTTGTGCCATCACGGCAATTGTATGAAAACACCAGGAGGGGAGCGGATGTCATATGGTGGGCGGCGAGGACTCTGACGCCTTCTCTGATCCTATCCCTAGACGCGGAGAAGGCGTTCGACAGGGTGCAATGGAGCTACCTCTTCGCGCTACTCGATCGACTCCACATGCCAGAAACTTTCTTTAAAGGTATAAAGGCCCTATACACCGAACCAAGGGCACAGACCAACGTACAGGGAACAGCCCTGACCCCATTTACGCCCGCTAACGGTACTAGACAAGGCTGCCCACTCTCCCCTCTGCTGTTCGTCCTCTCGCTAGAGCCTCTCCTGCAGAGGATAAGGGAAGACAGGAACATATCCAGGATTAAAGCAGGGGGAGAAGAATTCAAAGTTTCCACATACGCGGACGATGTCCTGGTCACACTCACCAACCCAAGGGAATCCCTGCCCCGACTGATGTCCCTCCTAGAGGAATACGGACGCGTCTCAGGCTACAAGATCAACTTAGAAAAATCGGTGGCCATGCCAATAGAAATGGACGAGGAAAGAATCAACGACATTAAAAATACCTACCCCCTCAAAATTACGAGATCTGACCTCGGTATTAAACTCACTGCGGACCCGGAGAAGCTATATAGCGCCAATTACATGCCCAATATCCAGGCGCTCTGTCGCGACCTGGAAAAGTGGCATGAAAAATCCATATAGTTGATTTGCAGACTGCACGCAATCAAAATGACACTACTCCCACGACTACTGTTCCTGTTCCAGACCCTACCGATCAAAGTGACTAAACAAGACCTACAGACACTCCAGAAACACATAGATAACTTAATCTGGGCGCAGAAAAGACATAGGATCGCTAGACAGGTACTGTACCGACCGAAAGCGAAGGGCGGGCTGGGACTCCCAAACCTGTATCAATATTACCTGGCGGCTCAATTGGCCCAAATAATAGCATGGCATACACCGGAGGGCTCGCACAGGTGGGTGGATCTGGAGACAAAACTTATGAGAACGGACCTTGCACAATTCTGGATATGAGTACCCAAACAAGACAGACCACCCCTACGCACCACTTGCCCGGCGATCCTCAATTCCATAAGGATCTGGGATTTGACAGCCACCAAATACGCACTAAAACATACACCTTCGCCGTTGACACCTTACCTACAGAATAAAGCATTTGGGCCCGGGCTGAGCGCACAAGACTTTAGGGGGATAGAATACAAGGGAATGCAAAGATATGGGCACATGTATGACGGCGACTCCTTCAAAACCTTTGACACCCTAAAAACCATGGCACCCCTAACAACAAAAGACGTCTTCCGATATGTACAGTTGCGAGACTTTGCCAAAAACCCCGAAATAAAAAAAGCAGCACAGACCCCAATGACATTCTATGAACAGCTGTGTAACGCCGAAACAACTCAAAAGGGGTTGATTACGGCCATATATGCGCAGCTCAGCACCCCGGAAAAGGGAGCCCCAGACCCAAGATACATACACCAGTGGGAGGCAGACCTGGGGGGGGGGGGCCTTAGAAGGTGAGGATTGGGTAAATATATGGGAAGCAATGGCTAAAACGGGGAAAACCTCGACAGACACATGCTGGAAGGGATGCGGAGGCAAAGGCACCTTTGTCCACATGTGGTGGGAATGCCCTGAAGTGACCAAATACTGGAAGAGGGTTCAGACATTACTGAAAGATGTCCTCACACAACACATAGACTTAGACCCCTGTGCGATACTACTGTCCCGACCAACAGACTGCCTCCCCAGGAAAGCACAACTTTTAAACAAACTCACACTGGCTGCGAGAAGAGCTCTTGCACAGATGTGGCTGAAACCCACAGTTCCCACCGACAACGATGTGATAGTTGAAATCAAAGACACATTTCTGATGGACAAACTCACAGCCCAAATTAAACACACGGAAAAATCATTCCTAAAAATCTGGCAACCCTGGGAAGTGTACGCTAATTAACGACACCATATAGCTTGAAAAAGGTATGTAACAGATCCGTAGACCTACGTCCGCCCCGACGAACAACACACCCCTCCCCCTCCCTTACTCCACCTCACCGGCCCGTCCAGGACCCCTCCCCTCCCCATCTCTTAAACCACCAGCCATACAGGACACCATATCAGACAAACACCGGCTAACGCGAATGCCTTGAACCACAGGTGACACACACAGAATGACCTAGTTAGGCAGCAAAAACCAGACAAAACACTCGTAGAAAACTAACGTAATGAACGCTCACGGCGGCATAATGACCACCACACACATGCGAACGGGCTAGCAGTCCCTTAGGGAATTGCCCCAACGGGGAGAAGAACGCCACATAAGGGCCTCCAACAGCCTCATGGAAACTGTTCACGTTGGGGGAGCACCCAACTCGGACCTAGACGGACATAACCTTAGGGGACGGACATGCAAGAAGTCCGCTGCCAATACAGTACGAAACAAATCAGACGCATTAGCGAACACATAAGGAACACAACAGCAAGAACCACTATGAGTGTTACACTGACGACCACAATGACGATGAAACTGCCGGGCGGAATTTAGGACCGTACTATGTTAATGGTTTCACATGCTACATAAACGTATAGCACATTGTATGGAATTAATTTTTGTTCATGCTTGACATAGGGACCTGAAAGGCCCTAAAAAATAGAAAAACACTAAGCGGCACATTAAAACCAGTATACCTGATACACCTTCACCTATTCTCTGTACAAAGAATTGCATTATATGTTGATGAACGGCCCCTGCGCGGGCCACTACATGTAATTAAGCTGCACTTGTTGTTGAAACAAAAATAAAGAATTTAAAAAAATAAAATAAAATGCTGTTGTGTCTGTGCAATAGAGCTAGTGCTAGTAGAGGAAAATATAAATGACCTATTTTAGATACTGTCGTCCTGTAATTAGTTGCTGAGATTCTAATTAGTTGCTGGGATTCTAATTACCAAGCATCACTAAACCCAGACACGGAATGCTCCATAACATGTGAATTTTCAAAGTGCAAAGGCATGAACTTCTGCTTACCATACCCAGTAGCTCCATCCATGTGTTATACTTACGGTATTGTAATATTTGATCTGTTTAGGCCATTGAGGGAACAGTCAGGCCCAAACAAGTAAATCGTAAAAATTAGATCCAAGAATAGGTCGTATAAAAGAGGAGGAGGGGAATGGTATGATGGTATGAATTCAATTTTACAAAGACAAAAGTAGAGCAATTACGTTTTAAAAATCAATATATGACAAGTTAATGTGTCTTGAAGAGGGTTCTTCACTAAACCGTAAGTTGTTGAGAATCAAACAGAGACTGCAGCAGTGAGAATCCTTTATTTTTTGAGGTAATATTTGACAGAACAGCATTTCCGAGAATCCGTATAAATATATTTGTAAAAATTGCTAATAATGTGGTGTAGCACTTTAAAGAGCTTTTTCGAGGCACGTGTCTACACTTTATTCAATTCCGTATATTATATTTTTAATTGCACAACATAAGAAAAATATATATTTTTTCAGTTTTTTCAAACAAAATATGGAAACCATACGGAGGGTGCTGAGAGAACTTAGACATATCTGTTCAGGCCTAAGTTGTAAAAATATTGTAGGAGAGATAAAATAAATACAAAGTAGGATATAGATGTTGGGCTGGATTATAGAGGACATGCTGCCTACCTAAGGAATTAATCAGCCTATGCAAATGCTGGGCAAAGCTAGGGAAATTGCCCAATATTGGTAAAATCAACTGATAGCACCAATGACCTGATGGAGAACAGAACCCCAGTAGTTATCCCTGCCAACCCCAAATGAGACCCAACACATATGCACCACAGATCCGTCCGTTAGTTGCCATTTTGCACGTTACAATTGGTCTTATGCAAGGGTTGGGGGGCAGGGGACATTATAACATACTCCAGTTCCAGGTAAGTCGGATGGATCGTGAAGGATCAACAGCTTCCCCCAACTGCAAATGGCTCCACACGTTGAAATCCTGGGCAAAGCACTCACTCCAATGCTTAAATATGGTATCTGCCGGTAACAAGTGTCAACCTATGCATATCCACAGAGATTTGGCTAAAAAATTTCCAGAGAAAATAAAACAACTTGCTTATAGCAGAAAATCCTGGAGGAGCTTGTGTGCTATGCAGCCTATTAGCATGGCAAATGGCCCCCACCCTCCTTCCCATAGCACATTTTAAGTGTTTCATCTGATTTTAATTGTAGTATTTTTCATGTGCATTGACTTGCGGACTAATGTTCACTGAATCATGACATACTGTTCATTGTTTTGTCTCCAGGATAAGCTACAAGCCGCATTAGAAGTACCTGACCTTTCCAAGTCTGCAAACATCACCCTGCAGGCACTACAGCAACTTAAAGAATTTACAAAGAATGCAGGACTGAAAGGAGGTAGCTACATGGAGCTATCTGCCCGAGACTTTTCTTACAGTCTCGCAAAGATCTACATTGGTAAGAATGTGCATTGGGTTTTACTTGTATTACACACAGGATTTATTTATGAACTACGGGATGCTTTACCCTGTGTTGTTCAGTATCACAAACAAAAGTGAAGACCAAGAATTAGTAGAATATCTTAGGAAGAATTACATTTTTATCGCCATCAGGTAAGTGAACTGATGCTAGCATCTCATAACTGTAAATAGTCACTGACCCCGTGAATGGAGTTATTTGGTTACATGAGTCCATCAATTTTCTAGTGCTCAAGAGATAACCACAACATGTACTTGGCCTTCAGCATGTGCATGTGGAATTCCAGCACTATAGACATGGTAGGTTGCTTGTGTTTCATTGTTTTGTGTAGCTACCAACAGAATTTAATTAAAACACAATGGGATAATTGCCATTAGCAAGCAGGTGAAAGCAATATTAGGCCACGGGCAGTCATTGAAACGTGAATAAGTGATTATAAGGTACTTGTTGTCTATGGGGTGTATTTGCTAAACAGCACAATGAAATTGAATGTAAAAATTAATAAGTGTAGGCCAAAATAGTTGAGCAGGAAATAATTTCTACCCACTTGTTATTTATTTAACAATTATGTTTCCAGTTTACTACAATTCAGTTTATTGAATAAACCCCATGCAAAGGCTTGCATCCTTACACCTTTGAATAAATGATAAATTGGGCAAGGACCCTTACCACCTAAGCTTTAACCTAAAGCACTCTAGATATCAATAGAAATGACATCATACATTCTTTATCACAAAGGAATAAATCAACTCTTATTTTATCAAAACAGTCCTGGCATATCATGAATTATGAAGGGTAGATTGCTATGCAGTGCTTCTTGTATGTGGTCAATGCAAAATACATTTTTGACCTCCAATCACAAAGCAAGGCTCTCTTTAGCCTCTTGCCTCAACATGATGGGACTCGGTTATCAATCATTTAAAGAGCACTATATCAGTAAGTAGTACCCTTATACCCAGGATTCTCAATGAAATTATGCAATTGCAAGTCCCGCATAGCAGAAGTAAGATTATTCGAAATTCTTAATTCACAGCAAATCCCATGCAGTACTCCATCCGTAGTAATTTGGAAGAGCCTAAACAAAGATGTCACCCTCCGTATGTATTCTCTCTTTTCTAGGTTCACTATTGTTGGAGCATGCTGCTTGGCCGGGAGCGTCTGATACAGATAAATACTGTGCACAAAGGTAAGTATTGTGTAGCCAGCTGGCAGAGAGTGTGATAACATACTGTAGTGAAAGAAGATGAAGGGGTTTGTAGGCTATATTCAGCTTCTCTTACTGTCTCTTCTCAGATGGAGTCAACAGGAACTGTGCCCTGTCTATAAAGCTGAAGCCTCAGGAAGCTACAACTCTGAAGCCCAAGTGCTGGATAAACAGCTGGTATATGAAAGAAGCCCTCTTACTAAAGGAAAATTATAGGTTTGCCAGTGTGTTTTCTTTCCATGTTTAGCAGCCTAATAAGTACAGATGAGGCAAACTATTTTTTTATTTTTTTTTATGATTTTCTTGGCAATGCACTTGGGTTTTATTTCCTAAAACAGGAATTGCTACTTGAAAAGGAAAATGCGTTTTCCACTAATACCGGAGGTAGAAAAACAGCTGTATTGGAGAGTATTTCTGTTTGTCTTGTTTGGCATAAAATGTGCAATGTAGTTAATGAAACCCACGTGTATTTGAGCCATATTATCATAATGTTTTATCACTGTGAAATTAGTACAATTAGCCATACCATGTGCCTTAAAATCGAATAATTATAGTGTAGTATAAATTATATTAACCCTCACTTGGGTTATTTAAAGATCAGTTAGGCGGAGCCTCTCACCGTCAAAAATCAACTACAGACTCCCAAAAACCTCCACACTACCCTGATAGATGGGAGGGACAAAAAAAAGAATCCACACCGTCGGTGGCAACAATGTTTTGCACCAAAGATGACGGGCGGCCATCTTTGGCCCAAAGCCAGGCGGACTCCGGCTCAGACTCTGAGGGGAGTGAAACCGACAAGAACTCTGCTACCCCCCTTACCAAGGAAGACCTCCGGGCGATGCTCCGAGAGACGTCTGCAGATATCAAAGCTTACCCAGATATCCAGCAGCCCTGGAAAAGCAGATAGCAGGCCTCAAAGAAGAAATGGAGGTACTGACCTCACGCACGGATCACAATGAACGCCTGATAAAGGAAACACAAACAAAAACCACAGCCCTAGACAAGGACGCAGGGCTACTACAAGACAGAATACTATACCTGGAAGACGGCCTGGAGGACCTCAATAACAGATCCGCAGACAAAACATACGCATCCGGGGCCTACCGGAGTCAATCCTACCAGACGCCATCCTCCCCACCATCAAAGCGATCTTCCAGTACCTCCTACCCAACACTCCAGAACAAGAACTATACATCGAACGGGCACATAGAGCCCTACGTCCCCCGACCTACAACCCGAACATACCACGGGACATAACAAAACTCCTGCACTTCCCAGTCAAAGAACAACTCACGCAAGCGGCAAGAAACCACCCGCCAACATACCAGGGTCAACAAATTCACTTTTATCAAGACCTAGCACCGTCTACACTGAGCAAACGCTGTGAGCTTAAGCCTCTTACCACGGCACTGATTGAAAATGGTTGGCGCTACATGTGGGGACACCCCTTTAAGCTAACGGTGAAGAAGGGGGAACAAACTTACACCCTCCATCAGATTTCAGACATGCAGGACTTCGCAGCTCACCTGGGGATATCCCTGCGCTACCCACTACCGGACTCTAAGCCCACCACGACGAAGAAAACGAGCCGCAATGGAGGTCCCCACTCATTCCCAGTGCACCCACAGCCCAAGCGGAGGCCCTCGCCAGCATCGCAAGGACAAGACAACCCAGACACCTGATACGCCACAGAGGCGATGACCGGCACCATCCCCACGCTGGCAAAAGGCACCAATTAATGTGCTGGGCAAACAGATCGAAAGCGGACATACTCCTCCTCCAGGAGACACACTTCACCCAAGCCAAACAATTCCCTCTCCTAAGTCGACACTACCGAATTAACCACTTCGCCAGCTCCCCCCACGACAAGCAAAATGGAGTAGCCATCATCGTCCGGAAATCGTGCCCTCTCTCTATCCAATGAACCATAGCCGACCCAGAAGGCCGGTACCTTACGGTAATAGGCAAAATAGGCATGCACCCCTACGCATTCACATCAATATACGCACCAAACACTCCCTCCAGGGCATTCTGGCACACGATACAAGCTCACCTAGCCCTCTTCCCCTCCCACCACTCCATACTAGGCGGGGATTTCAATGCCACACCATCACCAGCGGTAGACAGACGCCGCACACAATCACAAGCACACCGCCAACAACCAACGGCCAAAGCAGACAAAATGCTCTCGAGAACCCACCTGATCAACGCATGGAGATCCCACCACCCCACATCTCTAGATTACACTTTCTTCTCGCACCCACATCAGTCACACTCCCGCATAGACCTCTTTCTCATATCCCCGGTACTGGGACCCATGGTCAAAAACACGAACATAGGCCCCATCACGTGGTCCGACCATGCAGACATAACACTGACACTCAACCTACCTTGCACAACAAGACCCTGATCATGGCGATTAAACCCAACCCTACTACACAACCCACCAATCTGACAAACTGTAGCCTGAGCCATCACAGAATACGTCACACTAAACAAGGACTCGGTAACCTCCAAAGGGTCCCTATGGGCGGCACACAAGGCAGTAATCCGGGGAGTCATGATCAACCAAGCAACCATACACAAAAAAAAAAAAACAGGTAGCCCACCTGGAACAGACACTAACAACTCTCAGGACCCTAGAGGCAAAGCTCAAACTCAACCCAACACCAGAACTAACCAAACAAATCAAAAAATGCCAAACAGACATAAAAGAATACATGGCGAAAGACACAACCAAAGCCTTACTGTGGTCAAAACAATTATTTTATGATAAAGCAGACACGCTACTCGCACGCAGACTCAAAGAACAGAACGCAAACAGATCAACAAAATAAACACACCAGAAGGAGCCCTCACAGAGAAACCAAGTGAAATAGCCAGCGTCTTCCAAAAATACTTCGAAGCCCTGTACGACCCCACACCTGAAGCCAGACAACACCCAACACACACTAAATCACTCATTGACCAATACTTCCACCAGGTCCCACTACCCTCACTCCCCACAGAAGCAGCAGACACTGTCCAGTCCCATCACGCCGGAAGAACTCGCGGAGGCGATAAAAGCGCTGAAACCTAACAAAAGCCTGGGCCCAGACGGGTTCACAGGACTCTATTGTAAAACATATGCACCCACCCTAATCCCTCACCTCTGCAACCTCTACAATGCGATCCTGCAAGGCTACCAACTACCACCAGACATGCTACAGGCCAACGTATACCTCCTCCCTAAACCCAACAAAACGCTCCTAGACCCGGGACACTACCGACCGATCTCACTCCTCAATGTGGACAATAAAGCAGACCGCCTCAACCCCTTTTTACCCCGGCTAATCCATCCAGACCAGGTAGGCTTCATACCAACAAGACAGGCAAACGACAACACAAGACGGACATACGACCTCATCTGGACAGCCCACACAAGACAGATCCCGACCCTAATTCTCTCACTAGACGCTGAAAAAGCTTTCGACAGACTGCTCTGGCCCTTCCTATTTGCAACCCTCGAGAAATTTGGATTCCCACAACGATTCAAGAACGCCCTAAAGGTACTCTACGCCACACCACAGGCCCACCTCTTACTCCCGCTTACACAACCCCCCACCTTCACGATTCACAATGGCACGCGCCAGGGATTCCCACTATCCCCAGTCCTCTTTGCACTTTCCCTTGAACCGCTCCTACAAACCCTTAGACTCAGCACGGACATAACAGGCCTCAAAATACGCGAGGAAGAATACAAAACGGCAGCATACGCAGACAATTTACTCATCACAATCACAGAACCAGCGACCTCCCTGCCACCACTTCTACACGCCCTGGAAACATACGCAGCAGTGTCGGGATACAAACTAAACATTGACAAGACAGAAGCCCTACCCATACACATTGACCCCCCACAACAGCAACCATCCAAGATAAGTACCCCTTCAAGTTAAACTCCACCCACATACAATACCTGGGGGTCTCCATCCCGGCAGACCTCCCCCAAAGCTACGCACTGAATTATACACCCACGATACAAAACATAACCCGCGACATCTCCACCTGGCAAAACAGGTCGATATCCTGGCTGGGTATCAGTCAAAATTAATGTGCTACCTAGGCTCCTATACCTGTTCCAAGCCCTACCAATCCTGATTCGGGGTGCCGACTTCAAATTGCTACAAACAACAATCGACAAATTCATCTGGTCCAACAGATGCGCCAGGATAAAATGTCAAACCCTTTATGTACCCAACAGAGCCGGGGGCCTAGGCTTACCACACCTCACCCATTACTACCAGGCAGCTCAATTAACGCAAGCTCAAAACTGTCACGCCCTGTACGGGGTCAAACAATGGGTAGACCTTGAACACGACATATTCGGCAGAGACCTCCCCTCTCTCTCTCTCTCTATCTCTCTCTCTCTCTCTATATATATATATATATATATATATATATATATATATATATATATATATATATATATATATATATATATACATACATACATACATGTTGTAGAATTATAGAATTCTTGAAATTATCTAAGCTAATGCTTTGTCAGGAAGAAATGTGCTGAATAATAAAATGTGTATTTACTAAAAGAACCTTGAAACTAACAATACTAACTACTCAAAATGGCTGCCAAAGCACCCCTCCCATCGAGTGAACACCTCGTGCTAACAAGATGGCGCCTACATCTTGTGTCCACTCCCGTGTCAAGGATGACATCACCTCTTGATAGGAGGATATCTAACTAACCACTTAACACCTGGACCAATCAATAGTGTCTATTTGCTGTTATCTTGAATTCTTCAGTGATGTAATAATGCCTTTAAAAGGGTCTGCGCACCCATTTTCTGTCAGAAGCCATTAAACTTCTCCGAAGTTCTTTCATTAACCTGAACTCTGTGTCTCAGTGTGAATTTACTTCTGCGTGCACGCAACTTTATTATCTTTAATTTGGACAGGAACAGATAGTCATTCAAACTAATTGGTTTGCAGTAAATTATCTACAACATATATATATATATATCTACCGAAATCAGCGAGACCCCCCCCTGCCCCGCACATCCCCGGCAATAATCAACACCATAAACATTTGGGACAAAACAACTCAAAAAAGCGGTCTCACAACACTCACCACTAACCCCGCTGCTCCGCAACACCCATTTCCCACCGGGCATGACACCCAAAGACTTTGCCCGCTTTGAAGCAAATGACCTCACCCGACTATACCACTTCTACAGAAACCAACAACCAATACCTTTCTCAGACCTCCCACAAACCACACCATACCGCACTTTCGACATGTTCCGCCACATCCAAATCAAAAGCTTCCTGGAAACACCAGCAATCAAACAAGCAGGTACTAAAGCACTCACACCCTTCGAAAAACAATGCATACAATCACCAACACAAAAAAAACAACAAATATCCGCACTCTACACACACATAAATCAAAACGTCAAAGACGGAGCCCTTACATATGTGTCGGCTTGGGAGAGGGACCCATCCGATTGGGCCGAGATCTGGGAGGCCATAGCCTCCATATCAATATGCGTCAACCATAAGGAACAGGCATACAAGACGCTAATGAGATGGTATCTTACCCCCCTAAAGCTCAAACAGATGGGCAGGTCAGACACAGACTCCTGCTGGAAGGGATGCGGACAAAAGGGTACCTTCACATGTGGTGGGACTGCACAACTCTGGCAACAAGTAGCTTCCATGGTATCGAGAATCCTCCACACAGATATATCACTAGACCCCTGGACGTGGCTCCTATCCAAACCACTAACCAACACACCCAGGGCTCAAAACAAACTAATAGCCAAAATAGCACTAGCCACCAGGAGAGCCATAGCAGAAAAATGGGGCAGCCCAGACACCCAGTCAATGGACACAGAAAAACGCAAAATAAAAGACGCAATTAAAATGGACGAAATGTCCGCACTGGTCCACGACACGACTAAACACTTCCATAAAATCTGGGACCCCGCTAGCAGCGCATCGGAGCGGCCACGCTTTTGTGAACTCCGACTCAAACGCGACATAAAAGTACCCTTTTCACGGCGGAAACAGATCCAAAAGAACCCACACAGCTTCCTAAGCCTCACTGCAGACCATGGGCCGAAAATCTAAAAAGGCAAAAGCTGAGAAAGGCACTCACGGCAGAGACATCGGCGACATGCTGAGGAACACACAACAGGCCGTATGGTCCAAAATGGCGGACGACCTTGCCTCATATTCCTCGGAGGAGCTTGATACAGACCTCACGGAGGGAACGAGCTTCGGTCCCACACCAGACCACTACAATACACCTAAAGCGCCTGGGGAACCAGTCACAGCGGATCAGTTAAAGAAAATGCTGGCTGATCTGCGCAGGGACCTGGCAGCGGACATGGCCTACTACAGAGAGGCCATAGAAGGAGCCCAGTCCAAAATCTCGCGGCTGGAGGCCTGCTCGAGTACACAGGACTCCAGAATAGCCAAAGTGGAACAACAAATGCCAGATCTGTCGAAGCAGCAGACCGCCACCACGGAACGGCTAGATGCCTTAGAAGATCAGCGGAGGAGGTACAACTTAAAAATCCGAGGAATACCCGACTCAGTTGGCCTCTCTGAGCTGCCCCACTACATTAGACGGTTCCTGGGAGCCCTAATCCCACCTAAACAAATGAAATCCCTGAGACTAGACGGGATGTTCCGACTACCAAAGCCGGCAAGAGCTCCAGCTGCCGCACCTACAGACCTCATACTGCGCTTCCAATCCCTGTCGGACAAAGCTACACTCCTAGCTGCACTACGTAACAAGACACCTTTGCCATTTGAGGGCACAACTCTAACAATCTTCCCAGATATTACCAAGAGCACCCTTACCTGGAGGAAATCAATGCAACCCCTCCTGCAGCACCTCCGAGCCAAAGAGATGCCCTACCGATGGGGAACACCGCGAGCAGTAATCTTCACCCATAACGGGATAACTCACAAGGCACAGACCTTCCAGGAACTAGAGTCACTCCTCACGACCATGGGCATAATTCCAGCAGCGCCAACGAAAGGCACAGGACTGTCCCAGCTTGACCTGGCGAATGTACGGGAGTTCACCCCGAGGGAGACCCAGAAGGCATTGCCAAATAGACACCCCACTTGAGGCATTAAGGATAGCCCAAGCTATGGGGTCACTATAATTCCGCCAAGAACGTTCCTCACATAGTTTGAGACTGCTACTAGAAGGTCTATCAGTTACTTTGTTAAAGTTTTATTTTCGTTGACAGTTACAATTCTTTTTTGTCTTTTTTACACATACTCACATACAATCCGTGCTTAACGACATAGAGCTGCTCCACACACACATGAGACAGCTGACGGAACTAGTCACACACAAATAGGCCGCCCGCACAGAAGAACTCGACAAGTTCACACACAGATAGGCTATCACGACACAACTTCAACGAGGCTATACAAATCTGCTCACAGCCATGGCGGAGTAGCCTTTCTCCCCCCCACCCCCCTCCCCGGTCTTTCTTTACCAGTCATGGGTTGAGTCCAACCTCAAACACGCATACACAGCTCTCGGGCTAGGGGGACCCCCCCACCTGACTAACACAAATCTAGATTTACACTTAATTAACTCATTCACGGGGGGTACAAGTGATGTATACTGTTTTTGTTTATAAACTTGCAACCAAACCATAAAAATGTGCAATGTACACTAATGCCCAATATTGTTTTGAAATGTTGACATCTCGGTTGGTACATGTTGTTGTGGCATTGCCTGCTATTATGTATTTTATGAGCACAATAAAATAAAGAATTTAAAAAAAAAAAAAAAATCTGGGACCCATGGTTCTACGAATTCCCACTCCCCACCTGAAACACATACAGACCCACCCCACACAAAGTCACACCACAGACACTCCACCCACAAACACCATATTGAACCACCATCCATCCCCCTTACCCCAACCCTCCCCCTCCCCCCCCCCACACCTGGGGAGACGCAATCCCACAGACGCAAACCACAACCCATGACCACCAAAACCGAGAGAATCATCAGGCAACATCTCCCTGGAGATGAATCTTAACCCACAAACCAGGACACACCGTAACACACTCAGGGAGACTGAACTCAACCGAGATACCAAGAGGCGCCCCGAAACAGCTAGACCTCCACTAACACACAACAGAATCACCACAACACAAAACAAATGAGCAAAACCACAACCCAGAACAAAATGGGGCACCCAGAACACACACACACGAACCAAAATAGACAGGGCGACACCATGCACGGGCCACAAATCCTGTGCACCACATGACAAATATCGCATAACACAAATCAACATGGACACTTCATTACGCAAAAGGCTCACATAGGTCAACACACTCTCTATCCCAACTGGCTGCACCAAAATAAAAAGAATCAGAACTAAAATAAAGGCACAAAGGAAAATGTGGGTGAGTGTACCCTACCCCCCACCCTTCTTTTTTTCTGTACCCCACCCAAACCCCAAAACAATGATGACAGACATGTAAAACTGTTAAGCTTGGTCAAATGCCATGTTAGAACATCCCCAAGTTTTCATTTCTGTACCCCCTCCCCAAACAACAAATCTTCTAAAATAAAGAATTTATAAAAAAAAACAGTTGCTTTTTTGATATAGAATATATTAACAATGTAATTGTACTCTCCTCACTCTCATCGAACACAAGGTTCATTCCCATAAATCCCTATTTGCCCTTCCTTGCACTTTAAAAGTCTTATATGTTGTCCAGCTGTCAAATCTCAATACTACAAGGTATGCAAAAACTTGAACAAGCTACTAATGAAGAACCTGCCCCCCCAGAGCATGTATACATGTACTGTACCACAAACTGCATATCTGTTTTAGATCTCCACATCCTAAGACACGCAAGCTGAGAAAGGTATATGGTTGCACGCACTTGTTCTACGTATACTTTGTAGACAACGAAAGTCAATGCAACCAGAATAGCTGGTACTTGTAAAAACAAAAGAAATGTGCCTGCTTATTAAACATCATTGTCTTAACTCGTAAACTTTGTTTATCCCACGTATCACCTGTGTGTGGCTGAATGTCTATTTCATGTGCTTTTCTTTATAATATAATAATTTATAATAATTATAAAAACCTAAAAATAAAGATGGTCAAAAAAAAATACGTAATTTAAAATGAAAATCTTAACAAAATGTTTGTTGTTTTTTTCTTGTCAAAATATGGAAATCTTACTTTTAAGTCAGTTTTCTATCACTTTAGTTTTTACCATTGATTTGCAATTCTTCTGCGGGCTCTTTTGGATCTTGGAACTTTTGTTTAAATAACAACTCTAACATTAGAGAGACACTATAGTCACCAGAACAACTACAGCTAACTTAAGTTCTTCTAGTGAGTATAGTCAGTCCCTGCAGCCTTTTTGCTGTAAAGACGGTCTTTTCAGAGAAAAGGCAGTGTTTACATTGCTCCCTAGGAACTCCTCTAGTGGCCACTGCTGACACTAAACTTTCTCCATAGAGCTGCATTAATTCATGCATCTCTATGAGGAGATATTGATAGGTATTCCAGATGTTCGGCATGGCATCTCCTAACTATTTTACAGCCGTTCCCTCTTGTTGACAGCCTTCTTAATGCACCTTAGATTGGACAGTTAACACTTGGAGGTATGAGACTCCTGTCACTAGGTGACCATAATGGACAGGCCTGCCCATTATGGGCATAACCAGTGACAAAGTCCTTCCTCAATAAGAAGAAAGAGGACGCCCACTGGACCACTAATGAACTTGGGGTTTAGCCCTATTTAAGGAGACTTGAGGGTGGGGGTTGTCAGGCTGCTTTTTTTTGTTGTATATTGTCATTTTGTGATTTTCTTTTATTATATAGTCCTATTTCTATATAAAGTACTATTTCTTAAGGACGAAACGCGTAGGAGTCACCATATTAATTTTAAAGATTTTTAATGCTGTATTCAATAAAAGCTGCTTTTTTTCAACTGACCACTTGAGGTCCTGTATTCCAGTGGTGTACGTCCAGGGAAGTAGACAACAGCCCCCCGCCACCATCTGGGGAGGCACCTTATGAATGCCTACTTACGCTACCTTCTTGTGAGTGCATCTAATTATAGTGCACATAATTTCACTATGTGGGTTTACACTAGGCCTAGAACCGAACCATACCAGACAAAATTGCCTATAAAAGCCGCAATATCGCAGCCTAAGTGCAAACTGAACATGGACAAACAAGACAAGTCCAATTTCTTTGCCTCCAGAACGGTCAGGGGAAGAATCTCCAATTTTCTCCCACCAGACACACCTTGAGACATCCTGCTCAGACTACACTACTTCTATGCGAAGGAAGCGGTTATGAAGGCAAGCAGAACTAAGAAAGACCTACCTGACCCTTATACTGGGCTGCTGATCTTCGCAGAACATCACCGGATCTCTGCTGATCTTCCAGAACATCACCGGATCTCTGTAAGAGAATCATCTGCCTTAACGCTGGTGCACCCCACTAGGCTTCTGGTTACCCGCAACGGGAAGCTCACAGTGATATCATTTTTTTTTTCTCAGACGTGTACCTGCCTTATGTAAGTTTTGGTGATGCTTATGTAATTCAGGCCTTGGTACTATGCCATCATCAATATCATAAATATACCATAAATATATCTCCAGGTTCATTTCGTATCCTGAGACTTTAGAATAGTTGTTTATGTCCTCCAATAGTTCTGGGACCGAGATGTTTGGCTCTTCTAATGTTAGTAAGATTTTATCTGCATAAATAATTAATTTGGTTTGTCCTATCAAAATTGTGAATAATTAGATTTTTGTTTTGTTTTGTCTTATTAAAATCGCTAGGGGTTCTAACACCATTGTATACAGTAAAGGGGAAAGAGGACACCCTTGTCTAGTCCCATTTTTGATATTGAAGTTTTGTGATGTGAATCCTGAACCTGTTACCCTAGCTGATGGAGAGCTGTAGAGAGTGGACACGGCTTGTGAAGTTGATCCAGTGATTCCAAACTGTTTTAAGGTGGCGAACATGAAACCCCATCCAACCCTGTCAAACGCTTTCTCTGCGTCTATTGACAGAAACATTAGAGGGGTTCCATTGTTCTCTGTTTCTTATAATATGTTTATTTTTCTGAGAGTTGATTGGGGACCTCCCTGGTATGAATCCCGCTTGGTCATGGATTAATTGTTGTATTACTATTTTTAATCTGTCGGCAAGAATGGAAGATAGTATTTTAATATTTGTATTGATTAATGATATACGTCTGTAATTGGCAATATGTTCTGGGTCTTAATCTGCTTTTGGGATGGCAACAATGTTTGCTCTCAACAACTCTCCAGGACAGTCTCCTGTTTCCATTAGATAGTTAAAAATTCTGGTGAGTTCCCCTTTTAGTTGATTTTGCATTAGTTTGTAGAATTTGTTTGTTAAGCCATCTGGGCCTGGAGCAGTCTTTATTTTTAGTTTATCTATAGATTTACTTACCTCTACTTCTGTTATGGGCTGGTTTATCAGCCTTAATTGGTCGGGTAGGATTTTTTGCAAAAAAAAATTCTCAATCTCTTTTTCCTTACCGAATGTTTCTTCTGGTAAACTGTATAGATTCTGGTAAAATCTTTAAAACGCTCCACCTATTTTTTTTTCTTGGGCCATTAGGTAGGTTTTTTTTTTTTGTATATTACTCTTATGTTTATCTTTTTTCAATTTATTGGACATAATTTTTTTCTGGTTTATTGCCTTTTAAGTACCATTTAGCTTGTAATGCTTCTAATTGTTTTGTTGCTTTGTTCAATAATTGGTTGTTAATCTGTTTTTCTGTTTCTGCAATTTTACTTACTGTTTGTGTGGGGGTGTGGTTTTATTTTGCCTTTTGTATTCACTTAGTGCTATATATATATTTTAAAGAGAGGCGGTAATCCTTTTTTATTTTCGATGGCTGCCATTTTTCTCAAATGACTCTAAACTACACTTTTATAAGCACACCAGACTTTTTTTTTTCTAAAAAGGAGAGATTTATTTTTTAAATTTCTTCCACATTATTTTTTTGTGTAATATAAAATCTTTTATGCGCCTCTCTTTACAAAAAGTATCGAAGTTATGTTTGTATTCCAATAGGATAGGGCTATGGTCTGAACATGCTATATCCTGTATCTCTATGGTCACGTTTCCCAAGATAAGATCTATTCTGGTACATGAGTTGAATGTTTTAGAATAACATATGTAATATAAATTAGAAAGATGGATATATCTCTTTATGATTATGATTGTTTAGTTAGTTTTGCAATCTGTTCCCACCTGTTTTCCTATCATTCTGGCTCTGTCTTTTAGCGGGTCAACTACGCAATTGAAGTCCTCCATAATTAGTACCAACCCTTGTTGGATCTTCTCTAATTTTTTAAAGCACTTATACATTTTATTGTAGCTTTATTTGGGGCATAGATATTGTCTAATGTGAATAGCTTGTTATTTATTTCACATATTAAAAAAATATATCGGCTTTTTGGATCTAATTCTTGATGTTCGCAAAAAATGCGACGCCTCTTTATTTTTCTTCCAATGCTGCACTTATAATAGTGGAGTACCTTAGTGAATTTATTGTATTCTCTTTGGATCTTGTCCAATGCGTTTCTTGCATGGCACAGATTTGTACCCGATTTAATTTTTTTTTTAAATCAAAAAAACCCCTAAAATTATAGACATTTTACATGGTGTATTAATCCCTCGGGCAGTTATGGAGATCAACTTTAATTTGTAGTTTATTAGTTTTTGGAACTCTCTCCAAATGTTACCATATATATGAGAAAAACAAAGAACGCTTCTTTACAGGTATTTGCACAAAAATAAGACTGGTTGATCCAAATCAATGGCATCAACCTAAAACAAGCGTAATGTATGGCGGATAACCCCCGTCATACATTAATAAAAACACATTCCTCAGATACAGGTCCCACGTGTCATGTGGGAAAAGCGTGCTGAGGGTAATCTATCTGAGATGAGCCTGCCTAGAGACACTGCTAGTAGGAGAGAGGAGAGGAGAGAAATAAAATATAAGGATAAGAAAAAGAATAAAACAAAAAAAAGGTGTAAAAATGATAAAGGATATCTAAATCTAATCCCTTCAAATTTTCATCATATTATTGCATGAATTATTATATAAGTGTTATTATCTCTCTATTTCCTACTTTTTCATTGTACAAAACTTGTGTTATTCTTAAACTTATCTCTCTTTCCCTTACCCTTAAACTTTCTTTTCCTCCCTATCTAGGTATATGCATTTCTATGTTTTTATAACTTCCTTTAACTTTAATATAACTTTTTCTGTGTCTCTTAATTAGTTTCCTTCTTATTGTGATCCTAATAAGGATAATTTTCCTTCAATTTGTGTATTAAATTATCTTGTTATATGCCTGCTTGATCAAATTTTAATATAAAATAGACAATTCTTTATTTTTTTTCCCCTTCATTTCTCCTAAGTTCCTAAATCTACTATTGTTTATATTACCCAATTAATCCCCTTATCCCCTAGTGCTGTTAAACAATAAAAGAAAAAAAGAAAAAGAAAAAAATAAATAAATTGTCTTTCCTAATTAGAAGGTTGTGCCGCCAATGCGGATTTGTTGCTTTTCTCTCTCTTTTCCCTTCCCTTTGTTGACTGATGGATGGGGCTGTTTCCGATTTTTTTTTATTTTTATTGAACCGGCTATTCAGGTCTTCTGCACCAGTGATGTAGGCGAGTTCCCTTCATGTAATATAACAATTTTTATGGGGAACCCCCAACTATAATTGATATTGTTCTGTCTCAGAATTAGTGTGGCTTCAGAAAAGGTCTTCCTCTTTTGTCTGGTTGACCTTGACAAATCCTGGAATATTTTTAATGTTTCATATTCCTCTGCGCATTCATTACTTCTTATGGCTCTCAGAATTTGCGTCTTTTAGAGGAGGCACAGCATATCAGTACATACGTTGGGAAATGTTCTGGGATGCCTTTAGGTTTGTTCACTCTGTGGCATCTTTGAGACGAAGGGTCAACCTCCTTGGGTGCCCCCTCTTAGGATTATAGCCCTTACATAGAGTCTTTACTTAGGCAATGGTTATATTACAAACACACACATATGCAGTTGGCCAATGTTTGGTGCAACCCCCTACCCACGAGACACCATGTGCTTCAGTTTCCCAGGCACGGACTCATAGTGCCATGTCAAATAGTTGACTGTATTGTTTTGTACTACCCACGTTCTGTTTTTAGTTTTGTTTCAAGGCCAGGTGAGTGGCCTATACCCCCCATTCTGCATGACCCTTGGTGATGGAAACCTAAATCCAAACTTGCCCACTGGGCATTCTCCATTGTGGCACAGAGCCAGACCTACTGCCCATCCCCATTCGCACAAATGACCACATACAAATATTGCAGAATGACTACCCCACTCAATTCCATGCTACCACACCATTTAAATCAGAAGGTACCTCTATATTATTGAGTAAGAATCTCTTGTTCACTCTCCACTCGCAAGATATAGATATCAACGGGAGATATGTGATAATTTTCGGGCTAATAAATAACATTACGTACACGATCGCCAATGTGTAGGCACCCAATATAAATAAAAGAAACTTCTTATACAAAATATTGCAAAAGTTGGCATCTGTACAAACGGGGATCACAATTATAGGTGGGGATTGTAATCATGTATTGGACCCCTAAGCTGACTCCAAGCTGTCCCATCATTGCCCCAGACACACAGTCCTCAAAAGGCAGTGCAGGCAGCTGCAAAATCTTCTTACCACACATCACCTCTATGATGCATGGAAGATCACCCACACCAATAAGGCGTTCACACACTGCTCAGCAGTGCACAACACCTATTCCCGCATAGACTGATTCTGTATACATGGGTCAACACTGAACCAAATCGTTAAGTGTGAGATAGGCCAAATCACGTGGTCGGATCACGCTCTGGTCACACTAACTCTCAAAGATCACTACAATTTTAAACACTGTACCCCATGAAGACTCAACGCCTACTTGCTCCATGACACACATTTCACAAGCTCTCTTCACACACAACTATGCCTTTACTTTACCCAAGAAAATAACACCCAGGACATATCTGCATGTGGCCTCTCTATACGCAGAGCAGCCTGCTTACGTAAAACATCACAAATTACCAAATGGAGGACCGAACTATATGACTTGAACACCCAAAACCAATTGCAACCCTCAACGGACCTAAAAAATCCAATCCACAACACCACAAAACAGCTCCACCAACACGCCCTAGAGAAAACTGGTTACATGTTGTGGAAATTGAAGGCCAATTATTCTCAGGACAAGAAAGCGAGCAAATTGTTGACCCATAGATTAAAAGTACGACAGCCCCAATCTAAAATAGCTTTTCTTATGTCCCAAACAGGTGAAAAAATAAATGATCCCAAAAGCTATCAGTGATGCTTCTGCTTCCTACTATTCAGAGTTATACAATATTAATCAGGACACAGATACAGCCCAGCCCACCGCACCTACCATACAAGAGTATTTGGAAAAGATCCAACTACCCACATTGACCCCCGGCCAACAGTTGCATCTCACTAGTCCCATCATGGAGGAGGAAATAACTAAGGTGATTCAGTCACTGCCGTCGGGCAAATCTCCTGGACCCGATGGCTTTGATAATTCTTATTATAAAAAAAAAAAAAAAAATCAAAACTCTTTTAGCACCACAACTGCTTAACCTTTAATGAGGCAAACTCCCAGAGAAAGCTACGTGAGGATGTCCTCTTGGCTCACGTGATCATCCTGTCCAAACCCGGCAAACCACCCACACACCCACAAAATTTTAGACCAATCTCTTTATTAAATACAGACCCAAAATATTTGCTAAGCTCTTTGCTACAAGATTAGGTTCTATCTTCCCCTATATCATACACACCGACCAAGTCGGATTTGTGGTGGGGAGACAGGGCTTGGAGAGCACCCAAAAAGTGTTAAACATTTTGTACAACATGAAACATCCCTGGGGAGGAGGGGTGCTCATGGTCTCTATTGATGCAGAGAAACACTTTGACTGCCTCTATTTTTTTTTATTTTTTTTGAGGAGGTCATTTGGGATTCCTGATGGATTTCAAGATGTGGTAAAGGCCATATACAGCACACTGGGGGCAAGGGTGCTCAATGCCGGCTTCCTCTCAGATCCATTCCACATAACTAACAGTACTCGGCAGCGGTGCCCCCTTTCCCCTCACTATTATGTAATTGCGTTGGAGCATCTGGCAACTTGCATCCGCACTAATTCCGACATACATGGAGTACAAATAGGAAACCGGGAATACAAGGCAAACTTATTTGCTGATGATGTCTTGCTCATGCAACCCCAAATATCTCTACCAAACTTACTGAAAGAAATTACCCCCTATGGCCAACAATCCTAGTATAAGCTCAATGTCACTAAAACGCATGCCGTGGGCATGGATATAGACACAAATACACTACAATAATCTTTCGCCTTTGACTGGAGAACAGACCACATCTCCTTTCTGGGACAAAAAAAAAAAAAAAAAAATCACCAAAAGCCCACAAGACCTATTCAAACACAATTACGAACCCTTGTGAAAGGAAATAGCGGCTGTGCTGCAAACTTGGGAGGCAAATTTCTTTCCTGGGTGGGCAAAACTTCAGTATCTCTTTCGTACACTTCAAATACGATTATTGAAACCATATTTACACCAACTGCAGAAACTATTCGGCCAATTCAAATGGGCTAAACGGAAGACTCGGGTGGCTTCGAAGGTCTTTCACAGATCTGTAGCGGAGGGCAGACTGGGGTTCCCCAACATAAAACTCTACCATAAGGCTGCACTACTGTCCACCATAATATCACTCAATACAGACCAGCCCCCACAATTGCTAGCTATTGAGGCTTTTTGGGCACTGTTACGAATGCTGGTATATTAGATACCCTGTTCGCATATTTCCTCCTGAACTGCTGAGCCTGTTTGATTATAGCTTGCACTTCAGGTGTAGATTCGAACGGTTCCAGACGAATGCAGCATCCAAGTAGTTTTCTCCCCAGCAAGTAGACAGTCACCCAAACATGAACCTAGACTTTATGAAGGGTACAACAGGAATGATTTTAATGGGTGCCACACTGGCTTTTATGTCCCCACGCAAGGGGCACTCCCACATGGATCTTGTGGGGGACAGGGACACAAAATTTACAACCAATAATAACACAATGACAAAGTGTGACACTCCCAATACAAACAGATAATTCTCTCCTCTCAGCCTGTGAGATAATTGAGTCAGATAAAGTAATAACTCAATTATCTCCAGGCAGAAAAAACACTTTTCATAAAACTTGAAAAGTACCCCAAAACCCCTATAAATGTTATATCCTCTGATAGCCCTGATCTGGATGACCAACATATCCAAAAATCACCCAGATCAGAGCAGGGGTTTTGGAATTTTATGGAAGTCCCAATTGGACCGTCAATTTCAAAAAGTTACAAAAACTAATAAATGCACGAATGGAACCCCCTGGCTCGTGGGAATCAAACTACCGAACAGCGCTCTCCTGGCTGTTTGGGAAAAGGAAGCAGGCGTTTGTATACTTTGACCGGTGTTCGGGAAGTAGTATCCGATTTTAGTTCTAGACACTCGATGACCAAGTCCCGCTGCCTCCTTTTGTGCGAACATGATGGCCACCGTTTTCTCTTGCACATGGCGTTCAACTATACGAACCGCGGCCACACAGGGAGAGCACTTAATTGACTGTTTCCTTTGAAGATAATGAGCCAGGAAGGGTGGTCGGTGTTCGGTAGCTACAGCACCAATAAAACATAAAAGTCCCGAATGGCGTGCTAGGTTCATCACAGGCACATAAAGCGAAACTCCCATACCTAATCTGGTTGCCGAAAAGGCAGAGACAGGCAACGCCGAACCTCTTGCCAACCACTGCAACACTGATTTCAGTGTGGGACACGTATAGGGACAAGCTGTGCAGCGTCGAACCATGATCCATGGCCACACCACTGAAGAGCATAAAAATTACCAATCCCCCGTTTGATCATCGAGTGTCCTGTGGCTGCACACACATTCAAGACCTCTTCTCTCAAGGTGCATTCAGGCACTTTCCAGACCTCCACAGGAACTATGCACTCCCACACAGAATGCTCTTATCATACCTCCAGCTCAAATTCGTATTGACACAACAAATCTCGCAGGGGTTGCAACATACCACATGCACAACTTTTGAACAGGCCTGTATGTCGCCAATTACCTCCCAAAAAACACTCTCAACGAGCTATCACCTGTTGAATGCAAGACACACAGACCAGGTAGACACATACCGACTAGCATTGCAAGTGGACAATAGCCACACATTTACTGATATACAAAGGAAAAATGCGTTTAAACCACACCTGGGTAGAACAGCTTGTGTCTCCCACCTGGAGCAAATGCGCAAACGCTACTACAGGTGGTACATAGACTGGTGGGGATCTACCCTAACTCCTCAAACATATGCTGGAGGTGTAGGGCTAGCAAAGACACCATGTACCATATATGGTGGACATGTCTCCTGATGAGGCCCTTTTGGCAGAAGGGCGAGCAGACACTCTCTAACATACTACAGAGGGAAATAACACTTAAAGGGACACTCCAGGCATCCAGACCACTTCTGCCCATTGGAGTGGTCTGGGTGCCAACTCCCACTACCCTTAACCCTGCGGGTGTAATTATTGCAGTTTTTATAAACTGCAATAATTACCTTGCAGGGTTAACTCCTCCTCTAGTGGCTGTCTACTAGACAGCCACTAGAGGGCACTTCCGGGATTATAGCATAGATTTTCTGTGCTATAGCGTCGCTAAAATCCCCATAGGAAAGCATTGAAAAGGCATTGCCGCACATGCGCATTAGGTCTCCCCTGCCAGCTGATGTGATGAAGGGGAGGAGCGTGGGCGGACACAGAAGCAGCAGCGAGGAACATCGTTGCTGCCTCTGGTAAGTCACTGAAGGGGTTTTGACCCCTTCAGCAACCGGGGATGGGAGGTGGGAGGGAGAAGGGACCTGCAGTGCCAGGAAAATGGATTGCTTTCCTGGCACTGGAGTTCCTTTAAACCTGAACTGGGGTTATTGTTCCTGACCCTGGACGGGTTTCAAAAACTCAACTCACTCTTGGCATGCCATCTGCTCATTGCAGCCGACATGTTGGTGGCTAGAACATGGAAATCAGCCACAGAGCCCCATCAGAAGGTGAACTGCTAGATTCTGTCTCCATGAACATGGCATATGAACACATGGCAAGCACCCAAATTAGACCAAGCAGAAATATGGCAGAGATTAAAAATATCTGGGAAACTTCTGTTAAAACATGGCGCACCTAGCACACGCTGGAGCGTGCACAGCTTATGTTCGAGGATGCTGATTCTTCTCATGATGGGGTGTCGGATGGGAGTGGGGCTGCTTGACCAATGCATTTTACCACAAGGTTCAGGGCAAAGGGTAAACTCATAAAACAAAATAATTGAGTAATTGTTCCCACACAACTTGTTACAGGTTGCAGATCACATCTCTGGCACTACTAACACTTATTCATCACCTACCCACATTGTTACTACCTTGTGTCCTACACTCCCCCCCCACGTTCGCCCCCAGACTCACCATCAACTTGTTGCACAGCGCACGAGACACGCTGGCCCTAGTGGACGCACTTAGCAATCTTAAAAGGCTATACTCCTCAGGAGAGGACATACAGGGCTTAGGGCATGACTCACTACTGTTAATATGTGATCAGGACTAGCATGTGAATATTAGATAACACTGTCATCTTGTACTCCTGTGTGTTATCATGCCAGATCTCAATTGGATGTGTTACTCCTCATAACAAAATGGAGGTTTTGTGCAAGAAGTTGCTTTATTTTGTCTGCACTTCTCTTCTTTATCCCAATTTTAAAACCAATAAAAATGGTCAAATTTAAAAAAAAAATAAAAAAAAAATATATTATATATATGGGAGGATAATCTAATGTCTTCATACATTCTAATAACATGTCCTTTGGACATAATTCGAGATTATTTTGGCAAAGATTAATACTGCATAAATTATGATATTACAAATGCAGCTCTATTGCTATCACTCAGTGATGAATGATGGTTGTAAATGTATGTTATGAATGCATTACTTTAGCTGGAGATTTAGAAGTGTGTACTAGTTTAACAGACACTGGGTTATACAGCCGTGTAATGGTGTGTGAGTCTTTGAACATAACTGCTTACATGTTTGTGGTATCAGTGACTTTGTAATCATTGCCACACAGCCAGTAGGAGACATTTGGACCCGTTGGTCTTTACATTACTAGGAATTTCAGGATGCATTGTCAAAAAACAACAACTCCATACTTAAAGTATACGTACACACAGAAGAAAGCGATGGCAAAATTAGCACTGTTGATATAAATAGCTACAGGTCTTAATGTGGAGCATATTGACTTTCCTATCTTGTCGGAAGATTTTTACCTTGCTTTACCTTTTTGACATTTCCTCAATCTTGTGTGATCTGTAATTGCATGTTTTTGAATTGTAATTGGGCTAATTAAAAAGCAAGCTTGTATAAGATACGGGAAAACGATCATTTGTAACCTCATACAGACACGCTTTTTTTTTTTCCCCCCCCTCATCAAAAAACTAGATTCATCTTTTGTTGTTTGCAGAGAAAGACATTGCCAGTTTGTAAGCAAATATACTCTAAAGGACATAAAACACATTCTTAAATTTACTAAAAGCGGCACTGTCACCATCTAGAGGCTTTGCAGAATTTGCCAAGACCCCCTAAGGTGACATTGCCGCTGGGGTTCCGGTGGCCAGGGTGGGGGAAGGCAAAGGCGAGTTATACTTACCTGAACCTGTCCCTTGCCGGCACCACCATCTTCTTCCAGTGGATCCTCGTTAGTCGATGTCACTGCTGTACTCTGACGCATGCATGAGAGTACGGTATTGAGGTCTATGAAGTATCCAGCAAGA
Organism: Pelobates cultripes; assembly: GCA_933207985.1. Classification (NCBI taxonomy): domain Eukaryota; kingdom Metazoa; phylum Chordata; class Amphibia; order Anura; family Pelobatidae; genus Pelobates; species Pelobates cultripes. Next base: position 177,918,928 of record OW240916.1, on the reverse strand, counting down.
CATTGAAAAAGCAAGAAGGGAAGCTATACCATAAATGTTCTGAAAAGTATACATACTGAGATGCTTCAAAGGAAGAGAAGTACCATGAGGATTTAAAAAATAAAAGAGAGGAGTTGCCAAGATGAAGAGCTAATGAGAGGTGAGTTATCCCTCTCAGATAAGGAAGGTTGGGTGAAGATAACTTTAATGAAACGAAACCCCTTAAAATGACTATAGAGCAATTAGAGAGAGAATTGAGAGAAGTAAAGGAGAACCATTTCACAGAAGTAGAGCAGAAAGACATGAGGGAAGGAAATATGCATACTGGTCCCCTAGACTTATTTCCCTTAAGAATAGATTGTAAAGGGGACATGGCTTGACGGGGAAACGAGCTAGACGTGCTGACTTAGAGCTCCGCACCGGCCTCCTAATAAAAAGCTAACTTAAGGTCAATTACAGCGACTCTACACCGGGTCATCTGATCCTTAGGCACCAATCAGAAACTCACTATCCCAGAATTCATCCAAGCCTTCAGACTTTCGTGACGTAAGAGGCTCTACTTCTCCTCGCCATAGAGAAGGTTTGCATCGACAACCTGGAGTTTTACTTCTAAGCACACCCTTTCCGTCACTCAGTCGACTTCTACATCAAGGTTTCCACACACCAGTTCCACACAGGTCTGGTCACACTCCTGTCCGGTATTCACGAGTGTCAGAACCTTCAGTCCGCATTAATAGACCCCGCAACACAATCACGTTGCTTAAATAGGTATTTGACAACCATATTAATTACCTACCCCTAGCCTCCATTCATTGATTTCCTCTAAGGAATTCTCCCAGCACTATGCCAAAGGGATTGACCGGAGCTTGGGTGGGCAAGACAGACATTTCCTATGCCTCCAAGCTTCTACCTATTCAGTCATCCCGTCATGACTTTCCCACACGTGCAACTTTTAGAGCAAAGAGTAACCCCAAGCTGTTTGTCTTATTTGCTAACAGACTATGTTGACTAACACTTAATATTAGCAAATGTCCTGCAGTCACCCGTTATCTTAGATAACTTCCTCGCGATAGAACGCCCTCACTCTGCTCTGGTTAGTATACAAGACAATGGCACTTTTCCTCACTATGGGTTCCCCTTTCACAAACTGACCTTCTAAGGCATTCATCTTGACACTAATATGCTACAGAACATGTCCACCTACAGCGCATGGGAGTCCTGGGAACCTTTCCTTCTGAAGAACTCGCGGGGTGGGGGGAGGGGAGAATGGATCTACAGTCCTACTAGGCACATTGAAGTTCGCCATGAAAATTATTCTGCACATTTTTATTTCTCGGCCGCTGAGTCTTCTTCCCAGCGACAGTTGCATTCTGGCACTAGTTGTAAGCAGACCTACACATATGGCTCAGGTTCATACCACACTGGAATAGCAGGCCAGGTTATTCCCGCCATTTCTCATCATTTCCCAGTTACATGGACCTATGTGTCCGCACACACTGATTTCACAGCCAATTTGGTGACTTTTGGTTCAGAGATGCCTGGCTAGTTGAGACTCAAAAAAACAAAACAAAAAAACCCCCCAAAAAACGTTCCATTCCTCGTCAACATTTCTTTGGAATCTACCCCATAGTGGCCGCCTACAAGGCCTGGGGAGGTATGAGTGGATAGGGGAATCTGTCAAGTGCTTCTCTGACAATAAAGCAGCTGGCAATACCCACATTCCATGGCTTCATCCTGCAATAACTCGCCTCATGGCGGGCATACAATAGAGATTTCACCTTTACAACAAGTTTACCACCGATTACCATAATACCGATATACGTTCACTAGTCGCCATTGCGACACTCCTCTCTTTTTTGCCCACACAATTTAAAAATCTCTCTTAACACTACAAAAAAAAAAACTTACCTGGCTGGAATACAACAACATATATTAAGTGCCTATCCTAGTACCAAACAGTTCACATCCTCTTACCATATGTAATACATAGGGACATAAGGACTATGCTACGGACAATAAGGTGCCGGTCAAAATGTCAGACCTTTACAGGTTATCACTCACTGGACCAAATCTCAATATGCCCCTATTTAACTGCAGGGCAAACCACTGACTACATCTAAATTCATAATGTACCTCTTAACTAGGCAGGGACTCAACCCCAATGCCTTTTCGGGACATTCCTCCAGAATCAGGGCCGCATCAGATGCTTCCAGACAATGTCCCTGCTCACACCATAAACATTAGGACGCTGGAAATACACAGTATATTACTAGATATATACCACAACCAGAGCTAGAGTTGAGTAGGACAAGCCTTTACGAATCTTGCAACGTAAAGATGTGTAATAAGGTATCTTATTCAACTTTTTGCCCTCTTTTATTACAGGCCTACCCGATACGTCGGTTTCGGCACACCACAACCGACTTGCTCATATATCTAACTTATCATGTATACGGCTTTTGTCCCCGACTACAAATATATATATATATGTTTTTGCGGTCAAGAATAGGTAGAGTTGTGGTGGTGGTGTTAGTCGGTTGTGGTGAAACAAAACCGACATACAGGTAGGCCTGAAAAAATTAGCCTACCTGTAAGAAAATTGAAAACCGAAAATCATTTACCAGGAATATTAATACCTTGGTGCTTTGCTGTGCAAGTGAAGGTTTAAGATGGTTGTGTGCCAGGCTTCTCCCCAAGAATTTTACTCTTTCCTATACAGTACATAGAGATGAGTGCCATATGGAGATAACCATGCCACACACAGAGATGAGAAAACATATTTATAATTCACAGAACTGGGCACAACACAAGCATATCTATACAATACACAGAGTTAGGAAGACTACAGAGATACACATACAAGAGGTAGCACATCAGTTGACTCTATTATTATATTATTGCTTTTACTGAAAATTATTTGTTGCTGTTGTGCAGGATGTCAAAAAGAGCTGCCACGGGGGCGTGACCAGGGGAGGGCTGGCAGCCTTAGGCCTTGGGGGCAAAACCAGTCAAGTGGCCCATTGCACCACCAAATCAGATCACCATCCATGCCCACCTTTTCCTGGTTTTATAACGGATATTGATGTTATGCTAATCAGTAGCTCTTCGCCCGACCTGCTCCTTCACGGCTCTGACTTTCAATGTTGTCAGAGCGCAGGCTGATAATCTCGAGCCTGTGCTCTGACTCACTAACTGAGCGCCGGAACCATGAGGGAGAGGATGTAATCTGACTGCACCTACTGCTGTAGCGCACCAGTGGACCACCAGCGAATCGTTTAAATTGAATAGGCTGGTGTCCTCAACTTGTGAGCTGTGTTGTCAGCGAGGCGCCTCTATTGTGATGGCACCCTGCGTGACCGCACAGCGTGCAAACCCCAATGGCTGGCCCTGCTGACACACACTGATGTTACTACTTAGAAATCCCTCAATATTAATACAGACATCAGAGTAAACACCAATAAACTGTGCAAACAGAGCTGATCCCCCCCAAATTTAATAAGATTTGCTTAGTGGATTTGTTGTAAGATTAAATCATGCCTCCTCCTCTCTCTCTCCCATGCGCTGCACTGTAGGCTGGGAGGAAGAGTAATCACATTCTCCCAGCACAGCGCCACCTGTGGCTGCATGGGGAACACCTGTTTAATGTAATGCTTGCAGGATTGCCAGCTGCCGCAGAACGTCTTTGTTCCCGTCGCTGCAAAGGGCTCCAGGCACTGTTTGCTGTGAGTGTAAGCCACTGTAAATTAGGGGTAGAGGGCACTTGCACTGCGGTAAAGACAGGTCTGGGCAATCAGTGCACTCCCCTCCTGTGAGGGGACTGGTGCACCTGTCCAGGATCAGAGCCGGTGCAAGGATTTTTGCTGCCCTAGGCAAAGGAAAAATTTGCCGCCCCCCCATGTGACATCACAATGCCCCACCTATATGATCTGCCATATGAACTAATGCCAAAGCTGCACACAGTGTGTGTTTACATTAAAAAGCCTGCAGGGACTGGCTATAGACACCAGAACCACTTCATTAAGCTGAAGTGGTTCTGGGGACTATAGTGTCCCTTTAATGTGAGGTAAATTATAGATTAGTCACTAATAATATACTAGATTGCCTACTTACAACCAGATGAGGATGATGATGGGTTGCAGTTTGGCTCCACTGGTCTGGTGTAGAACAGGATCTCTGAAGGCTGTTTGTAACTGTGGTCACAAAATTAAAAGTTCTAGTAGAATGGGAAGCAGCTCCATTTTTTTGGGCCCCTTAAACAGCTCAAGGTCTGGGTCCCAGGGTCTGACGGTGAATATGCCCATAAAGCCCACCTAAAAGTCCACCTACATGTTCCACCCATGAGTTCGCTCACAGGGAGTGGAGTGTGTAGGGGATGTGTTATGTGTTATTGTAGAGGATCTAATGTGTGCGCTTATGGTATGTAGTGTATAGGGATACCAGTTTGTGTAGGTGATGCAGTGTATTTGTAGTGGAGGCAGTGTGTGTTTGTGTATAAGCAAGGCCGGTTACAGGATACAGAAACTCCTGTTCCACGCGGAGTTTCTGTTTCCTGTAACCGGCCGGACTGACAGGAAGTGCACACTGAGTGTGCACCTTCCTATCACTCCGGCCGGGCACCGCGGACCGGAGAGCAGCTCGGCAACGCTACAGGGGAGGGGAGAAGATGTGCTGCAGCCGCCTGAGGCTCTTAACAGAGCGCTCAGGCGGCTGCAGCATTTAAAGGGCCGGCCCTGCAGCGGCTGGTCTTAAAAGGATTTGGGGCGGCCTGGGGGGCAATTGCCTCCCTGCCCCCCGGCCCAGCCCGCCCCTGGGCGTGACCAACCTGGCTGCTTAGGAAATTGCTCCGGCACCCGGGCTCTCAGAATCCGACAACATCGTCTCTCACAGCACTAAAAAAAACCTATCAAAACGCATGAGGTCACACCCTAAAGGGAAGAAGAATGCACAGAAAAACGAAAAACGGAATTTCTTCACCCACAAAAACGCGAGCAGCTCTGAAGGTGAACGCGGCACAAATCAAGATGGCGCCGACGACCAAACAGCGGGAAACATCCCAATCACGGGCCCATCACATGATAGCCAGGAAAACCTGACCAAAACGCACCTAGATGAAGCGATGAACAACATGGCTGACAAACTCATAAAAACATGGCAATCCTCCATAGGACAACTCCGCAAGGAGGTCCAGGACCTTGGCAACAGAACCACACACGTGGAAAATAAATTGAGCGAGTATGCCACAGCGCACAACGACATGGCCGATCATGTGGCGACACTGGAACACAAAATAGAAACAATGGAAGCACGTATGGCTGATGCTGAAGATCGCTCACGGAGGAACAACCTCAGGCTGAGAGGAGTTCCGGAGAGCATCTTGCCGAATGATCTGCAGGCCTATATTCAGGGCCTTCAGCGGGCATATGCTCCGAACATACCCGAGAGATGTTCTTAGTGGATCGGGTACACAGGGTGCCCAAGCCACGCAATTTATCTGATTCCATTCCTCGGGACGTCCTACTGAGGGCACATTATTTTCATATAAAAGAAGCTGTGCTGCGAGCTAGCAGAAACTGCACAGAACTGCATGAGACCTATGCAACAGTCAAGATATTGGCAATCCTGTCCGCGGCGATCCTCAAGCGCAGAAGGGACTTCTACCCGGTAAAAGAGGAACTGCGTCGCGCTGGAATTAGATACCGCTGGGGGTACCCTACCAAGCTGTTAGTCACCAAAAACGGCAGGCTCAAAATTATCTACACACCGGGCGAAGGCACCCAGACACTGAGAGAATAGGGGCTCATTACCGACCCCCCCACGACGCAAACAAGCCCAACCAGGCAACTGATACCAGAATGGCGCCAAATCCCTGTGACTTACCCGATGAACTAGGCTGTCAAGGCCATAACCAGGCACACGTGAGATATTCACATATACTAATATTATGTTTCAAAGTTCTTGTTTCAGTTTAAACGGGGTTAATTGCTTTGATTAGCATACTATATGTTAGATAGCCGAATGATAATACACACAATATGATAGATGCTGGCGGGTGGGGTGCCCCTCACATATGATACAAAAGGAGTACTCCGGGAGCCAGAGAGGGCCCGTATCATATGTGCACAAGTAGAAAGAGGGGACCCTGGCGTGATACGGGTAATCATGATGTCTAATGTTAACTGTAATAACTGATGTTTTGTATACATAAGGAATGCAGTTTAAGGACGCAAAATTACGCCAGACTATTATGTTGGGTGACAGATTATTATGCATGAGACGTTATCTATAAATCATACCATGCAAGCACTTACTGCTTTATTTAACATATTGAGTACACTGCAACCATACCACTCCAATACACCACAAAGCTTAAGTAAGGTGCACTCACAGCCTATGCCAAAAGAACCGCTAAACTGCATTATATAAAACTGATAACCATGGCAGGCACGACCAACCATGCCAGTCGAAGAGGCTGAGTATAGAATTATGCACCAACAAGATATCTACTTGGGTTAAGCTTAGGTAGTACTCAGCAACTGCCAGTAATCGAATTAATATGCTGACTATGCATAACTTAAACCACCTAAATACGCTAGCCAGCACAACAGCAACACGCACACTACCCACGTAACTACTGGATCACAGCTCTGAGGAAAAATAAAAACTGTGTAATTATGAGAGCCCACTGGCCACACTACTAGAGACGCTGTCTAGGCGTCCATCCCCCATGGCACAATGCCAAGGTGCCAAGACCCACGTTTGGGTCAATCTGTATATACTTTGTTTTTTAACCCCTCTTTTCCCCACTTCTCCTGAACCTCTTACTCTTGGGCACAAAAATGTAGCCGCGCAGGCGCCGGCTATGAGGCACATCAAGCGGCCACTGTTCACACCACAATATCACATAGACTCTGCGGAACTACAAACGAGCAGCTAAGGTAGCACACAGCGAGATTGGGGACATAACATGGTCAGACCATGCTCCGACCATAGCAGAGCTAACTGAGGAATGCCAACTTAGAGGGAGACCGCCATAGCGGCTGAATGACTCACTTTTATGTGACCATACATTTTATACAACATTATCAGAAGCTCTGCAATCATACTTCCAAGTTAACGACACCCCAGAGGTACACCCGACCACTGTGTGACAAGCACATAAGGCGGTCATTAGAGGACTTCTCATTAGCCGAGCCTCTTACCTAAAAAAGAAAACACTACAAGAACACTTACACCTGCTGCGCACCCTAAGAGATACAACGGCGGCAAACATAGCAAACCCCTCAACACAACTAGTACAGGTAATACAAGATACCACAACAAGTATCAACAACATGGCAATCTCCAAAACAGCACACATACTACACAAACTGAAACAGAGAACATACTCACAAGGCAATAAAGCAGGAAAACACCTAGCAACTCTATTACGTCAAAAACAATCCAACGCAAAAATCCCATACCTATTCACACCCAAAGGCTGTAAAATCCACAACCCGCAAGACATCAACGACGCCATGGCAAACTACTGCCACACACTATACAATCTTAAAGACGACCCTAACCTACACCAACCCACACATCAGGAAATCCAAAGTTTCCTCCAACTGTCTTCGCTGCCGACACTGACGGAGCAGCAGAAAACCATATTGCAAGACCCAGTTACACAGAAGGAAATACAACAAGCCATACACTCACTCCCCCATGGCAAATCACCAGGACCCGACGGATTCACAAACTCCTATTACAAAACGCTGACCACAATCCTCACCCCACATCTAGAAAAAACCTTTAACCATATCCTCACGACGGGTCAAATACCCCAGGACATGCTTATGGCACATGTAGCTACGACGCCAAAACCAGGCAAACCCCCTACGAAATGCCAAAACCTAAGACCAATCTCCCTTCTCAACACGGACATCAAATTGCTAGCAAAATTTTTTTCCAATAGACTAACGAATATTATCCCAACCCTAATACATGAGGACCAGGTGGGATTCGTCAGTGGCAGGCAGGGGGCGGATGGGAACCGAAAAGTTTTAGACAAGGGGGGTGGGAGGGGAGGGCCCAGTGCGTCATGTTATCACTTGATGCTGAAAAAGCCTTCGACAGACTGCACTGGCCCTTCCTCCAGGCAGTCCTGCTCAAATACGGCTACCCGGACCCCTTCTTAAGATTGGTGGGAGCACTATATTCCAAGCAGACAGCGAAAGTCACAAACGGGGGAATCAGCTCCAAACACTTCGACATAACCAACGGATCGAGACAGGGCTGCCCACTATCACCTCTCCTTTATATTCTATCCCTAGAACCACTCACACAACTCATCAGAGACAATCCGAACATACATGGCATCACAAGACAAGGCAAGGAGCATAAACTCACACTATTTGCGGATGACGTCCTGTTAACACTGGAACAGCCACACATATCCCTGCCTAACCTTTATAACACACTTTCCCAATATAGCAAATGCTCACATTATAAACTCAATGTTAATAAAACTCAAGCAATGGGCATAAATATCCCGGCAGATGGTATAAGTAGACTATGTGCCTCCTTCAGATATGATTGGCCTAATGACCACCTCAAATTCTTAGGAATCAATATCACCCCAACTTCAGCAAACCTCTATAAAACAAACTATCAAAAAACACTGACTGAAATAAAAAATGTACTGCTAGGATGGAAGGGCAAATTTATATCTTGGTCAGGAAGAATAGCCGCAGTCAAAATGATTGTCGTACCAAAACTGCAATATCTATTTAGAACATTACCCATAAAAATACCACCCAAATTCCTACAAGACGCGCAACAAACACTATAAACTTCATATGGGACAAACACAAAGCGTGAGTGGCGAAGAGCACGCTATACCTGCCACGCAAGAAAGGGGGAATGGGAGTACCCAACTTAGACAGCTATTACAGAGCAGCTATCTTAGGCCCCCTATTAGCGGCGTGCCACCGAAATCACCCAAGCCAATGGATGGAATTTGAGACGCAACAAGCTAATAATATACACATCACTATATTCGCATGGCTTCCTCGACACAGCAGGCCAGCAACAAACGAGCTGCTCCCCACCACAGCTCTAACTTTGTCCATATGGGACAAGTACTGCCGCACATTGGGCTGGTCAGGCAAAATATCGCCTGCCATCCCTATAAAGGCATTACATCATATGATACCAAACTTTAACTATACCTTGTGGCACCAACATGGAGTAACACACCTACACCAACTACTTCAAGAACACACACTTAGAAGTTTCACAGACCTAACAACCTCTTGCCATTTGACTCCAATGGCTTCATTCTCCTATATACAATTGCACTCATGGTTCAACAAGCAAACCTTAAATGGGACTGATAATGTACAAGGGCAACAGCTGACGGTGGTAGAGAAAATATGCTCGCGCCTCTCAACCCCCCAAAAAACTTATCTCTGAACTTTACCAAACGATGCATACTCAAAAAGACCACACAAAACTTTCATTAATTGCAGCATGGGAGAGAGAATTTACATACGCTCTCAATACGCAACAATGGAATAAAATTCTCCTTGCACACAACTCACTTTCCAAATGTGCCTCCCACATGGAACTATCCCGAAAAATCCTATATCAGTGGTACTTAGTTCCTACATGTATAAAAGCAACTTACCCACAGGCCTCTGATATCTGTTGGAGATGCCAACAACACAAAGGCACAATGCTTCATATATGGTGGGATTGCCCCTCCCTAACCCACTATTGGGACAACATAACTACCATCATATAAGACAGCACAAAAATGCTTCTACCTCGCAAACCAGAAACGTACCTTCTCCAACTTTTTCTGAAGGGAATGCAGAGTAGACAGAAATACTTAACTTACCACATACTTATGGCTGCATTAACTGTCATTAGCAGACACTGGAAATACGCTACTCTGCCCACAATAACAGAATGTATACAAACGATAGAAACAGCTAAGCTCTATGAGCTAGCAACCAGACGCTTAAGTCAATCCAAAAAAGTTTGGTCACAAGCCTGGGAAAACTGGCAGTCATACATGGGGCATGACATCAGGCCATCCAAATGAGATGCTGTGGCAAGGACCGACAGCTGTGCCCTTCCGATAATAAAAACTGTAAATAATACTAAAAACTGCAAATAACCATAGTTACACTGCAAATAAAAATAACATACAAATAAAAGAATAAATGCTCAATAGAAGCGACCACAAGATGCCGACCGCCTGGGAGAACTCTACCCCCCTTTACCATACCCTCCATCTTCTCCCCATTTCCCCCCGCCCCCCTAACTCTGTCCTCCCTCCACCATTCTCCCCCCCCCCACCAGTGGTACATGAAACACTAATAATCTACACCATCTACCAAAGACAAACCCGGGTGACTGTGGACCCTGACGGTTTAACGTGAGTCTCCCTTACGGTAGTAGGACGACCAAAACGCTAGACTAAACTAGAAAAACACAATGCTAGTATACCAAAACGTTGTATTTGATTAATGTGTAAAATCTAAATTCAACTAGTTTAGCACACCTAGCTGTTGTTTAGCACACCTAGACAGTAACGTGGCAACGGTCTAAAACTAGAGAGAGGCAACAATATAGCTCCGAGATGTACTCATTCCTCCCCACATTGAAGCCAACTAATGTTCTGCCCTCCAATACAGGGATCCCAGACTTACCAGCTCAAGTCTCCTATATGCTATAAATACCACATGTAGGAGACTTCATAAAATGATAATGTCTTCCCCCAGTCTTGCAAGCTCTTCCAGCGCCCTTCGCGCTCCTCACGAAGTAATATCTGACGTCACTCCATTTAATTAATGTGCTGGCATTGAAGCCAGTAAAGGACATATAGGTCATCAGAGGGGGATTTTCAAGCGTTGGGAATGCCGTCCAAGGTTATCCTAAACAGAGGAGGTGCCGAGAGGCGGTGAGTATATTTGCAACTTTATGAATCTCCATTGGAACAGATGAAAAGAAACAATTTTTGCTATTAATGAAATTATTTTTATTTAGAGATTTTTTTTCAGACAGCATTTTAAAGCAGCAGGAGATCAATAGAATTCTTATGACCTTTGTAGCTGGCAAGAATTTATCTGCAGTAGTAATATGGTGCAAAGAAGTATCTGACATGGTTAACATCATCAATAACCATTACAGATTGAGGTCAGAATCAGCTCAGGCCTAAGAGTCACAGCTCCAGTCCTGCAATTTGAAGTGTCACAACTTTTCAACTCAGCTGTGGAAGATGGTGGTTATAAGCATTAATAGTTAATAAAATTATTAGTAGCCAGCAGCACAGTGCTCTGTGTCAGAAATGTTCCCCCTCTCCTTGTCACCACTGGGCTTCCCTGTTTATATATATATATTATATATTTAAGTTGATTCCCTTGCTTAATTAGCCATTGGGCAGTTACTATGGTTATGGTGGAGATTAAAAAAATACTTACATTTGGCAGAGGCCAGGAGCTGCTGTTGCTGTCTGTGTTACTTCCAAAATAAATGGTTTCTTGGTTCTTTCTCCTAAGGGCACTGTAACCCCACCCTCTCAGCCAATGATGGCCCCTGAATAGATAGGCCAAGATCATGCCTCCACTCATGGACAGCCTGCACAGCCTATTTACAAATTATAAAAAATTTTTTATCCCCAGTGGGGATCTCCCCTCAGGAGATTTCCCCCCATTTTCTTTCTTTTCGAATGTTATTAGGCTTCATCCCCAGAGTGGATGGGTACCACTCACACTGACCACCCCTGACTGGAATATCTCCCATACAGAGGTTATTCGATATTTCTCCGTTGACAATTTACAGCTCTGCAGTATTCCTTCCAACCTGCTATGATATATTGTGATATATAACAGTAGCTCAGCATATTAGCTGGCTGTTTATAATTTATAGATATGCTATACATTATTATGCATTGTATATTTGGTACCACTGTGCTGCATTGTTGGCTAATTATGTGTGTATTTTCATTGTCTTAAGCTTTAATTTTATTGCTCTACACCAAGCATGTCAAACCCGCAGGCCGCATGCGGGCCACAATGGACCTCCTTGTGGCCCGGCGAGCCGGGAGTACATGCCTAGTGTAAAAGCAGAGTAGGCACCTGCTCGCCCCACATTGAAGGCGCCTACTCTGCTATCATTTACCCGGCCGGAGGAGAGGAAGCCGGATACAGGCGGCAACCAGGGAGCTCAGTGTTCCTGCTCCTCACTGCTCCCTCGCGCTGTCTGTAGTGATGCAGAGCGCAGGAATATAATGTCATATTCCAGCACCCGGCATCACTAAACTACGCGCAAGGGAGCAGGAACACTAGGCTCCAGATAGAAGATCCCACTGGATCCCAGGGAATGATGTGTGTCTGTCAGTGAGTGTGTGTCCGTGTTTTGATGGCTGCGGCTGGACAGTGGAATACCTTGAGGTGCACAGCAGCACGCCACGTCACATTCCGACGTGAAGTCAATGTGCTCCACCTTCACAGGGTTTCAAGAGGTAGCGGGAGGATCCGCTTTGGCACAGGGTGCGAACAGTGCCTTTTGGGGAATACCAGAGGCCGGACTCCGGAGTCGCATACTGGCAGCAGCAATGTTAGTGGAGTCTGCTTGTTGGCTAGAGGGGGGTGCTGTGATTTAGTAGAGGGGGTTACGGTCTAAAAATAAACCTAAGTTTCTATGAAAATTTAATGTTTATGTGGCCCGTGCTAGACTTTGAGTTTGACATGCTTGCTCTATACTATTAATAAATAGTAGGCCTACTAAGAGCAGGGTTTACTGGCTCTTGTAAGTTTATATTGTAAAAGGAAGCATGGCCAACTGCAAAAGTTTATTTCTTTGTTTGGATAACAAACTGTTGTCTATTGCATGGCTGTCTTAATTGCAAAATAACAAGCAGTAATAAATGCAACCCAATTAGCTGTATTTTATATGCAGTGATAGGTACCTTGTATGTGCCTTATATAATCTGTGGCCTTCACTATTACAAACCATCCACTGTTCTAACAAAGTGCTTCTTAGAGAGGGATATACCAAAAATATATTACATATATAGTGGTGTGTTTTTTTTTTTTTTTAAATGGCTGCCGCCTTCTGGGGTCTTTTTTGGAATGTAAGTTTTATCTACCTGTTCACCTATGGCTGTGACATCTTGACCCAATGCACGCGCTTCAGCACCTGTCACTTTATCTGCCCTGAGTCCACAGTTTGAAAGCAGTTTTAGATATATCCCAAGTGAAGAATTATTATTATTTTTTATTTTTTTTCAAAAGCATAATTAAATGGTCATTTGTGGTATATCTACTAAACGTTGATTATAAAATGTTTTGTATTTGGGTAGTGGAGTGTTTCTTTAATATGCTTCACATGCCTTTGCAGCAAATTTCCCTGATCTTCAGAAACTGGAGATCGTTGTACATCTCTTGGTTTGATAGAGTAAACACTATTAACCCCTTAAGGACCGAGGACGGTTCAGGACCGTCATCGGCATTTTTGCATTGCCGACCGATGACGGTCCTGAACCGTCCTAACGGTCTGGGGGTACTTACCTGATCGCCGTCGTTCCCCCGGCGGCGATCAGTGTTCCTCCGGTTGTGGGGAGACTGCTTGCAGCCCAGACAGTCTCCCCACGGCAGATTAGGACCCCTGTGGCCATGTGATCGCTTAACACAGCGATCACATGGTCACAATAGGTGTCCATGTGTCTGCCTGCAGGGGGACTGTCTGTGCTGACAGGCAGTCTCCCTGCTTGTGTAAAATCAGAAAAATAAAAATAAAGTTAGTGTTAATTAAAAAAAATAAAATAATTATATATGTGTATATATGATATATAGACATATATTAATCTATATAGTATATGTCTATATATCATATATATATAATGTCATACTAAGTGTATTTTTATATTAATATGTACTTATATTAATATAAAAATACACTTATAATTAAATTACACACGTATATATATAATATATATAATAATATATTGTATATATATTATTATAAAATATAAATAATAAGTAATTTAAATTAAATATTTTTTTTTAAATAATAATAAAAAAATTTAAAAAAATTATATAGCTATATGAAATTTTATTCTAACTGTATTTTAAAATTAATATATATATATTTATATCAAAATACACTTAGAATGAATTTGTATATATAGCTATGTATATAAAAATAAATAAAAATAATAAGAAATATACATACGTCCATATACAAAATTACATAAATAATTATATAAATATACACGTAGACTTCAAATATATAAATATGCATATATATTTAAATTCTACGTGCGTATTTATGTAACATTTTTACATAATTCAGTAATTTTATTGATTGCAATTTGAGGGACCTGCCTGCCAACCCAGGCCGAAATTCCAGAGAATTTAATTTGCTAGCACTGTATTTTACCCTGTAACGTTCTACGACACCCTAAAACCTGTACATGGGGGGTACTGTTTTACTCGGGAGACTTCGCTGAACACAAATATTAGTGATTCACAACAGTAAAACATATCACAGCGATGATATTGTCAGTGAAAGTGACTTTTTTTGCATTTTCACACACAAACAGCACTTTTACTGATGATATAATTGTTGTGATACATTTTCCAGTTTTGAAACACTAATATTTGTGTTCAGCAAAGTCTCCCGAGTAAAACAGTACCCCCCATGTACAGGTTTTATAGCATTTTTGAAAGTTACAAGGTCAAATATATGGGTCAAATATTTTTACATTGAAAATGGCCAGGTTGGTTACGTTGCCTTTGAGAGCGTATGGTAGCCCAGGAATGAGAATTACCCCATGATGGCATACCATTTGCAAAAGAAGACAACCCAAGGTATTGCAAATGGGGTATGTCAAGTCTTTTTTAGTAACCACTTGGTCACAAACACTGGCCAAAATTAGCGTTCAATTTAGTTTTTTTTACTTTTTTCACACACAAACAAATATGAATGCTTACTTTGGCCAGTGTTTTCGACTAAGTGGCTACTAAAAAAGACTGGACATACCCCATATTGAATACCCTGGGTTGTCTACTTTTAAAAAAATATGTACATGTGGGGTGTTATTCAGAGATTTATGACAGATAATAGTGTTACAATGTCACTATTGATAAATTTTAAAAATGTATGTTTTGAAACTGCAATATCCTACTTGTACCTATAGCCCTATAACATGCAAAAAAAAGCAAAAAAGCACGTAAACACGGGGTATTTTTAAACTCAGGACAAAATTTTGAATCTATTTAGCAGTTTTTTTTCATTCGCTTTTGTAGATGAGTAAAAGATTTTTCAAGTAAAAGTCAAAAAACATGTATTTTTTTTCAATTTTTCATCAGATTTTTTTATTTTTTTTAAATTAAAATACATGAGATTATATAAATAATGGTATGTAAAGAAAGCCCCTTTTGTCCTGAAAAAAACAATATATAATTTTTATGGGAACAGTAAATGAGAAAGCGGAAAATTACAGCCAAACACAAACACCACAAAAGTGTAAAAATATTCCTGGTCGCAAATGTACAACATCGCAAAAACAGTCCAGTCCTTAAGGGGTTAAATGACTTCAGGGGGAAAACATTATATAATATATATGATGTTTATGTAATTATATTTCACTTTTTATAAGAATTATGAATTACCGTAGTGATCATGATGGGACAATGAAAATCCGGTGTGTCGCGTGTCCGGAAGGAGTAGAAAATTGAATCTATGACCTTGACCCACCTAAAGATCAAAGATCCATGTACTCGCTTATATTCACTGTTTTTTAACTGAACACATATAAAAGAACAGTATAAAAATAAAATGACATTACACTTAGAATGGCTTTTATGTATATTATTATACATTATATATACATATGTATTGGAGGTACACGTTTTCAAGCTAGACGAAGTGGAGTATAAGAAAAAAGGAGTGCAACATGTATCAGTGGGAAAGAGAACCCCAGGTATCCGTGCATTTAATTTAATTTACAAACTAATACGGTGTGGGGAAAGCAGAGTGGAAAGATGAGAATGTGGAATTGTTTATGCAAGTTTAGTAAATAAAGAGCATGCAAGACTAGGTAATCATCTGATAGGATAACCTAGGGTGCTCTATACGAATGATGAAGACCTTGAGAAGTTCTGCAGTTGAGAGTTAGTTACGTGAGCTGAAACATTAAGAAAACAAATGTAAACATGGACAGAGTGCGGAGATCATGAAATGGTGTGTATGTGTGTAAGGATGTCGTGTACACAGTGAGGTATAGACCAACTAAATGGAATAGCATTTGTTTTGTTTTCCATTAGGGAGTTCGGTAGCATTGAGATAAACGTTATTATTTTTTGAAGTGACTTGAAAGATTTCAGCAGGCTTAGAAGATAGTAATATGTGTTGAATTGGATTTTTTGTGAACTCCGGTGGGTGTTTTTAGCCTGCGTTGTAGTTTCCACTGAATACTCAAGCCATTATTTTATCATCGTTGTTTTTTTTTCTCCTAAAGATGGAGTCTAGAGTATTCCCCAATGTCATGCTGCAGCAGTTTCAACTGTCAAACTGTGCAGTTTTAATGTATATAACATAAATCCCAAGCTTTCAAGATTCCTACACCCACCTCATGTGCAAACGATGGTTGCCACAATATAAGTGAGATATTTTGTATAGCATTAGAATTTATCATCGCTACATTAGTTCTTATACTTTTTCATGTATAACACCGGTTATGGTTTCCACCACAGGAGCTGTTTTTAACCTCTGCACCAGGACAGAGGCTAGAGTTATGTTTGTTTGGGTTAAACGCATCACGGAATAAATAGTGACAGAGTTATAAACCAGTTAGCAATCAGTCATTAAGTAGTGGTGAATGGCTCCAATAGAAATTGACGACTTTAAAAAAAATTGCATTTGGGAATTGGCCGCTACCCACTATCTGTAGTGTCAGACACAGTAACGAGTAGCACCTGGTTGCTAAAATGTATCATCAAGGATGTGAACAGGCTCTAAGAGTTCATTCTATCTATATTCACATAGCTGGGTCGTCAAGTGATTAGCCTCCTCTTGCTAATCGTCATGCTCCTTTATACCTTAACAAAAAAGTGAAGTGATTTCCCTCACATAATCTGTAGTGATTTACATATTTTTATGGAAATTCTTAAAACCCCTGACTATATTCTTTGGAAGTGTGTTTCTGGGAGATTGAAATGTTCCTATGACTTTGCTGAATATAGTATAACAGATGAAACTATGTGGCTTAATATTGCTAAATTGAATAATTTTAACCAGTACTATTTCCTTAAAATGGAAAATTACTCATTGATATGTCTTGATCTTTTTTTTTTTTTTTTAAATAAAATAGTACATTTAGAAATACACATACAATGGCAAGAAAATGTATTTGAAATGACTGCATTAATGTATAAATTTGTCTTAAAATCTAGTTTGATGTTCATCTAAATTAGTCATCAACAAACACAATCTGCTTTATCTAATAACTCACAAATGATTGCATTGTTCTTGTACATATTGAATATATCATTCAAATATTCACAGCATAGGTTGGAAAACAAGTGCCAAACCATAGGCTAATGACTTCAAGCTAATTAGAGTTGGAAATTGGCAAACCTGGTATCCGGTTAATAAAACAAAATTGGAGGTGTGGGTTAGAGCTACTTTGATTTACAAAAAGCACTCAAACATTTTGAGTTTGCTATTGAGAAAAAGCACCAGTTGATGTGAGCCATGCCTCGCAAAAAAAGAGCTCTTGAAAGACCTGGGAATGAGAGTTGTTCCCTTGCATAAAGCTGGGAAGGGTTGCAAACTTATCTCAAAGAGCTTGGATATTCATTTGTCCACTTTTGCACTATTGGTATACAAATTGTCTGTAAATGGAGATGATTTAATGGAGACTATGTATGGCATAAAAAGGGTACTGCATACCAACATGAGACACCATCACAACTGTTAGGAAGCATTTTGATTTGGGGCTATGATGCAGCTTTGGTGCCTGGACCAATTGCCCTCATGGAGGGAAAATGAATTTCCAAGTTTATCAAGATGTCCTACAAAATAATATCAGGGTGGCTGTGCACCGCCAGTAGACATTGGGTGCTACAGCAGGACAATGATCCTGAACATCAAAGCAAAAAACATTGCAGGTTATTATTGCCAAAGGAGGATCAACTAGCTATTAAGTCCAAGTCTGCAATTAATTCCATTTCTGGTCACTGATAATAAAAAAAACTCTTAAGGAGGTTTAATTGACCAATAAAACCTGCAACGTATCAGACTATAGTTATTAGGTCAGATTTTATTATTTTCTCTCTTTCTCAACCTCTGTGCTTATCTCTTTTCTTTATGCACGGGGCATACATTACCACATGTAACCTAATGACAACCTGGTCGTGTCTGAGAACTGCTGCTTTTCTAGCTTTCCATATCCAAAAAGATGTGAGGCATGAATAACATAAAGTGTCTATTTTTATTGCTTATGATTTCTGTAGCTGAAGCTTCCCACCTTTCAATGGCTGCCCAATGGAACTGTTCTACCATGTCAACTAATGCCAATTAAGCAGCTTGTAGAGGAGCTTGGAGTCCAGCCTCCTACCTGGAGACTATGGACCTTCTGTTATGGTTAAAACTGGACTATGGCTAAGATCCTCGACACTACTAATAGCATAGTGCTGGAAGGAAAGTCTGGCTTTCCGTGATATTTTCACTTGGCAAAATGGATGAACACTGGGCTGAATAGGTCTGGATCCCAAGCGTATGACCAGTCCTCCAATTTCCACTACAATTCTCTAGTCTTAATTTTTTTGTTTTTGTTTTTTGCTTGATGGGTGTTATGTTATCTGTATGCCTATGTAAACTATTTTCTTCGATGCAATAAAGTGTTATCCAATTCCAAGACCAGACTGCGCCCAGTCTTTGTGACCACAGACATTCATTAGCTTTTGTCAAATAATTTTTTCCGTAAATTAATTTATATCACTAAGCTAGTAATAAATCCCACTAGATGATATATGTGATGACAGAAAAAGATTTGAAAGATTCACTTTGTTCACTTACTGGAAAAGCACATACACTACACACTATGTCAGTAAGCTCAAGTCTCTGCCCTTGTTTGTTTTTGTAGAACATAACTGTGTTAATGCATAACCTCTTCTGAACTAACTGATGTAACAAAACCACCTATCTTACTGCTACTTGACACATTGCCAGCTCGGAAACTCTTGCAATGCTAATTTGTATCCACACAGTTTAATTAGATTTTCATTCATTACCATTTCATTAAATAATTTGTGCACTTTTCACCTAATATGTATGATCTAATTATAAGCTGCTCCAGGGATTGAGTGTGGGTTTTACTTACACTTTGTAGGATTGGTTAATTATGCTCCAGTTACAAGTTGTGTTGGCAGCTTAGCTCCGTTCATTTCCACAGTAAAGCACACAGCTGATTTTCACTTCTAATTCAGAGAACAATAGAGAATACCGAGATGTGATAGCATTAAATTTGTTCATGGTTCTCTGAATCCCTACTCAAATAAAAGGCCAGAGAAAGGAGAAGACCACTGGGACATCTCATCCACGTCTAGTGAGTTTGATGGATTTGACTTTCCGATTCGTGATACCAAGAGTCTAATCCAAACTGACCAACTCAAGTGGTGTCATTATAGAGAGCAGATCTTTTATCAGCAGTTCCAAGTCTAAGCAAGGCAGCTGTGGCTCATTTGGTAATGTGAATATATAATATATGCAATTTATAAACCTGTTAACCTTTAACCATTGACATGGTGAGTTATCTTGGACAAAATAATATTGTAATTGTAGTTAAATACACCCTATCATATATTTATTTGTAGTAAAAAAAAAAGTATTTATTGTATACATGTTTATTATTGTTATTCACATTTTGTCCAATGTTACCATTGTTGTTATGTACTTGTTGGGCCAATTTTATCTTCACTACTTTATAGTTATCCTTTCCTGGTTTTACTATCAAGAATTTAATTTCTAACTTAAGTAGGCCAACAGTAAAGCTATATAAATAAAGTTATAAGAAAAAGGAAGAGGCCTCAATGACCTGAAGCTTAGAACATTTTAACTTAGCTTTAAGGAAGAAAATCCATACCTTAGTAGAATAAGACATAATACAAAAAATAAACCATATCACTATATTGTTATAAAGAATTACATTGTGTAAAAAAAGAAAAGCATCAGACTTTCTGCACAAAAGAATACTATTGATATACTGGCTCAATTACTATCTCATACTAGGTTACTGTAATCTATCTTAAAAATAATTAAGTAATACCAATTAAATATAGTCACCAGAGGGTGAAGCAATGTCTACCCTCAATCATTTTGT
Organism: Pelobates cultripes; assembly: GCA_933207985.1. Classification (NCBI taxonomy): domain Eukaryota; kingdom Metazoa; phylum Chordata; class Amphibia; order Anura; family Pelobatidae; genus Pelobates; species Pelobates cultripes. The sequence goes on along the minus strand of OW240916.1, from coordinate 177,898,575 downwards.
AAAGTGATTTTGCAAAAAGCAAAGACATAACACCAGCGCCAGATTAAGGTTGCCCATGGCTCTACACATGATGCCAGGCTGGGCCTCCCCCCTAGAGCCCTGGGCTCTGTTCTGTGAGTGTTGTGTGTATTGTAGCTGAGTGTTGTATGTGTGTGAGTGTGTGTGTACAGTGTCTGAGTGTTCTGTGTTGAGTAAGACGAAAACTATATGTGTGTATGTTGTAGCTGAGTGTTGTATGTGTGTGAGTGTGTGTGTACAGTGTCTGAGTGTTCTGGGTTGAGTAAGACGAATACTATCTAATTACTATGCATTCTAATACATTTTGGGCACTATACTACCTAAGATTACTTCGAGTAAACCAGTTAATTGAAAATAGACAACATAGGCGTAATACGTGGCCAAACTGCATCAAAATGAGCAATAAGCATTGAGAAAGATCTTCTATCAGTACGTATCAGCCACATATCACAGATATCATCAAAAGGCATAGATTCAACCGTAATGGTCTTTGTCAAGTTGTGCTAAAGTTGATTATGGCCTTAACATGGCCAGGTCCATATATGATGGCGGAATAAAAAAAAAATCACCTTTTGTGTTGCAGAGTTATTTCATTGTACTAGCTGATTTATTGAGATCAACATTTATCCCATGACTTACAACCCACTTTAACCCCATAGAGAGATGCAGTGTGCCACTCAACATTGCACTTTACGTATTCCACTGATAACTACCCTATACAGTTGTATTATACGATAGATACGTTCGATAGCAAGAAAGATACCCCATAATGTATTTTTGCTCTGTGAAACTGGGAGCATGTAAATATTTAATTTAACTGGCTGTTAGAGATGTTATATGTAACATTGTAGTGATACTGTGTTTTCATGGGGGATGAACAAAACCCATACAAACATTAATATGAATTCTTCTTATGATTCCAAAAAGCTTCAAAAATATATACATAAAAAAGTAACTTTGTCTTTGCTGAAAACTGGAAACTAAATTATATTAGCATGCTTCTCAGAACAGCAAAACAAAAGAATGATGGATTATATCTAACCTTTTGAGCAAAAACAGGTTCAGTAATTAGCTAAAGCCCTGGTTATGATACACCATAAGAATAATAAAAAAACATATTCAGTTTCTTGAATGTGTTTTCTTGCTCTTTCGTGCAGCCTTGTGACTGGGTAATTCCAATAAACAGCCTCCATACACAGTCACTTCCTTGGCTTCTGTGTGACTGCTCTTTTAAGACAAAAAAACAAACTTGATGAACAAAGTAATTAACTAAATTAGTAGGAAAGGCTGCAGCTCCAAAAGTGAAGGAAATGGCCAGTCTGGGAACAGGAGAAGGGTGGGGGAATGTTGAACGTCTAGTACTTGTGTGACAGTGCAACCTAAAATAGCCAACCTTCTTACCCTTCACATTTAATATCTTTGAGCCGTGATGCAACTTCACAGGAGCAAATGTTGGATGGTCATGAAAAGAGCTTTAAATGAGATCCTGATGAGCATGAGTTTATATTGTACTCTATACATAAAGTGGAATAAACATTAATCGAGTGTAGAAACAGTTTCATAAAATAGAGGAAACATTTATTTTCAAGAATCTAAGAAAATCTTTCTTGCTAGTAATACGGTACATCCATAGCTTTCTGAGTAGAGTTGACATCTTTAATATTGAATAAGGGATGGTTCAGAGATGTTTTGGATATATGTTAAATGGAGTATATATCTGTGTTGTGTTAGGTTTTAGAGTAGAGTTAGATGTATATTTTTCTAGTGAGGTATTCAGCTGCTCACTTTCAATGCACGGTCTCTTCAGGACTCCCTAAACACTATACTTAGTAGAGCAGACTAAACATGTTACACCTTTTGCCTTTCTCCGTTTTCATGTGTACATTATAATTTGGTGAGTGGTGACATTTAGCTAAATACACCTAGACATAGCAAGGCAGGGGAGACACAGCAAGCGTAGTAAGACAGGAAGTGAGAAGATAGAATAAGGAGACACATCGGGAACAGAAATATCAGTGGTATGGAGTCCTTGCAAGAGTTTTGGAGACACAACAGCAAATAGGTGAGGCTGAGAAGGGACAGAAAGTAACAGGATGGGATGTGGAGAATAAGCTTGAAAATTAGGAAAACACAGCAAGAGTACCCAACCAAGAAGAGGAAATGGACTAATGGAAGGAAAGACATGAGAGGAATTTGGAACTTTTCTTTTTGAGAAAGCATCATTATTATCTCCACAATGGAAAAGAATAGTATTGTCACCTACGAGGCCCTAAGACTTTTCCATACGTACAAGAGGTGTATATCTTCTTCTGCCACTCGCAGAACTGTCACTTATTCTATTTGCATATGTAACATGGCTATAATGTATTGATAATATCAGGGCAAATTTAAACAGTACAAGAAAACAAACATTATTTAATAGTATTAAACATTTTCATGTGAGGGGCCTAGCTGTGCACACTAACTAGTGGTATTTCACAAAGGATTCAAGCGTAAAAGTAACAGCAAACCTTTGGCACTGTGTCTTTTGTTGACTACATTTCCCATAATGCTTAGTTAACCATTCTATTTTTTGTTTTGTTTAGTTTATATTTTTTTAATTAAATATTAGCGTCAACAACAGCTGCACTGGCATGGTTTACACATCAATGACCTGAACTCCAGGAAGTACAAGGCAGATAAAACTGTACAAATGTAGACAATGTTTTTGAGCTCAGTAATTTTATGCCAAATATATGGTAAAAAAGGGAGTACTTTGTAAGAGAGTTTCTTGAGTGTGCTGAAAAATTGTTTTCATATTCCAACAGCTGGAAAGAATGCAAAAAAAAAGATATGAGCTGACATCCATCTAGATATGCTGCATAGCTGTATATAAATAGAATTATCTATATGCGCTGGAAGCGTTGCAGCGGAGGTGGAGAGGGTGCCCATTTCTCTCAATATTTATGAGATTTGTCAGTTATGTTAACAGTTATGCTGTGATTTTGATCTGTAAAGTTAATGGATTAGTTTAATGCATGACTTATGGCACAAATCCCTTTCTTCTTGTTTGGACGTGTGCAGGAGTAGTGTTAGTCAAAAAAAGGCATTTGCATCTGGTTACGAGCACTGATTAAATAAAGTGGCTTGTTTTTATAATTTTTCATCCTGTAAAATGAATGGTGAATGTGCAAGTACTTGCTTGTGGTATGTAGACAGATACACAAATGTACCAGTGAACACACACGGTTGATCATATTTCTTACCTGTTTTGTGTTAAATTAATATATGTGTAATTTAATATTATACTGTACCCTATTCAAATGATGAAATGTTTGTGGGACCCGGACATACTTGAAAATGAGAGAAATGTATCCATCCTGGTAAAATGTTTTATAAATAAAAAAACACATAAATAAAAAAATACTATATGTATATAGTCACCTAATATTACCTACCTCAAATCGTAATTAGCCCCTGACCTTAAGAACCCGGTAATTTGGCACCCAAAATTGGTTCCCCGTGCTATTCAGTGATTTCCAAAATGGTTGGTACAGGCATTTTACATTTTTCATACCGCTGGTAACTGCAAACAGTAAATGGCTAACTGATTGACTGTTGCAGCACTTCCTTCACTAGTGCAATAGAGAAGCTGATACTGGGAAAAGTATTCAGAAGGTGTATTGTAGATTTTATATTGTTATATGTTGTAACAATTGATAATAGGTGTCTGATGTATGTTTAAAATTATAACAAATTATTACTAATATTCCTAATTTGGGTCCATATATAAACAACATAAAATAATTAATGAGGTACTGGACTTGCTTAATAGTAGAGAATGTGTCCATTGTGCCACTCAGACTGGGATGGTCTGTAATAGACAATAGGAAAAAGATGTCTGGCCACACTCAGAGTTTTTTCAAACCAGACTTAATTTGGACATTGACGCTGGCAACGTTTCAGCTTGAGAAAGGCTTTTTGACATAGCCAAAATGTTGCCATCTTCAATGACCAAATAAAGTCTGGAAATTGAAAAACCTTTGGGTCGCAGGTTCAAATCCCAGCAGGGTTGACTCAGCGCTTCATCCTTCCAAGGTAGCTAAATGAGTACCATTAAATTGGGTAATAGCAACAACCCCTGGATGTTGGGCTAAGGTAACATCCCCAGGATGTTCTTAAAAACCAGAGTAATCTGAATGTATCTTTCCTGGTTAAATACTTTGTTATTATTATTATATATAAAAGATACACTGCCCAAAACTAAACCTGGAGAAGAGATTCAAATTGTGACATTTAGAATGGCTCATTAACCTCTTTTACTTCTAGAATTGAGTATAAAGAAGGTTTCCATGGGTGATACAATTCCTACAGGAAGGAGGCGGATTAAACGAGCGCTACAGTTTCACTGTCAGCTCTACATTAGCATATCAGAAAGTGTTACAGATTGCAGCACTTTTTCAATACTTTTATATTAGAAATATATGATTTAACTGTATTTACTATATGTGGTTACTGTGTTGAAGGCAAACTTTTTAACATTTAACTAAGCCACACTGCTAGTAATTCCTTTAAGGTTCTTAAAATTACCTATAAGCAGGCAATTTGAACAATTGTATTTATTTATTTCCGTCACACATACTGAATGTGAGAAAAAAATAATTTTTATTATACTACCATTTCAGAACATGAACATTGCAAGATAAAGGATACTTCATGCTGGCTTAAGCTTGTCATTCTCCTCCAAAAAATTCTATAAAGAGTGAATAGATAAATGAAAAATAAGAATAGTGTAATAGTGCACATAACCCCATTGTAACGGAGCTCCCTGTACCCCTGGCTGGGTATTTCCACCAAGGACCGCTTCCTAGCTGGAACAGGGGACAAACCACAGAACCTCTGCACACAGTCACCGTGGCTTGACTGGGGTCCTGGAACTGCTCCCTCCCGGAGCCGAATAGGGAACTCTCTCTAGCCATGCCCAGGCACTGGACGACACTCAGTCCTGGGAGCTCTAGTCCTTACAAGGACTTTCCCCGTTGGATCCTCCACACTGGAACAGTGATTAATGAGCCGCCCTTTTCCCTCACAGTAACCAGACGACACATAGTTCTGGAAGTACAAGCTGGAATACTTTTAATTTGGCCAGATGGCCTGCTTTTATACATTTCTAAACACAGACAACCATGCCCATGACACTCCCACAGAAAACAGGATAATCCCTCCCCTATGCCTGGGAGCTGTACAAACTATACAAAACTCAATTATCACCAGGCACAAAAAACACACAGTTCACAAATACCCCAAAAGTAGCCTTAAAAATACATAAAAGTTACATCCCCTGATAGCCCCAATCTGGGTGACCAACATATCCAAAAATCACTCAGATCGGTTCAGGGGTTCGGGAAGTTCCTGGAAGTCTTAATTTGACCGACCAAACGCGAGGCTCCTGCCCAAAACAGTTCCATAAGATCAGGGCTAGCGGTCAGTCTAGTTCAGTAGTTTAAAACCGAACAACTACTGAACATAGTCAATATTCTTACCCAGGAGCTTGTTTCCCTTGTTCGTGGGAACGTTTCCACCAAAACAGTGTCTTCCTATGTGTTGTAGAACCGAACGCAGGTGATGCTGGAAGACCAGCAGTGTTCTGGAGTTTCTGTGTCCATTTTCAGTTTCAATTAACTCGACGACCAAACATGGCTGCCTGCGTTCGTGCGAACAAGATGGTTGTCAACTCATGGTCGTCCATAGGAAATGCAGCCACCCAGACCAACTCTTAGAACACTGCTGTGGAAATTGCTACAAAGTAGCAATTAGGCTTAACAAGCTGCCTGGTGGTCTCCAGTTCCTGTGGCTGTTCGGTTCCTGAACCATATAGTCCAAATACATGAACTGAGACTTTTTCAGTGTATATTACAGTGCTCATATTCGGTGGACAGAAGGCTGGCGAGCAGGCTCCTCCAGGAACTTGTGGCAAACTCACGCGGAGAGGGGAGTTTGTCACACCCATGTTTCAAATAAATATTTTGCTAATATTATTTTCTAATGCAAAGTGCTTGGTAGTGAAGATGTTAAAAACAGTAGGTTCTTAAGACTACATGATCTATATAATATCTTTTAAATGATGCTCAACAGTTCAAAGTCACTGTTTAATGATTATTTTTTTTTAAAGGTACTATGAAATTAAGAAATAATAATAAAAATAAATAGACTTCCCTAAGAGAGTTTGTGGCACAGAGTCTGTGGGAAGTTTTGATGTAGACAGGGATATTAAAGCAATGTTTATTCATGTGTTAATACTTGATCAGCACCACAGGGAAAATGGTAAGCATTCATACGACAAAATACATGCATTAATACAAATTCTGAACACTTATGTCTTTTTCGCTTTTCTTATAGACATTAAACTGTCTGTAACCTTCATTAGCTCTGCCACATTGTGCTTGCTCCTGGAAATTTAAAGTTGTGATGTTCCACTGCTCAAACAGGTCAAACGATTGTGGACAAACCACTAAAAAAAAGGATTTTCTCATTTTAAACCATTGACTACAATTTTAACAGTCGTAGAATGTTTTGCGTTGGAGAAGTTAAAGGAATTCTCACCCATTTTTCCATTTTACATTGTTGACGTAAAAAATGAGAAAATGTGCTTTTATTTCAATCTTTATTCATGTAAAATAACAATAATAAAAACAAACTTTGTTAAAATAAACCGGGGTGGACACATTCTCCTAATCAGATATAATTTGCATACAACGATAATCTACTCATTAAAATGTTGGTGTCAATATGGTGGCATTATTTTGTTATCATTGGAGCAATGTTATAAAGTGCTGAATGTATTATTATTGTTGGTGGTATCTTTAGATCAAGATGGTGTTGACTTAGTGTAAAAATTTCCACTCACCTACTAGTCATTGGCAAGTGATAATTCAGTCCATTAGTATAAATTCATTCCTGGTGAGTGTGAACCCTCCTGGCTTGCAGTGGAAAGTGGCTGTTTAAGGATGTCTAGTAGTTTAGAACTAAAATAATGTAAAGCCCTTGTGTAGACCATAAGTACATTTCACTTCTATTATATGCAAAGGTTACGAGAGACTACAACAACCCATAGTCAATTGGTGCTGAGTTACATGGCAGGATACCATACTAATAATCTGAGAACACAGTGCCCTTTACAATTCTGACCCTGAACTGAACTGAACCTTTTATATCATTGCCATGTCTTTGTATGTTTCATTCTAGTCACTCCCCAGTTGGTTCCAGTAACTTACATAGTGTTCTAAGTCAATCCTAAATTAGAACTGACACATTTTGCAGTGCAGCATTTATGCTCTTGGTGGCTGGAGCAGATGGTATCAGTTTTTGGAGGAGGAAGAAGAAAGAGGTGCTCACTGTGCTCTCTAGTTTGTTAGCTCATTTTATTATGATCCTCATCAACATGTCTAATTTTGTAATAGTTTGTCACATTTATTGTTAAATAACATTGTAAAGCACCGAGGAATAAGTTGGCATTATATAAATGCCAATAGTAATAATAAGTAATTGCTCCAGTGATCATACAAGGTACATTCCAACTAGGTTTGAACAGCATACCATAGTCATCTAAATTGTATTTTAAGCAGACTACACAATTTAACAGATAAATTGCTACACTAGAATGTATTGCAACTTTATAATAAAAAAAATATATACAAAATAATGTGGGTTTCCTGTTCCTTTAACTAATATGGATTAAAGAAGAATGAAAATTATCCATTCCTATTGGCTTTTATGAATCATCAAATCTATTGGCTTTTATGGATCATCAAATTCCATGAAAATTGTATCTATTATTTATAAACTGCAGTGTAAAACCCAACATTCACAACTATTTACTAAAATTGAGTGGGCAAGAATGCTCACGTATGAGGTGCCAACAAAAAACAGATACATACCTTAGCCTGTAGTTATATTAAATTGTTGACTTGGCAATTATTCTGAATATTCGATCTATAATAGTCCATCAAATTAAATCTGTGTAGTGAAACTGGTAAAATAGCTGTAAAATAGATCTACAGAGTATGTATTTATTTAGCAACTTTAAACATGTTAAAACAGTCATCAATGAGTGTTAATAGGGCGGAAGAGGATGCAACAGGTAACACTTTAATTTGATTCATTCCCCTCTCTTATGTCTCAAAGTAACAATATACGTGACTGATTAAAGGTTTGGAAACAATTTCCGATAATCCAACAAGGATTGCAAGTAAGAACTGGTAATAAATATAGAACCAAACTCTCACACACAAATACACACATACAAAGATACAAAATACAGATTAGGGAACAACACACATACAAAAAACATACATATAAAAAACTTGATATCTATTCAAAATGAAAGTATTACATATTATATGAAAGTATTAGTCACATTCACAGCTACTCTGCCTCTCCCTTACATGGTAACAGTTATTTGTTTTCAATGCCTGCCCTGCAGAGGATAATCTAACAGGTATACATGGAGATTACTTTGGATGGGGGTTGTTATTTCTGTTGACAACAGGGTTTGGGCATGTCTAAATCAGTATTGAGGAGTCAACCTAATGCTATGTTGTGTCTTCTGGTTTGAGAATAACAGCATAGACAGTATATATATAATGACATATTATATATTCTACATCCAACAACATATAACCTAATGGATAAATGGAACACTGATTTCCATTATTTTATCTTAATAATAAAATTATTTTATCTAAGGAGTAAAATTATTTTATCGAAATAATAGGATTTATCTAAATTATTTCACAATGTGTTCATGTCCATCTATCTGTAGTATAATGGAATTTACTCATGAACACCAGTTATTCATCTGAAACTCAATTAGAAATAATAACTAAAATAGAACCAGGGGCGAACCTAGCGCATTTGACAGTCACACACACAGTCACAGACAGTCACAGGCAGAGACTCACACACACACAGTTACAGACAGTCACAGGCAGATAGTCACACACACACAGACAGTTACACACACAGTCACAGGAAGACAGTCACACACACACACACACATGCACAGTCACAGGCAGACAGACAAAATCACAGTTACACACACACAAAGCACACTCTCTTTCTCACTTACTGGAGGAGGAGTGGAGTCACTGAAGTCCTTGGTGTGTAGTTGTTGGGGTACTCCTTCCTGCTTCCCCGTTGTGTGCAGCAGTAGCAGCAGCGGGTGGAGGCCGCATTTAGCTCGGCCCCGGCTGCCAATTTAGCCCTGTCTCGATGGCCGATTTGGCTCTTCCCCCACCTCTCCGTGTAGTCGTCCAGCTCCTGCTCCCGGCCCCTGCGTGTGTGAGCCATGTCAGCTGCCCGACGCCCCTACTGCCATGGCAACCTGTGCAGCCACACAGCTCACACCTCCCCAAGGCCAACCCTGGTGGCACCTCCCTACCTAGTAGCACCCGCCCACCCCTCCTTAGTACACCACTGAATAGAACATGCTTTCAGCTCATGCTCGTATGAAATGGAATCAATTTTAACCCCGTAAGGACCAACCAAACTTCTGGAATAAAAGGGAATCATGACATGTCACACATGTCATTTGTCCTTAAGGGGTTAAGCACCACTAAATGTAATATGGACTAATTTCAGGGACCATCTTGGAAAACACCTAAGATGACTGAAGTACCTGGGTTGGCAACACATTTCCACTGTGTTAACATTATACAATGAAAGTGTCAATACATTGACACTTCCATTGTATAATTTTCACATGATCATTGGCCGATCAACTCCAGACCTATTACAGTAAAAGTGTACAGCCCATACTCCCCACACCCTCACCCCCTGCCCTCCCCCCTTCTTTTTGTTTTCTCTTTCTTGGCTTTTCTCTTTCTTCTTCTTTACTTCACTGTTTCTCAGAGACGCTTTAACTCAATATACATCTCTACTCATTAAATACAATACTCATCATTATGGAGATGGGCACTCTTAAGTCAAAAAGAGATACACCAACTGGCAACTGCAGACCACACTTGAGTACGTGTGGGGTGACGTGACAGTAGGTATGCACTACAAAATGAATGGAAGAGCCAGCAGGTATGCACTACAAAATGAATGGGATCGGTTCATCCCTGGTGCACCTAGGGGTTTTATCATCGGAGTAGTAGCTCACGTACCAGAGCCTCAGTTATTTCCATAAGGGATATTCTCTTACTTGGTTGGAATTGGTGTAACTTATAAACATTGTTTACTAATATGACACTGTTATTCTATGACTGAATGACACTGTAATGCTCGAGATCTGCAAGTCTCTTTATATTGATCTCTGATTCCTCTTTGCATATTCTGAAAAATCATGCCTTTTTGGTCTATGTGCCAAAATGGAAAAAAAAGTTTTTCTTCAAAAGTTTTCCAAATCTTGACTTAATAAGTTGCTTAGCCTTTCAGCAGCATATCCAGTCATCAATAATGGAGGAGATGAATCTGCAGATATAGACATTGATTTAAAAAATGTTGGATACGGTTTTTAAATGATTTCATGTTTTTGGATTAGCTAATAAAATATTTTTTTCTCAAAATGTTAAAAGATCACAAAAGTATCAAAATATAAAAACATTTTCAAAATATTAAATCGTTTGAAAAACGTGTCCAAAAAATATTAAATTGAGGCCATAATCACGACAGAGAGAACTAGTCTTTATTTAACATATTCTAATCATTGGTCCTTACCACTACACGAGCTAACATTTTTTTAATTTTTTTTACAATAAAAACTAGAATGGCACTGCCCAATCTGCCCCTATGGACCAGCTGCCACTGCTAGCAGAATGCTGTAAAAAAAGAAAAAAGGAAGAAACGATAACGGCCACTGAACATTTAGAACATTATTTTTAGAAAACTGAGCTGTCAATTGCCAGTCAACAACCTGAAACTGTCAATCACTGATCTTCATCAAACTCTTGCCTATTTATAAATTACAACTATGGGAAATATGTGATTGACATGTTTCTTACTCTAATTAAGACTACACATTTCCAAAACAGCATTATAGTACAAACTATAAATCAGTTGATATGTTTTCTGTGACCTAAGGCAAGACACGTTCTCTTCGGTCCTAAAGCATATAAATGTCCAAGAAAGACAATATATTAAGATGCTGATTTTTAATTGATGGACATGTGTGTTGTGTGCTTCTTGTGTCCTTTATTCTTTACAATATGTGAGCTAGATGAAGTTAAAGATTCGTCGTCTGGTCCCTTCTTGTTAGCCACCCGAAACCCAGCCACAACGAGTTATATCAGGTACAGAAGTTACAGCCCTTTGACAGCAGCTCATTCCAAATTCCTCAATAATTGTAACACTGCAAAACAAAAGAATGGTAACAACAGCAGAATTTGACTTCAATCAAAATGTGTTTTAACATGTGTTATTTACACCTCTGGTGCTAGAGGGGTTTCCTGTAACTGCTATCTGTCACAAGAAATGATCTTGCACGTCTTACTCTTCTCTCTAACACTTATTTAATGCAGTGTGGAACAAGGTCTCTACTCTGGAGAAGCCATCATTTTCAAGCCAAGAATATATCTTTTCCACTGAATTGACAGGATCTGTGACACCGATCAGCATCTACGACCCTCCTCCTACGAGAGCAACATGAATATTGTCAGAACGCACATTACATAACTCTATTTCTGGCATTATTTAATAAATCCTATTTGAGATCTGCTATGCTATGTCCAATGTCAGTGTCTGTAATATGCATAGTTTTATATTGAGTGGAGAAGCGGAGGCAGTTTATATTGATTAAAAGTTTGCAGTGAACAATAAATTTAATTATTACTAAAATAAATGTTCAAAATGTCTGGAATGTATGTACTATTTTAAAACTATTATCGAACAAACTGCTCTTTGTTAAAGAAACTCATTCTCAGAGAAGGGAAAATCTTAATCTCCTTCCTAGCTATTTTTACCTTCAGCAAAATAAAAATGTTCTAATGAATAAGGCATTAGATTAAAAAAATATATAGTACAATATTGGTGATGTATGTGTGCAGTGTCCCTTTTGCACTTAGTGCTGCAATGTTAAACATTACAGTTCCAGAGAACTATGTATGCCTCCAATGGCTGTCTACCAGACATTAATTTTATGTTTTCCTATGGGGAGGTCTAATACGCACGGCATTTGCTGCCCACGCACATTAGCGCCCACTCATCGCGGGGCTTCAGTGGGTGCGGAGCGCCGACTCGGCGCCGAGGGACATCGTGCTGGGATCAGGTAAGTAAAAAAGGGTTTTTAACCCTTTAGTCACTGTGGAGAGGGGACTGCAAGGGAGGGGGTAGGCACTATAGTTTTATATTCCTGGCACTATAGTAAACTAAAAGTATAGTAAGTAAAGACTTTTCCTGTGACTTCAAGTATTATTCAGTACTGTAAACACGAAATCGAAGTATACAAATAAAGAAATGGACAAAGGACTAAAGGTTCTATAGTGAAGTAGAAAAAAGGAAGCAAGCATGTAATTTGGGAAAAAAAATAACAATACCCAAACAAAAGGTAGAAAAGGAACAATGCTGACTATGAGAAAAATGGATACATTACTGCCTGGCCTCATGGCTACACAATATCAGACATCTAAGTTGCCTTAATTAGAATATTAAATATCTGGATTTAAAAAAAGGTAGTGAGAGAACTCAGTTTTAGGGTGATTGATTGAAATTATTTTTATTTTGTTATCTTGTATTAATGATAATTAATGATAAATAGTTAGCTATAAAAGAGACTCACCCAAAAATTCAAGGAAAAAGTCAGTGGGTAATTGACCTCCCAGAGAAGAACAAATCATACCCACTGTGGCGTCAGTGTGAAAAAAGAAAAGATCCTCCCAATTGTGTCTGTGGAAATACACGGCCCTCAGAGAGAGAAGGTAAAACAACTACAATGAAAGATATTTGAAAAAGTGTTAGCATTGGCAGGTGTAATTTAATGTTATTCATTGTTTATTTATCTGTTTATTTACTAATGATGTGGATTAACCCCTTAACGCCATTACGTCATTCTATGCCGTCCCGCATCAAATGGGCTTTAAAGCCGTTGCGGCATAGAACGCTGTAACGGCTTAAGCCCCCAGGAACCACCAACTACTCACCTTTGCCACGATCCTCTTCTGGAGGGCTTCCTGACAGCCCAGGCAAATGAGGCCCCCTATAGCTGGCTGTGGATCTGCCAGCAGGGGGACTGTCTGAAATGTCACACAGTCCCCCTGCTGGTGGGAAGTATTAAAAATAAAAAATATACAAATTAAAATAAATTAAATGCATTTATATATATATATATATATATATATATATATATATATATATATATATATATATATATATATGCATTTAATTTATTTTAACTTGTATATATGTAACGTCATACATAATGTATTTTAATATTAATATAAGTACATATATTAGTATTAAAATACACTTAGAATGACGTTACATATATATATATATAAGATATATATATATATATAATATATATAATACATCTATATATATTTTATATTAATATATACACGTCTAATTACAATTTATAAATAAAATAATAAAATAAATAAATAAAATGTTTTAAATTTTTTAAAATAAATTGTATATACATATGTAATTTCATTCTAACTGTATTTTGTTATTAATATACATATAAATTGGTAACAAAATACACTTAGAATGACATTCTATATCTATCTATCTATATATAAAATACAACTAACAGCAAATATATATATACAGATAAATATATATAATTACATAAATAACTACATAAGTGTACACGTAGTCTTTAAATATATATATATATATATATATATATATATGTATATATTAAAATTCTATGTGTTTATTTAAGTAATATTTTAACATAATTATGTGATTTAATTACAACCCAGGCAAAAAGTGCAGAGAATTTGAATTGCAAGCACTATATTTAACCCTGTAACTTTCCAAGACACCATAACACCTGTACATGGGGGGTACTGTTTTACTCGGGAGACTTCACTGAACACAAATATTAGTGTTTCAAAATGGTAACTTGTATTACAACAATGATATTTCTAGTAAACCCTACGTTCTTTGCATTTTTCACATATGAACGACACTTTTACTGACAATATTATTGTTGTAATACAAGTTACCATAAGTATTACCCCCATGATCACATACCATTTGCAAAAGTAGACAACCCAAGGTATTGCAAACGGGGTATGTCCAGTCATTTTTATTAGCCACTTAGTTTTAATTCACTGAATGAAAGAGAGTTCTACTGTTCCTGTCCAACCTCCCTCCATGGACTACTGGCACTATCATCTTCTTAAATTGGACATGCTGCTAATCCCACTATCCTAAAGCTGACTACTATTAACAGTGGCAGTGGCTCCTGTGGTTGAGGCAACTGTGGCAGAGATGGAAGCTGTCTTTGGGGTTATGGTGTTCAAACTTTTAGAAGGCACGGCACTACTGCTGATGGTGGATTGGGGATCAAGATCTCTACACGTCCTCAATTTTGTTTTTGGATTATACATGACATTGATGATGATTTGTTTTACTTATTATAATAATTTAGATATATGAATGATTGTGTTAATCAATACAACTTTCATCAACAAAAATAGGTGTTTGTGTTGCAAAATGGGTTTGTGCTTGGTGGATTTACTACTGTAACAATATTTCCTTAGACTTTAAGAAACACTGCAAAGTGCTTGTAAACTTGCACAGCACACACTGGAATGAACACACTGAGAAAAAAATAGATTAATAATTAGATTTTTTCCTTTTTCTTTCTCCAAACCGTTAACAAAAAAAGGTTTAACGTGTAGATTGGTTACACTAGAATTAATGCTAAAATGACAATCACCTATTTTTCACTTGAAGGTGTTTCCAGTGCCCCCTGTCAGCAGCTATCTAGCTAGATACAGCAGCAAGCTAAACCTAGTCTCACACTAGATCAATTACCCATGCTATCTTCCACCCGCACAAAGGCACGGGGAGGGTAAAAAACGGAGTATCACTGCTGGTCTGTCTACTTCAGTATCTGCAGTGTCTGCAAGAATCATGCTTGAAAGTATAGATTGTTTTACTGTTCCTCCCTTTTACCCTCTATTAGACTGTTGTCACTTGATCTGTGAATAAAATCAACATTTAGTGGCTGTTTCTAACATCCATCATCTTTTTTGCTACCTCTTGATTCCTCAGAAGAGCCAGGCCACATGATTGGGCCGATCTCGTGCATAATTGGGCAGATCTCTTGTCCAATAAAGCAAACTAAGCTGTCCATTGAATCCCCCCATTTCCTGGTGCAAGGAATTAAAGGGAGAATGTTCAGGTTTTGTTCGGTTCCCTTGGGGATTCTGGCAAGTGGCAGTGTGAAAAAAACAAATTGGGCTGAGCTCCCAATGTGAAAAAAGTAGAAAGGTAGAACAATGGTAAACAATATAATCAAATAATATGTGCAGCTACATACATAAAAAACGACTTAAGAATGTAAAAACGAAATATTCAAGTTATAGTATATGTGCGCTCCAAAGCTATAGGTGTGTAAAAGAAAACAGAAAAACTGTTTCTATATATGAAGTAAGTATACCTTTAATAAAATCTAACAACATAAAGTCAAAAATAAAACTGTATATGATGATTCCTGTATTCCTTTTCAATGTAAATCAGCCTCTACAGTGGGGCAAATCACACGATTCAATAAGTGATCAATGAAGATCCTAATATGTGTTAGGTCATAAATGACACAGACTTCTCAAGCTGGAAAATAAAACACAACAATTGTATTAGAAAAGTGACAATGTGCAATGACCCAAAATGTGAGGTCTAAAGTGTTGCACAATCAAAGGGATAGGATGGCTGAATGTTGCATAAATAAATAAATATATATATACATACACACTGAACAAATTTAAAAACACAACACTTTTGTTTTTGCCCCTATTTTTTATGAGCTGAACTCAAAGATCTAAGACTTTTTCTATGTACGCAAAACGCCTATTTCTCTCAAATATTGTTCAAAAATCTGTCTAAATCTGTGTTAGTGAGCACTTCTCCTTTGCCGAGATAATCCATCCTCACAGGTGTGGTATATCAAGGTGCTGATTAGACAGCATGATTATTGCACAGGTGTGCCTTAGGCTGACCACAATAAAAAGCCACTCTAAAATGTGAAGTTTTATCACACAGCACAATGCCACAGATGTCGCAAGTTTTGAGGGAGCGTGCAATTGGCATGCTGAATGCAGGAATGCCCACCAGAGCTGTTGCCCATGAATTGAATGTTAATTTCTCTACCATAAACCGTCCCCAAAAGCCATTTCAGAGAATTTGAAAGTACAACCGCAGACCACGTCTAGCCACACCAGCCAAGGACCTCCCCATCCAGCATCTTCATCTCCAGCCACCCGTATAGCTGCTGCAACAATCGGTTTGCATAACCAAAGAATTTCTGCACAAACTGTCAGAAACCTACCCAGAGAAGCTCATCTGCATGCTCGTCGTCCTCATCAGGGTCTCGACCTGACTGCAGTTCGTCATCGTAACCGACTTCAGTGACAAATGCTCACATTCGATGGCGTCTGGCACTTTGGAGAGGTGTTCTCTTCATGGATGAATCCCAGTTTTCACTGCACAGGGCAGATGGCAGACAGTGTGTGTGGCGTTGTGTGGGTGAGCGGTTTGCTTATCATAAAAACCATTACTCTTGACCTTGATTATAACTTCTACCAAAGGATTGATGCACACTTTGTTTGGTTACAGACTGAAAAAGGTAATTTATTAATTATGTTCTGAATCATGATAACACGCTAACAAGCATGCCATTCATCAGGGAATATCATGAGCATAAAACATAGTGCAATAGCAAGTGGCATAGTTACTTGTAAACGCTATGAGAATGAAAGTATAGATAAAAATGGAAATCCGATGTATATTTCAATCTCATTCTATTTAAAGTGGAATATATATATAAGACGAGTAGATAACTGGATACCTCTACTTCCAGAGCAGACAAGGGCTGGCCAACATCTCAAAAAGATCTATATGGGGCACAGCTGTAAAAAGGCAGAAGGAGGAAAACAAAACTCAAGAACAGGACCTCCCAATAGAACATCAAATGAGTAGAGTAGTCACCAAACCATTACTTAGCGTGCTCCAATACCTCATTGAGACCGTTAGGGGCAAAAGAGTTAAGTTTAAATATCAATTTGGATTTAGCCCTTGTTGATCTCCCAATTTGCCCAAATTGCAGTTCAACCTAATGTTGGCTGCATTTCAGGATGGGCTCCAAATTAATCTCTAGACTACTGATTTGTATTCTGCCACTGCTGTCAAATATAGAAATAATCCACATGTATACATTTGCCTAGTTTTGCTGCAATTTAAAGGGACACATTAGAGGCATGCCCTAATTTTGACATGCCTCTTTACTTGCTTCCCACATATACTATTTAGTATTGATTGTATACTGACAAGCATCACACTTTGACACTATTTCTAACCCTCCATTAACACTAACCCTAACTGTAACCCTGACTGTAATCCTAAATGTACCCCTAACATTAACCCTTATGTTAAACCTAACACTAATTATGCAGTTTAGTAGACTGATCCCCAGATTTATTGATAACCCATTAACAGTTAAAGCAAATCATCAATGTGATTGGCACTCAGGGTGATTGGTCAGCCTGGGAACAAGTCAAGGATTACTGGTGAACTGCCTCATTACAAGGTAGCCCAGTATTAGCTCTTTACATCTAATCCCAGCATGCACTACCAGCTGATAATCCTGCCATTTGACTGCTGTGTCATACTCTCGATGGTGTTACAGGTGTGAGGTGTGTACAACTTGTAATGGAGGTCCTGATGCTGAAAGATAATATCACTTGCCTTGAGAGACCTCCATACAGCTACTGTGACACATCATAAGTCACTAAGGGGTTAATCCTTTAGCCTTTTAAAGAACTCAAGGGGGACTGAGGTTGCATATCTTCCTGTAAGAGAGAATTTTGTTCCAGGTCTCACTTATTTTGTAAACTCTGTGCTATACATGTAATTATATCTGCAGACATCTCCTTACACTAGGATTAATAAAACATACAAGCTTCCTTGGATTATGAAGCTGCTCTGACTCTGTTATCTGCGCATGCTGTTATATGCTGTGCATTTTATTAAATAGAACAGGTTCCGTAAGACAAACACAAACCACTTTCCCCCTTTTTTTTGCTCCACATTGAGGCTAGTGGTGGTGTCAAGAGTTAAGGGTGTGTGTGCATGACAGGCGCACAATCAGATTTGCCAGCATATGCGCTAACCTTACCCAAACCCCCATTAAGACACGGACACAGGTTATACTGTTGGAAATATTAGCCCACAGCTTTATTAATTATTAATTAAATAATTAAGGAATAACAAATGGGGTCATTGCCAACAAATCGTATTAAAATCAACATCCCCCCATATACATAACATACCCCTGGCAATGACCCCACTATAATAACAATAGATAACAATCAAAATAACATATTAACACAGAAACTGGCCGTCCAATATGACCACATTTCCACCAGATTAAATTGTAGGGGTGTACCGAGACACCGCTACCCACCAGATCAATTGTAGGGGTGTACCAAGACACCGTTACCCACAAGTTCCAGTGCAGGGTGTACCAAGACACCACCACACCCCCAGGTTCAGAGCCAGGCTCGAACCTACCAACCCCGTGCAACATTGCCTAATCCACACTAAACCTCAGGATGCCCACTTCCTCCTCCATTTACCCCCTGATTTAACCTGGCCATTACCCACCGCTGTGAAAAAATGGGAAAATTATCTCACCTAACCAAATTCAGGGAGGGTGGGAGGAACAGCTGACAGGTAAGTTTAGGTTTAGTTAAAATGGCCACTTCATAAAATGGCCAGTATAAATACTTCCATCGTGGCTCCGCCCCACCCAGCATGCTAGCTGTCACTCAGACTTCCTGTGGCTGTTATGCCTACCTCCTGGCTCTGTCATGGCCCACTCCCCTAGCTGTGCTGATCCATGGGCTACATTCCAATTACCAGTGTTAGAAGTATGCAACAGCTCTGTATATGGCTGCTTTGAATAGGTTACTATATTTCTTACTATAATTACCTAAAACTACTGATATAATTTATTCAGCTCTATAATGCTTTTATAAAGTGCAATTCATCTCTCTCGAACCCCCTGACTCCCCTTAACTTCACAACTTCCAGCACATATGAATTAGTTCTACCATGTATACTCTCCAGCTTTTATAAATATGCATCATAACATATGGTAAGCTGTTCCAATAGGATGGTCTGAGTGCTGGAAGGGTGAGGGTTTTGGCTGCAATCTGGCAAAAAGATAGTCACAAACCATTATTCACATGATATCTACTCTTACTAATTTTTAACTTCCTTCTTAAGTCTTCCATTTTGCTCTGTTCCCTCTCAGTCATTAATTTTGCCTCTGTTAGCTACCTATACGTATCTCTACATCCTCTGTATATGCACCATATGCTTTTTATCTCAAATTCTGCTTCCCACGTCATCTTTAATGTCCTCAGTTGTCCTTTTTTTACTATCTCCTTTCATACTCACTTCTCTTTTAACCAACATCCTTCTCCTGTCTTCCTCCTTCTTTAGACTGTGCATTTTGTATATACATGTGATATAAACCATGTACTATTTTAGTCTTTCCTCTCGTGGCCTATATCATTTGTTCTTGTCCTCCCAGTTGAGTGTGCTCCTGCTCCAAACTGACCTATTAATGAGGCTCTCCCAGTGATCTGTGAAGTGGTATCAACTCCTCCTCCTCTCTGATGATAATAACTCTCTTCATTTCAGCGTCTCTCTGTCTTTATAAATCTATAAGTGGTGTAATGATATAAACAAAATACCTTTTGAAGCTCGGAGCTACATTCATGTCTCTTAGAGCTATTGCATGAGTTATCCAACAGCGGTTGCCGGAGTGTGAATCTGTAACTAAATAGAATGTTACAATGTGGCTTAATTCAATACTGAATGTAACTGAATACATTCATAGAACATTGGGACTATTTTTATAAAAATGAATGTAAAAATGCAAACGTCCTGCAGTACTTATAAACTAGGCTACTCATGAAATGTACAAATGTGGCCATTAATTGAACAGAAGTGCAAAGTCGTCTGCTCATAATGATGCAGTCTAGAAAATTATTGCTGTGCCTAGGACATTTCTATAGTATAATTGTGATTTTTCTAAATTGTGTATGACTCAGACGTGAGTAGCGTGCAGACGTTAAAGGAGGGCTAAATCATGGAAACCTGCTATTAGTTTTAGCAATGATCTACTGGCTGTTGGTATTTATAATGATTAACTGCTGCTTTTTACAGACAAGCACAGAGGCTAGCCCATTCTGAGCATAAATGAGGAACCACCATTGGTATACTTCTTTTAAGTCCGTACTAATGGTGATACAAGCTGCCTGTGCATGCAAGTTATTGAGAGGCTTTCCAAGCATTTTAGTAAAGGTTATTGCATCCCTAAACTCAATCACTATGAAATGAGTTTTTAAATCACATAAAATAACACTCTAGATACTATAACCACATTATCTGATTGAAGTGGTTACAGTGCTTAGAGCCCCTGGTACAAACACTCCATTTAGTGCTTATCTGTTATAGAACAGTTTAACAGTCTCAGACTGCTCGTAGTCCGACATATCTCTGCTGCTGAGCAGGGCCGGTGCAAGGATTTTTGCCGTCCTAGGCAAAAGTAAAGTTTGCCACCCCCCCACCCCCATGTGACATCACAATGCCCCACCCATATGATCTGCCATGTTAACTAACACCAGTGCTGCAGTGCCGCTGTGTTTACATTAATAGGCCTGCAGGGACAGGCTATAGACACCAGAACCACTACATTAAGCTGCACTGGTTCTGGGGACTATAGTGTTTCTTTAATGTGATTGCCTACTTACAACCAGATGAGGATGATGATGGGCTCTAGCTGCAGTCTGGCTCCACTGGTCTGGTGTAGAACAGGCTCTCTGGAGGCGGTTTGTAACTGCGGTTACAAAAATCAATGTTCTGGGAGAACGGGAAGCAGCTCCATTTTTTTGAGGGCCCTTTACACAGCTCAAGGTCTGGGTCCCAGGGTCCACCTTCATGTTCCACCAATGAGTTTGTTCACAGGGGGTGAAGTGTGTAGGGGATGTCCTGATGTGTGTGAGGAATGCATTGTGTGAATCTGTGTTTGTATGTGTAAGGGCTGCAAGGTGTGTTTGTGTATGTATGGGATGCAGTGTGTGCGTCTGTAAGGGATGCATTGAGTGTGTGTAATGAATGCATTGTGTGTTTCTGTGTGTGTAAGGGATGCATTGCTTGTGTATGTGTGTCTGTGTGTGTAATGCATTGTGTGTTTTTCTGTGTGCAAGGGGTGCATTGTGTGTGATTGTGTGTGTGTGATGGATGTCAATCTCCCCCCAGCCGTCAATTTCCTTCTCCACCTTCCCCCGTCAATTTCCTTCTCCCCCTCCCCCTCCCCCGTCAATTTCCTTCTCCCCCCCTCCGTCAATTTCCTCCCCCTCTACAATTTCCTTCTTCTCCCCACCCCCTCCAATTTCCTTCTCCCCCCCTCCAATTTCCTTCTTCTCCCCCCTCTCCAATTTCCTTCTTCTCCCCCTCCCTCTCCAATTTCCTTCTTCTCCCCCCTCCAATTTCCTTCTTCTCCCCCCCTCCAATTTCCTTCTTCTCCCCCACCCTCCAATTTCCTT
>OW240916.1:177845970-177876693 GCA_933207985.1 Pelobates cultripes | reverse complement strand
CACAGCGATGATATTGTCGGTGAAAGTTACTTTTTTTGCATTTTTCACACACAAACAGCACTTTTACTGATGATATAATTGTTGTGATACGTTTTCCAGTTTTTAAACACTAATATTTGTGTTCAGCGATGTCTCCCGAGTAAAACAGTACCCCCCATGTACAGGTTTTATAGCATTTTTGAAAGTTACAAGGTCAAATATATGGGTCAAATATTTTTACATTGAAATGGCCAGGTTGGTTACGTTGCCTTTGAGAGCGTATGGTAGCCCAGGAATGAGAATTACCCCCATGATGGCATACCATTTGCAAAAGAAGACAACCCAAAGTATTGCAAATGGGGTATGTCCAGTCTTTTTTAGTAGCCACTTAGTCACAAACACTGGCCAAAATTAGCGGTTTTTACTTTTTCACACACAAATATGAATGTTAACTTTGGCCAGTGTTTTCTACTAAGTGGCTAAAAAAAGACTGGACATACCCCATATTGAATAACCTGGGTTGTCTACTTTAAAAAAAAATATGTACATGTGGGGTGTTATTCAGAGATTTATGACAGATAATAGTGTTACAATGTCACTATTGATAAATTTTAAAAATGTATGTTTTGAAACCGCAATATCCTACTTGTACCTATAGCCCTATAACATGCAAAAAAAAGCAAAAAAGCACGTAAACACTAGGTATTTTTAAACTCAGGACAAAATTTTGAATCTATTTAGCAGTTTTTTTCATTCGCTTTTGTAGATGAGTAAAAGATTTTTCAAGTAAAAGTCAAAAAACATGTATTTTTTTCAATTTTTCATCAGATTTTTGTATTTTTTTTAAATTAAAATACATGAGATTATATAAATAATGGTATGTAAAGAAAGCCCCTTTTGTCCTGAAAAAAACAATATATAATTTGTATGGGAACAGTAAATGAGAAAGCGGAAAATTACAGCCAAACACAAACACCACAAAAGTGTAAAAATATTCCTGGTCGCAAATGTACAACATCGCAAAAACAGTCCAGTCCTTAAGGGGTTAAGATGAACGTCCTGAGCAGGTGCTGCATTTATTCAAAATTATTCAGGTAAAAGATACCCTGGGTGTTCTTTTATTCTTTACCATCTGCCCTTCTCAGATTTGTCAGATAGGGGTGTGTTCCCACAGTGGGAAGAGGGAGAAGAAAAAAAAAAAAAAGACACCCGTTTCAAAAACATGGGTGGGATTCAGTTCCCAATTTCCCTTCTCTTCTATTACGAAGCCGTCAATTTGCTGAGAATAGTTAATTGGCACCATACTCTACCTCTATCCCTGTCGATATGCCTGGAGTTCAGGGGAAGCACTTCCTGCCTCCACATGAGAACTAAACCCCCTCACCTGAAGATTCAACCCACCATGGGTTCCACAATGTTGGTCTGGCACAGGATCAAGGACTCGTGTAATCTTTCCTCCATGTCTAGCCTCATGTTTTCGCTTACATATAACCTGGATTTCCTTAATCAAGTGATCCCTGACTACATTTAGTTTTCTTAACAGTACATTAGACTTCGAGATGTTTGCATCAGAGTGCTCCATCTAGGCTTTATAGTCTACAGTACTCCCACATTAAGCATGATGATACTTTGGCCTCCACAAGAAGATGCTTAGAGACCCAACCACCTTTGAGGAATAGTGTCTTTTCATAGAACGCCATGCATGGGGTATCCGCTTCTTATTGGCTCTACACCTCGTCTTCCATCCAGATTTGATTCCTGCTGGGAAACCGCTATGTAGAGATCTCTCTGAACAGCAGTGCAATAAGATTTTTACATTTGCACTCTGGAGCAGTCTTGACTCTAAAATGAAGGAATTAAGTTAGAAACTCCTTGCTCAATGGTATCAGATCCATTTGTTCCTACCTAGAATTTGCAGTTAAACTCCTGAGGATTGCAGGTGTCGGATCTGCATTCCACATTTGGTGGCTGTTCCTGAAAATCTTTCCCTACTGGAAGGTGATTCACGTGGCTATCAATAAAGTTGTTATCCAGGGTCTCTCACTTCAGAGTTGATGTTGCTCCATTAATTTAGTCTCCTCAATTTTGCAAAGTCAAAAAATCACTCACAGGCCACTTACGGGGCAAGGCAAAGGCACTCATACATCTGTATTGGAGATCTGATAATTTGACCAGTCTCCAGCTGCGGAAACCTAAAGTGAAGGGAATTCACAATACAGAAAATCTCACTGCCTCTTTATATGAACTGCAAAATGCACATTTCAGACAACTGCAACTTCTTAGATTTAGTGGTGATGCCTGGTTGATACCTAGTAACATTAAGACACAGTTTTTATAGGTTAGGTTATGTAGTAAATTCCACCTATTACCTCACTTTAGCAACTTTGGTTTTTATATTTTCATACAACTGCTTCTTTTCTCTTTTTGGTGTAAAAAACTATGCAAAAAAAAAAAAAAAAATTCCCATCAAAAGCTTTCCACAAATCCCTTCAGAAGACTAGCACGCTTCCAAACTGTACTTAATTTTTCATAAATGAAGGCAATTTTTTTCAGCTACAGTTTTCTTACGGTTGATACCCTATTTACTTCTCTCCTCTGGAATCTACTGCCAACAACCACCGCCCTACTTTGGATCATCTACTAATCTACAGTTTAAAGCACACCATTATATTTGCGTTTCCCTCTCTTAATTCAGTACTTTTTTTCTTTTAAAAGTTGAAAAAAAAATATATTTTTTTGAATATGTAAATATTTGCTATGATGCTGTACATCTAAACTCCAATAAAATATGTTTAAAATCAGAAACCATTCCTCCAATCTATTTGAATGCCTTATATATTTGATCAATCTTTCTTTTAGTTGAGGCATGTGAGAGGTACAGAACAAAGAAAGAATATAGGAGTCATGGTAGAGAACAGTACAACGATATTGGCAGATACACATATACATAAGCTCCTAAGGTAGACTGGCTCTTTTTTTTGTTTTTTAAGTTGCAAAATATGCTATGAAAACATGAAGTTATCATAAGAAATACTGATTGTGTAACAAGAGGAGACAACATGCCACTAATGTATTGTAGCTGTATAAGATGCATGGTATGCACAATAAAAGTAAAAATAAATAACTACAAAGGAATCATATCACATGCAGTGAGTCGTAATATAAGCAGGTGATTAAGTTGCGGCTGCGGCGCACTGTCTCAAACAGTTGAGAAACATGCAGGTCGGGGCCCATTAAAGAAGCTCAAGTCAACCTACACCCTACGTGGGTAAGGCTTTGCCCTTCAGACGGTGGTAACCCCTTAAGAGAGTGTCCCTTTGAGACATGTGGTCCAGATGAAAGGAGGGCTGAAGTGAATTCTCCCATACTGTTGCTCTGGTACTGGCATCATGCAGTTACCAGAGTCCTGAGGAGTGGTATTTCTGGACAACCTCCTACAGAAGTTGTGTCAGCGTAGGCCCCGCATTCGCCTCCTCCGTGTCAGCCATGATTGCGCTGCTCTATGCGATCGTCGTTCACTCAGCACTTTAAGAGAAGTCGCATTCAAGCCTCACAGTGCGCCCGATGGTGAAGACCAGAGAACAGTGGGTTGAAGCTGCATGCCTCTAGAAGCCTTCATAGGGCACTTGAGTTTGGTCCAGAAATCCCAAAATATTCTGTCGAGGCTCTCCAGTATAGGAGCCATTGTGGTGCTAGATTCAGGCTTGCGCCATTTCATGGCAGAGAAGGAGGCTATCGCTTGTAGCTGTTAGAGGACACCCACCACAGCCCTGAAGATGTTGCTGGGATATCCCTCACCAGCAAGGATTGGGACAGGGGAAGACCATCAGAGTCGCAGAATTTGAAACAGTCAGCACAGGGATCGGCCGCATTCCCTGCACCAGCCGTTAGTAGGCTGCTTGAAGGCCGCAGGTCTGCCCAACTCCTAATCTGCAGAACGCTAGTGGGTCGATGCCCAAGTGTACTCCACCAGAGCTCACCCTGTTATTTCTTACGTTCAGTAAGTTTTAAATTGTGGTTTTAACGCATTTTCTGCTTAATTTGTAGCTTTTGTCACAGAGCTTTCCAAGCATGCGACCTTCTAGTATGGCGGCCAGGCTACGCCCCCGAATGCCTTAGATATTTATAAAATTACTTTTTTACTACGTTTTCAGCTGTGTGAGACAATTACATTAATTTTACGATTACATATCTTACCAGACATGGACTTGTCGTTCTGTTGTCTATTGTGCACTTTTTAACCATGGGATACTAATTTAACATTTATGAAATTTCCGAGTGAAACATTACATCACTAATTAATATAACTAATTAGCAATATATTCAACTAGATTTTGAACATTGTAGATGAGCATTTTATAGCATATAGTCAATATTTTCAACTGCTTAAAGGAACACTATAGTCACCAGAACAACTACAGCTTATTGCATTCCCCTGCAGGGAATGACTGCTGTAAACAGTCTTTTCAAATAAAATGCAGTGTTTACATTACAGCTTAGTGATAACTTCACTGGCTGCTTCCTTGGGGCAGTCCTGCCTAATGTACAGAACTGCCATTCGGTGTCTCCACCCTCTGCATGCAGACACTGAACTTTCCTAATATAGATGCATTGATTGCTGACTGGCCAGGGCTGTGTTTGACTTGTGCTGACTCTGCCCCTGATCTGCCTCCTTGACAGTCTCAGCCAGTACTATGGGGAAGCATTATGATTGGCTCAGACCACCACTTCTGATGTCAGCAGGCAGGGACAGGTCTAAAGCAGGGCCAGGAGCTGTAGACTTGAATACAAGTAAGAGGTGGCCAGGGGAGCTAGATGGTGGTTTTAACAGTATGGGGTCGGGAATACGTTTGTCTTCCTGACTCTATAGTGCTCCTTTAATTCAGGATTAGGCAAAAGCATCATACTGATCAGCTACGCCCAGCAATATGGGTTCTGGTTCAACAGCATATACACATGTCTAAGTTTGTACTAGTTTTCCACCATAATCTGATTATTGTTGCCTTTATATTCCCAGTGTAAACTGTTTAAAAACATAAATAAATAAAAAAAATAATAATTTGGTTTTGCAGCTCAAGGTTATTGCAGGGAATGAAACAAAAATTCAAACTATTAAAAAGAATGATTCATTAAACCAGATTTCTGGATATACCACTTGAAACGGTACCATGCCAACTTTATTTCACCTTTATTTTATATAGTTAACAATGCTAATTATTTACCTCTTGCTTTGACACAAAAAAGAAAAAATATAGAAGCTCTTTATCTGCCTTGTTAGAAGGAAGAAAAAGTTTATATATATATATATATATATTTATATTTATATACACAATCTATAAAGTAAGAAATCACCTCTCGGATAGAACAAAGAAGATCACAATTAAAAGGGGGAAAAAAGTGCTTTTCTTGACCAGAATATGCTACTGTATGTTTCACTTCTGCAAGGGGTTACACTAATATGCATTTATATTGGGGAGAAAGGGAAGGAGGAGAGGATATTTTGCAGTTCAATAATTAAATACACACATTAAAAAAAAATATATCAGAAGGGGAAAGTTCTGAGAAAACAAAAAATTATGAGCGTTCTATAGTGTTACGGAATATAAACCCCCTTAAGAGCCACATTTATAACCCCTTACAGATCACAATCTGGTACCTAAAGACCATATACTAGTATGGAACGAGTCTGCTTATTTTGCTTTTGCAGCTCTACACGACTGTGCATTTGTTAATGAGTGGGACATTCCATTTTGATCTTTAAAGGCTGGCTTGTTAAATCATATTTATACACTACTTGTCCTTAAGGGGTTTAAAAAAAAAAAAAAAAGACTTAATTTTCAATAGTTTCACTGTTAATGTCCTATAATCCGCAACACATTCATTACGCACCATATTTGCTTTCCAGATCTAAACTGAACAATCCAGTTGCTAGAGAAACCAGCACATTGCAAAGTGACAGTGCATGGATTCACTCCAGCTAAAGTGGCGGCTTGCTCACAGAAATATTTTTATATTTCTATTTAGAGAAAAATTCATATTGAATCACAAGCATTCCCCCACAATACTTAAAGCAAATCCGGTCACTTGCCCCCTTCTTCCTCATCCTGTTTCCAGGGTGATAACTGTATTGAGATCCAGCTGCACTGCAGTTGAGAAAGTGACATTGTGATTGTACCCCACTCACTCCTAGTTTACCTCCTTTCCCACTGACCGCAGCTGCATCCTTGGGATCAGTGATATGCAGGTTACCAATTAAGTGCACTCGAGTGAGGGAGGAAAACTAAATAAAAGGAAAATAAATATTTATACAAAAAAATTGGATTAAGTGCAGATGATTTAACTCCTCTTACCAATTCAATTCTCCAAGATTGTATAAGACTCACCAAATGGCAAATATTCATTGACAACGGTTTTGTGGTATATTATTATGAAAGGACCAGTGTACCCAGACAGGGAGTCTATCATTTTGGAGTCTAGAGAAGTGTGCAAGTCAAAGAGCTAATCCTGCAATGTTTAAACGAAAGCATCACAAAATAAACAGATTATGTGCTAGCTCACTAAAAGCAAAGTGGTTTTACTATGTCTATGCTGGTGTGTGTAAATGGTTTGCAGTTAGCCAAACTGCTGTACTGACTCACAACATAATGTGAGTTTCAACACTGAAAGTAGCTAGAAAACAAACAGGAGAGCGGGTAAGAGGTCACATGTTGCACATATGAATTCTAGTGACCAGGGCATATTTTCATTAAAGAGTGACGGGAATGGGATATTTAAAAAAAAAAAAGCACAACTTTAGAACATGCTTTCTTGTTCTTTTATCTGTGCTGTGCCTAAGCTATTGGCTGGAAAAGTAGAGAAACAGAATTCATGTTGCATTGCAAACTGGTACTGGTACTGCAAATCCAACAAAACCAGAGCTAGGAAGGAAAGTGTTGATTTTTTTGCAAATATAAATAAAACATGACTGTTGCCATCTATTTCCACTCCTGAGGGCAGAATATACACACACAAAGTCTTCAGGGGTGTCTATCATGCAGTTTAGTCATTCTAGTCTTTGAAAACTAAAAGTTTAAAAAGTCTGCAGTCCAATAAAGATGAAAGTTTGTCTTCCCTAAAGCTATTTTACATTACATAAAATGCGCATAGCAGCTACTGACAGATCCTCTCTATATACTGCTTGCCTATGCCTTTAAAGGGCACCAGGACATAAAAAAAGACATGATAATGTGGTGATGTTTGTGCCATGGTCGACCACAGCCACTTTAAGGTTGGCAACCCAGGCAGTCTTCAAAAGAACTAGTGATAAAGAGTTATCATAACTGAATGAGCATTAGCTAGCCCCCAGAAACATACACAATCTCCCTAACAGGACATCAAGATCTAGTCTGTAATGGAGGCAAATGAAAGCAAAAATTATCTAAATAAACTTAAAAAAAAAAAAAAGAACAGTTCAATCATGGATAAAAAAAAAAAAAGGTCCCTCTGATGAACTATTCTGAGAAGGAATACAAATTGTTAGTAAATTATTTTTTCTTGCCTAGAATGATAAGTACAGACTTCAGTATCTCTACTCTCCCAAGCTGCCAATATAGCATGAGGATAAAAATGTTTGTAAAGAGAAAAAAAAACATGACAGTGTAGTCCAAATAAAAAGGTTGGTTTTTGAGAATTATCTTCCGCAAGCAGTTCCTCCAACTCATCCAGTGAGCAACAAGGCTGGCCTCTTTTCCCCACCTCTGGAAGAATGATTGCCTAGTTAGAAGAAGCCGTAATGGGGTTTTCCAGTTCCAGGCTGGGGTGCAAGTTGCTGTAACACAACTTACAAACTCTGCTGGGCTCAAATAGTTGCTGGCTAGGAACTGGCATTTTCTGATTACAGCAGCTGGAGCAGAAAACATTCCCACAATTCCTTTCAGAGAGAGAGAGAGAGAGAACAACATATTTAAACTGTGTAACACAAAGGGTTAGCAAGTCCTCAAGCACTGTAGCTGCATATCACTGATGGAAGATGCCTTGGCACAACCCAAAAAAACAACATACTTTATTTTTCACCAACCACATTATATTTCCTGTGCTGGTAGGATACAATAATGATAGAGTCTTTAAAACCGCAACAAATTGCCAATATTTAAACCCATGTTTAACATAAGTAGGAATTGATTTGTAAATAAAATGCTGCCATTTTTGGTCTCATGGGTTGGTGGACAAGCAATATGAATTTTGCTGCAGTGCACAGAAATGCACAATAAATACATAAGCTTGGTAATTCCGCATAAAAAGCATGTTTGTTTTTTGTGGTATGAACCGCTGTTTGAATAAAGCCTTTTATACAGTGCAATGACAGAATTCTGTAGGTATTAGAAGAGACACAAGGAAACAAGGCTTGACAAATCTATTGAAAAAGCATGCAACTGCAGTAAGTGTGCGTGCTCAGGAGAAGGATATAGCACATGCACAACAATAATAATGTGATGGTGATAAAACACTACCAAAAGAACTGGTTTGTCCCAAACTGGTTACAATATATAAATATACACACTATTCTATAAACACATTCATAATAAAGAGACATTTCAATCATCATAAACACTGCTTATAATGCAAGTGGTATATTGCTGGGAAGCAATGAGTGCAGTCATTTGGCTTTTTTACAAACTGTACTCAAGAAACGTGACAAAATAAATTCCCAAGCATCATAGACTACCCACTCAGCTGCAGAGATTTTATGGCCTCAGTTGTCCAAATATTTGTACTACACAAACATGCACTACCTACAACGAAATGGTGTGAACATGGAGGTAAAGGAGGAGTTGGCTGTCTAATCTATGTTGCTGCTTCGGACAGCTGTCCAAAAAGACCCTGTACATAGGAAGATGTCTGATATTTTACTGTGACTTATCAGGTCTGAAACCAGAGCTATAGAGATATAAAAGTTGCTATGTGTAAGTGCTTTAGTGTCTAAATATATACAATCAATTATTGCACTGTATCATAAAGCAATCTCAAAAAGGGAGAATGACTGCTTTCAGAAAATCCACAAATTATAGGCATTTGGTTAGCCATTCACAGTTTCTTAGACAGAAGATAGATCAACACAATGCCTACACAAAACATACAGTGGTAGGTTTATTATTTATTCAGAGTTGGTGGATAATCTATAATATTTGTTTCCTATATATTGTAGATCCTAATGTAGGACACCATTTACATATTCTGACATAAACCATGGTATCGGAAACTTTTCTTTAGGGTTTGTCAAAACACCATGTTCACTCCCATGTTTTGAAGTAGTGATAGTGCTTGGAGTCTGTAGATCCAAAGTTTCAATAAGAAACACTGCTCATGCTCAAATATTTTAATGTTGGTGTAAGAAGTGTAATTCCACCTCCAGCAGCGTCATTAGTACATCATTAGCCGGCCGAGAACAAAAAATTAGCTGATGCGCTCAGGAAATGAATGAACATCAGGATTGGCTCTGCAGAAGCCTGATGCTGGTTAGCAGCCATGTCTGAAGGCTCGATGCCAGGTGGAACCAGGTAAGTGGCAAACTGTTGCTAAATGGTATGCCCCCTGCCGCTAGGCACCAAGCGCAAAAAGCTGCCAAAGCCACACCAAAAAAAAAATAAAAGCCAAACTTTTTTTGGTTTCGATACTGCCCCAATTTTATTTCACTTTCTTTTGACCTTCTAATTGACCCTCTAACTGCTTCCCCCATATATATAGATCTCAACTTCCTCCAGCCCACAGTACATATACAGAAGATATTCCTATTGCATTCTCTGTACAGTTCCTAGAAATCTATCCCCATCATTGCCATTAGCACAAATACACCATTCTACAAACATACAATTTAGCTAAAGACTGTGAATGGGGAAAAAGAAAAAGCCCCAAATAGTTCCAGAGCCTAATACTAACCAATACATCAACAGGGCATTACTATGAAGTAGAGTGGTTTGGTAGGATGTTTTACTTATGACTATAACAACATCATGTTAGGCGACTATTACTTTAAAGGAACAATATTGCATTAGGAATACAAATCTGTATTCCTAACGCTATAGTGTCCCTGTCCCCACTCTTTTTCAGTCCCACTGCTGAGTGCAATAAAAATGTAAAAGAATATACTCACCTTTTTACAGTGCACAGACTTCCTCTGCGCTGCTCACCTCTACACATCTAGTGATGTCACAGTGGCATGAGGCTCTCTAACTCAATCCGTAGTATTAATGGGGAGCTACTGATTGGCTTAGAGTTTAAAGACAATCAGTATTGCCCCTGCGCTTCCTGAAACTGAGATTCAGAAGTCGGTTGTTGCTTGGGAATCTTAGGATTGGCATTGGAGGTACACTTTAGGGTTAAACAGTTAGAGAACCCCTTAAGCCAAGGGTTGGCCCAGAGGCATCCTGGCACAATAACAACTTAAATTAGATAAAGTGGCTATGGTGTCTGGAGTGTCCCTTTTGAAAGGACACTCAAGACCCCTAAAGCACTTTAACTTGCTGAAAAGCTTAATGTGTGAAGAGTGTGTCCTCTTTTTTCATTTTGCAAGAAATTGACACTTTTATAAATTAACCTGCTAACACTCATTTGGCTTTCAAGCAGACAAACAATCCTGTCACTTCTTGGTTTGGTTAGCTCAATGGAGCTAAACTCAAGAGGCAGCAATTGCTCAAAGGACCTGCCTTCAAATAATTTTCATTGAGCTGCATTGGGAAGTCTGTGATTGGACAGTCACAGGTAGTCTTGGAGGGTTAGAAGGGGAGGGTTTGCAAGTTGTTTTTAGATATATCCCAAATGGAAAAATGCAAAGTTAAATGTATGAAAAGGTTTTAATTTGGGGTATAACTACTAAACAGTGATTTTTATGCATTTTGTCTTTGAGCAGTGGAGTGTTCCTTTACGGCCAAAATAGCGGAACTGAAAAAAATCTCTAAGTCAACTTTGCTTTCAGTTCACCTACTCTGCCTGTATATTTGAAACTCACTTTACTAAATACCGTATATACTCGAGTATAAGTCGACCCGAGACCCCTAATTTTACCCAAAAAACTGGGAAAACTTATTGACTCGAGTATAAGACTAGGGTGGGAAATGCAGCAGCTACTGGTAAATTTCTAAATAAAACTGGATCCCCCAAAAATTATATTAATTGAATATTTATTTACAGTGTGTGTGTGTGTGTGTGTATGAGTGCAGTGTGTGTGTGTATGTGATGCAGAGCCTTGGTGGGGGGGTGGGCATTTTTATATTATTATTTTAATATTTTTTTTATATTATTAAAATTTTTATGTTATTTATTTTCGTCCCCACTCCCTGCTTGATACATGGCCAGGGAGGGGGGCTCTCACTCCCTGGTGGTCCAGTGGATGGGCTGTGTAGGAGGGGGGTTGGTAGAGAGCTGTAACTTACCTTCCCTGCAGCTCCTGTCAGCTCCCTTCTCTCTCCTCCGGTCCGGTCAGCTCCCCTGTAAGTCTCGCGGTCTGACTGCCACGCGGAGCGTTGCGAGACTTGCAGAGGAGCTGACCGGACCGGAGGAGAGAGAAGGGAGCTGACAGGAAAGGTAAGTAAATGCTTCCTGCCAGCCCCCAACAGGACCGCCGGGCTTGTAATGAGCCCGGCGGTCCTTGTCTGCATTATGGCAATGTAAGTTAATACAGACAGTGACTCGAGTATAAGAAGAGTGAAAAATGTGCCGAAAAACTCGTCTTATACTAGAGTATATACGGTACTAACTATGTTAGTATTTTATAAGGAACACTAACAATCACATAAACACCGCTAAGGAGGGTGAATGATTGAAAGGGGAACGACGGTCTGACTTAAAATTTTAAGGTGTTACAATTTACAATTTTTAAGCCATTTTAGCAAAGATGGAATAGTCAAGCTAGATAATTTTTCAAATGTAAATATTACAGCATAGAACTTTCCAGTTTTGACACACTTCCTGGTTTTGATTTTTAATTAAATTAAACAAAAACCTCAATACTTGACACTTTGTAGGAAGTGTCAGTCATTGCTGTTAAACAACAGTTCAAATGTCTAGGACACAAGTAATAATGCAAACTTTAGCTAGGTGACAGGATACATTGAAATAAATGGAGTGGTGTACCATTGTCTTTTTCATGGGCTTTGTTTGCTTGGATGTCCAAATTAAAGTTTAAAAAAATATTACCAACAAATGAATTGGCACTTAAAGTTACAATTAGTAGGGCATCATCAGATACCATTTAAATAATCTGGACTTTATTTGTCCAAAATAACATCTAAAAGGGTATGAAAAATATATAAATAAAAATTATTGACATAAGCACACACATACACGCAGCATGTAAGCTGTTCATTTCATTCAGCATATACAACTCTATTATAGCAAGACTGTCTGGGACTCTCTAAATAAAGGCATCTCTTTGCTCCTTCAAACCTTCCCAGTGACATGATGTGTATGTGCTGAAGAAATCAGGGTGGGAAGGTAGGAACACTGTTAGTTTGGTGATTGTAAATGGACAAACTGACTGACCGACCTCAACAGAAGCTCACCACGTTTCAGCCACAGCTTCTGTATTCCTGTAAGGAGTGAAACACGGCTGAGTGTAGGAAGGATTCCAATAGAGTCTCTGCGTTTATCAGTATTTTGGAACATGGCAGCTGGGCTTAGTGGGACTCTCTGCTTCTTACCTACAGTGATGTTTCCTGCTTGCTAACCAGAACTTGCTCTCACAGTTATAGCAGTTCACAGCTAGATGATCTGGTAGCCACCTTGTCACCTAAAAATACAAAAAGATAAGATAAAATGTTTCCATCTAGTTCAAATTGAAGTTGAAAGCGAAAGCTGACTTTATGCTTGAAGAGATCACAATAGCAGAATGTGAACAGTAATCACATTAGTAAAGGTGAAAAGAGACGACTATTAGCAGTTCTTGGGGTACTCTCAAATGTTTACCATAAAATGCAGAGGTCTAAATTGCATGTGGCAAGACCATTACATACACAGTAATATTTCTACCATCACAACAAGAAAACAAAGAATTCAGTGAGGGAATTTTAGAAAGCCAAACCAGACTGGTGATGTACTAAATCACAGAGGATGGAATATATGCATGCATTTGTTTTAAAAGGAAATAGAAATAGCAAATAATTTCATTCAAAGTATGCGTTTGCAAAAAGGGCAGACAGTGTTTTAAGTGTTTTATTAACAAACATAAAATCAATCACCCTTTCCCTGACATCAGTCGAAAATTATCAAAGTGCAGATTAACCATTACAAAAAATGCTCAGTTTTTGTGTTTCTTACGAAATTGCAAGGCAAATGTTTTTTCACGAATCAAATTCCATAAAAAAATAAAATAAAATAAAAATTGTTGGGCAACTTCATTTAAAGGGTATATAGCCAGTTTGTCTATTACTTGCATGATGGGAGTTTTACGCTATACAGCTGGAGGGCTACCTGTTGGCTACTCTGGGTTACTCATGTTATAAAAACACCCAGTGCGATTATTTGCAGGCAAGAAAAACTGGAATATATACTCATGTTAATTACAGGAATGCAATCTGCTGTATGCCAATTACCAGATGAAACTAAAGTAATAATCGGTATAAAGTAATAATCGGTATAAAGTATGTAACAATCTTTTATGGGCTCCCCCACCCTCTAAACTCATTTTGTTCTGGTTTTATATTTTGTACTTCGGAGGATACTAGGGATCGACCGATTATCAGTCTGGCCAATATTATCGGCCGATTTGGTATTTTCGGCAATATCGGTACCGGCCTATAGAGATGCCAATAATACATACCAGGACCACCGGGCCCATGACAAGCCCGGCGGTACTGGGGGAGGGAGGGCCGCAGCAAGCTCTTACTTCCCTTCAGCTCCTCTGTCTAAATCTCACGAGTCCCGCGTCCGTCAGAGCGTTTTATCGAGATTTAGACAGGGGAGCTGCTGGGAAGGTAAGTAAGAGCTTGCTGTGGGCCCGCAGGGAATGCCATATTCTCCCTCCTTGACCAAGTAAGAAGCAGGGGGGGTGGGGGGACTAAAAAGGTTTTTTTCATATATATATATATAAAAATAAATTCAAATTAAAAAATAAATAAAAATGCCCCCCCCTTTAATTTTACACAAATTACATACCTACAGAAACACACACTCTGCATTCATTATACAGACTACACACACTGCACACTCTGCATTCATTATATATACACTACACACACACAAACAATGCATTCATTACATACACACACAAACAATGCATTCATTACATACACACACAAACAATGCATTCATTATATACATACACACACAAACAATGCATTCATTATATACATACACACACAAACAATGCATTCATTATATACACACACTACACAAACACACTGAATTCACTATGCACACACTACACAAACACACTGAATTCACTATGCACACACTACACAAACACACTGAATTCACTATAAACACTACACAAACACACTGAATTCACTATACACACTACACAAACACACTGAATTCACTATACACACTACACAAACACTCTGCATTCACTATACGCACAAAAGACACACTCTGAGTTCAATATATATATATATATATATATATATATACACACACACACACTATACAAACTCACTGCATTCACTATACACACAAAAGACACACTGAGTTCAATATATATATATATATATATATATATATATATATATATATATATATATATATACATATATATACACACACACACACACACACACACTATACAAACTCACTGCATTCACTATACACACACTGCATTCACTATACACACACTTTGCGTTCAGTATAATATATATACACACACACACTACACAAACTCACTGCATCCACTACACACACACACTACACAAACACACTCTGCATTCATTATATACACACACTACACAAATATACGCTGCATCCACTACACACACAGCTCCACTGTCTGAACACACTGCATCCACTACATGTGGCATGTATATTTTGTGCATTTACCTTTAGAAATAGTTTATTTTTTCAAAATGGTAAATGTACAGAATATCGGTAAGTTATCGGCTATCGGCCTGAAAGTTCCCATATTATCGGTCTCTGCTCAAAAAAAAAAAAAAATCAATATCGGTCGATCCCTAGAGGATACAATAGAACTATAACGCAAATAAAGAAATGCAAGAATATTCAAAATGGGGGAAAAAAAAAAAAACCCACAAATGGAATAGCCTCAAAGAATGCTAGAGGGCTATACTGATTGGGACACGCTTACAGTTAGCCAGGTCACAAAAGCAAAATCAAGCACAGACAAGGTCTTAAGAGTTCAAGTAAGTAAGGAAAGGGATAAGTGGTCCTTATCTGTCATCAAATCCAGTAAGCTCCGTTTCCATGCAGAACACTGCCACAGAAAAAGAGAAGGTATGATGATGGTGGAGAGCAGAGTGGAGAGCAGAGTGTAGCTGTACCTCTGTGTCCCGCTTGTCCACCTGCTCCCAGCTGGCTTCAGAGAATGGTTCTGTGCTGCAGCCTGACAAACAGCTGGGATCCCGGTTGCTTTCAGAATCAGGGATTGAGGTCTGTAGGGTGCAAGATCATACAGGAAGTGGGTAGAAATGCTCAAAACTGCATCATGTCTAAAGTTTCTGATCCTTGGATGCCATCATCATCTGCAGTACAGACTCCGTTGCAAGTAACTCTAATTAGGAATTACTGATTTCTACAACTCAAAAAGACCCATTATAAAAGTTATCAACAGTGATTTCATATATGCCTAAAAGTGATTAACCAACAAACCCAAACACTTAATTACGCAAAAGTACTCACCACCTCATCTGTAAATTCCCCATTGAAATTTTGTGGGATATTATGTAAATGGCTTTCAAGACGGCAGCGAAGCTCTTGCACCTGTTTCTTCAAGGTTTCCACCTCCTGCTGGTGACCACTCTCCATCTGTCTGAGCCTTTGTTGGATTGCATCTACATAGAGTGGCATTCCATCATCATCTAGATGGTTTCGTGCGGGTTGCTCAGGGGTATTTCCCACACGAGCTCTTCCACCACCATGCAATGGGCACTTGTGTGGGATGTTTCTTAGCTGGGTCTGGGAGTGGGATGTGCAAGAATTTTGCCGAGAAAGTGTCTGCATTCCTCTTCGGTTGTCTCCATTGAGACATGGCTCATCAGGAATGGGAGGAGAAGATTGGTCAATGTTACACGGAGTGTCTGCTATGCATTCAGATTTTGGGAAGGCACTATGACTGAGGGGTGAAGGGGAACACGTCCTTTCACTATGGCTCTGCAGTCCCACCATAATAAGGCCATCCTGAATTACCTCACCAGGACTCTGAGACAGTTGATTTGCTGCACTCACATGATCCATCCTGCAAGTCCAGGAAGTCGGAGAGTCATCTGTCAGGGTGTCTGTGGATTCATCCAGCACTGGATGTGATGAAAGTGTTGGGGAAGGGTTGTTGAAAATGCCCTGCATTTCACTTTCCAATTTTGCCACTAGTTCTCCTTCTCCCACTTCTGGTTCAGAGGCATTAGATGTAAACTCTTTGGGAACATCATGTTCTACTTCCTCTTCAGAAGTTACTGGAGTAGAATAATCTACTACATCTGCATTATACTTCTCACAATCTTCCTTGTTTGAAAGGTCAGCAACAGCACACAATCTCTCTGGATTTGCAATTGTTGTTCCCACAAACCTCTCACACTCTCCTTCAGAGCTCTCAATTTCAGAAGAATCTGTAATAGTCCCTTCCTCCTTTTGTCCAGTTTGCTCTGACTCCTCATGATTATCTGCTTCCTCTGTGATCCCCGTCCTCCCTACCCCAATTCCTGGTTTACCTGTGTGTTCTTCATTCCCCACTTCCTCTTTGCTAGCCTCCTGCAAGATGTTCTCCATCTGTCCCTCCCCAACACCAGCAGCCATTGAAAGCTGTGCCCCCAGTGACAGCCTTTCTCCCTCTTGAAGATCATCCCCAGGGTTCCCCAGGCTATTTAATTCCAAAGAACGTCGATGCTCCTGCCACTTTTCATTGAGGCTTGGATCACTGCTGCGTCTGTTCGTGCAAGGTACAGTCATGTCACAGGTTGTTGGTATGTCATCATATGAACGGGTCTTGGGTAACCTGGATGGAAACAAAACAAATTAGTAAGTACAAATATTATTATTTATATAGTGCAAACAAATTCTGCAGCGCGTTACAGTGGGTGGACGAACAAACGTAGTTGTAACCAGATAGGTTGGACACACAGGAAACAGAGGGTTTGAGGGCCCTGCTCAATGAGCTTACATGCTAGAGGGAGTGGGGTAAAGGGACACAAAAGGTAAGGATAGTATTAGACTAATGACAGTTGCAAGAGAGGAATACTTAATTCAGATCTGTTTAGCCTTCAACGCTACAAGTTATTTTTGCATAAACATGGTATGCATTAAAATGAAAATAGGTTATCAAACATTTCATGTCAATAAAGCAACATAGCATTTTCCCCCTAATGTGATGTAAGAAATTTACAATTTGAAATGAAGTGTAACATTGTGAATGCAGAACCAATATCAGAATTAACAGTTAGTTGTTAAAAGCAATGCAAACTCAACAGAAAGGTGATTTAAGAAATCAACTCTTATAGTAAATCCAGCAATTTATTTGTTGGAGATCCTTTAATTATAGAAACAAAAATACTAAAGATCAGAGTGGAGAAGCTTGACGTTTTTGGAAAGTTCTGTTTATTGTTAAAAAGACAGATTTGACACAAATCACATCAACAGTGCCTAAATTCTATTTACTCTAAGCACTGTAATAAGTTGTAGTGGCTAAAGTGCCCCTTCAAGTGTAAGAAATGTGTTCGGCTCACAGGAGCCGAGAGTTAATTGGAACCTGGTATAATGACAGTTGATCTCAGCTAATAGCATTCTACCAAAAATTTAAAAGGGTTACAAATGGCATGGTGGTTATTGTTCCAGGAGTGCCCTAGAATGTCCACAATCAAAACAAAACAGTGAAACAGTTTGACTTCTTATCTGGGATCTGCCATGTGCCACCCCCACCGAGCCTTGAGGAGGGCTGGAAGCTCCTGCTCATGAGCTTCCATTTGCTATCCAAAGCGGAGTTAAGCAGCTCGTTGGGTGTAAGAAGCACCTGATCGCTCTCAGCCAATGAGCTAAATCCTGCACTACCAAGCATAACTCTGCAGAAAACTTCCAGTTGAGTAGCATCACATAGCGGCACCTGGTGGACCCTAGGTAAGAAGACAAACTGTTACTAATCAGCACCTTACTAGATCTTTAGGGAGGGGGAGCCAGGCACACTGGAGTGCTGAAGTAATTACAGAAGGAAGTGGTGTTCTTCAGCAAATGAAAAGCCAGTGAGCAGGCACAGATTAATCAGCTAATCCAAGCAGGTTACGCTTATTATATTTTGTCCTGTGCTGGTGGACTGTGCAGACATATTACCCTCATAGCTGTCCCTAAACTTTCTTCTGTGAGCACAGTACCTCAGGCCTACCAGACCTAAATTTCAAATTCCTCAGTTACAACGTGCAAAAATCAGAGCTTACTAAAAAGTTTTTCCTCTTATTTACTGTATGTTTGATGATAGCCTTGAAGTTGGTTTTAAGCGCGTGAGGGAGGTGGATCTCATATGATATAAAACCTGCCAACCTGCAAAGAGGCTGCTCCTCTGCTGATGATCCACAAGCAGGATAGGGGGTGCAAGACTCTTCACTAGGTGTGGATGGGGATGATCCAGGGAGGTAGACTGCACTCCACAGCATCAAATTCCGCACATGGCATACAGGATGCAGTACCTAAGAAAGCATGGAATCAAAGAGGGGCAATGATAGGTTACAGGAAGCAAACTTCAGCAATTTGCGTTCCATATAATTAGATGGGATGGAGAGATTTAAGAGAGAGCATCTGGATGTTTTAGAGAACTGCAATAAGAATCAGAATAAATAAATTTCAGAGTGCAGTTTGCATGTTCAAAGGTGTACAAAGGAGTGTACATGTAAAATGAAAAATCTAAACACCATGCCAAAGGCCAGTAGAATAACAGGTAACAAACTTACTGTTTCTGACTGAGAGGAATACAACAAATTTTTGAAGGCCCGATTCCCGGCACGCAGTAGTGACCAAACTGAGCATGTGCGTTCTTGGATGTGCTTTTCACTTCGCTCCTTAGCATTGTTACAGAGGAAGGTGCCAAATAGACAGGAGTATGTATGCTGCACCAGCTTCACCTGCAGGAAAAAACAAAAGCTGTCACTAGCACTCCCCTCAGCATGAATGTTATGCAAGTGAACATCAATTGACCTTGCACATGCTGTACACCTGTGGGAGAGCAAAGCGTTGACGCCAGCAGGTATGTAAAACTTTTTTCCCCTGCACCAATCGTTTATATCACCATCAATGATCTTTGCAAATAATGCAAAGACCCTAGAAGGTGACAAAGACATTTTAATGACACATTAGATTGGCAGAGTGCTGAACATCATTGATTAAAACCGTTTCATGGCTCTACAGTCCTTCAAGGTAACCAGGTGCATTATTCCACATTTACAATCACAATATGGCATGCTATTCCTTTTCAAGGTTTATCAATAAATGTCTCTTCCAGAAGGTTTCTCTCATATGTGACAAATCCTATGCTTAAGATATTTTAAGATAACTTACATAATGGAAAACTAGAAGCACTAAAACTAAGGGATTATAGCTATGGTATGATTTATTACTGAGCTCTCCAATGAAGTACTGGTACAAAATACAATGGGAAAACCTCAGAATTAGAACTACCGCTGGCATTGCAGCGCAGAAGCATAAATGCCTTGAAAAGAGATTTTCCACATGCACTAAATACCTAGAGGCACAATGTACAGGTTTAATGGGTTTTTGCAAACTTACAGGGATCAAATGTAGGGTTATCCCCTTTTCCATATTTGCACATTGAAATTTGCCAGATTGGGTTGCTGGGCCTATGTTGCCTTTGAGACCGTATAGCAGCCCAGGAATGAAAATTTACCCCATCGTGGCATAACATTTGTAAAAGTAGACAACCCACGGTATTCAAAATGGGGTATGTCCAGTCTTATTTAGTAGCCACAAACGCTGGCCAAAGCTAGCGTTTTTATTTGGTTTTTGCATTTTTATTTTTTTACACAAAAACTGCACTTTTACTGGTGATTCACCGTCATGATAAGATTTTAAAATTTGAAAATACAATGGCCGCAGGCGGCGAGGGAGCAGTGATCTCCCTGCTCAGCTCACTCGCGCGCACAGCAGTGATGCCATAGCCGTAATATGACGTTGCTCCGGCATCACTAAGAGGCGCACAAGGGAGCTGAGCAGGGAGATCAGAGCTCCCTTGCCGCCCGCCTCCTCCGCTCACCTGTCTTCCAGACCTCCCGACAGCCTGCCGGCCAAGCTGCAGCCAGCCCCACTGGACCCCAGAGACTCCATGCCAGCACTCCCAAAGGTAGGAGGGCTGGGTGAAGTAAAATGTAAAAAATAAATAAAAAAAAATAAAAAAAATTGTATGTGTGTCTGTTAGGGGGTTTGTATGTGTTTGTGAGTGTCAGTGAGAGTGAATGTGTGCTTGTCAGGGAGTGTGTGAGTGTATGTGTTTGTCAGTGAGAATGTATCTGTTCTTGTCAATGAGTGTATATGTGTTTGTATGTGTGTCTGTCAAAGAGTGTGTGTGTGCCAGTATGTATCAGTGTGTTTGTGTGTGTGTATCTGAGTGTGTCAGTGTGTATGTCACTGTGTGTGTATTTGTGAGTCAAGATGTGTGTGTCAGTGTGTATCTGTGTGTATAAGTGTGTGTCAGTGTATATCAGTGTGTCAGATACATACACACACAGAGAGATATACACACACCGGCGTATCCAAACACAGATATACACACCTTGACACACACACACACACACACACAGATACACATCTGTGTGCCAGTGTGTGTGATTATCTGTGTGTCAGATATACGACTGGCACATACAAGCACAGATATACACACCATGACACACCAGCACATTTAAAAAAATAAATAGCCATTTTTTTCGGGAAAAATTAATTGGGAACCCCTGCTCCAGAGAATAACAATAGAAAAGTTACAGGGTCAATATAGGGCTTGCCCGATTCAGTTTGCTGGGTCTGTGTTGCTTTTTGAGACCATATGGTAGCCCACAAATGTCAAATAACCCCATCATGGCATACCATTTTCAAACGTAGACAACCCATGGTATTCAAAATGGGGTATGTCCAGTCTTTTGTAGTAGCCACTTAGTCATAAACACTGGCCGAAGTTAGCATTTTTATTCGTTTTATATAAAAAAAAAATTAAAAAATTCTATATATGCACACACATAACACACGCACCCACACACAGAAAAAATAGATTCGCACTCCAACTTACTGGTGTCGTTGCCCGGTGAACGTTTCCGTTTGCAACCCAAACTTTCATCAGGATAACATTACATTTAAAAAAAAAAAAAAAATCTTATATAGCCATCACCACATTACACTTACCCAATAACATAGAGGGTGCTCCCTGCGACCGCTATTCCCGGAGTCTGACCGGGTTACTCTATGACCTCGATGACGTCACCGTGGACTGCGTCGTGACATCACCCAGGTCATCCACATGGCAACCAGACGCCAAGACCATGCGGGTAGAAACCTCGCACAAAATAACTATGGCAGCAGAAAAAGAAACTAACCGGACAAACTTGCCGGTATTATGCTGCAGAGCAACACCTCGAATAAAAGCATTGAAAATAAAATCATAACGGAGGCTGGAGGCTCCGTGGGCATAATTTAAATTAAAGAAATAGAAAAACCGAGACTAAATACTACGATCTAAATGCTCAATTACTGACTATAGATGTCCCAACACTGGTTTTCCCTGGTGCTCCTTCACATTAGTGCATGTGTCAGTTCTAAATGAACTAAAGGGGAAAACTCGGACCAGAATAGAACCTTATTTACAAAGAACTACAAACAAGACCATTACTATAATACCCTAAAATGTAATTCTAGAGGGATTAAGATCCCATAGTATGAAAACAAATACTCAAGGTATCAAATGTGATACCGTCTGGAGTCCTGCGCCAGTTGTAAGCTCTATAAATGTAAAATTGGAGAAACAAATTTAAAATCCAGATTCAGACCATTCATAAACTGGATAAATTAATATGGTTGGTATACCACCATGCAACAGTATGCAATGTGTATTATCACTGCAATTCTTACTCACCAACACCGCTCTTAACCCCCAAACTATATTTTCATGGCTACATTGCCACCTGCAAAAGCAGTGAAATGGACAGTACGAAAAATAATTAAAGGTGTAAAGCTGTATATCTTCCTGTATGGGATTATTACAGGGCAGTACATGAGGAGATTAATTGCTGAAGTGACAATTAAATCAAAGCTTTTGGCATCATAAATCGCAATAATCTAAAGTACATATGGTGCATATATATTGTACATTCATAATTCTCAAAATATAGGTCCGAAATACATTTCCCCTGGGGTGGCACCATAGGCTATTATTGTGACCTTTTCTTAAACCTAAATATGCCAGCTGATGTCAAACTCTGTGTGGGGTAATCAGTCAATCAAAACCATAAATTAAATCTTAGAAGAGTGACTCATGGCTTTAGGGTGATAACAGAACCCAATTTACAAAGATAGTCCTTTATGTCCCAGGCTGAGGTAGATCTCCCAGAGAATTAACAGAACAATGAAAAGAAGACTTAGCCCTATAAGGGGGGCCAATAGAGTTAAACCAACAGCGCATATTGGTAACTTTGGACATCACACTTAACTTAGAGGCACAGATTCAGATAAAGACAGAACCTGTAAAAGCGGAGATGCCGATCCCCCTGCATGGGCAGTCTCAAAAGGTGACCAGGGTTTCATCAAGAATCATGATTGTTAAGCCATAGATAAATGGATACCAA
Organism: Pelobates cultripes; assembly: GCA_933207985.1. Classification (NCBI taxonomy): domain Eukaryota; kingdom Metazoa; phylum Chordata; class Amphibia; order Anura; family Pelobatidae; genus Pelobates; species Pelobates cultripes. The sequence goes on along the minus strand of OW240916.1, from coordinate 177,853,759 downwards.
ATCCAACCTATACACTGAATCAATAGCAAGAACTGTCCTACCCAACAGTTCCACCAACTCTCGCCTAATCCCTTGCTAATGAGTTGGAACCAACATAACAACTAACGTTAAGGCTATGCAATCAGAGAAATACTGATAATGAGTATTTCTCATTAAGCCCATGAGGTTGAACTGTATTTAGAGTCCAAATCCAAAAAAGTTCACGTTGGAGCAATAGTTTACTACGATCTACTCCCCTCCGAAGTGGGGTTATGTGATCTATAGCCATCAACTTTAAAGAGGGTAAAGTGTGGCCCAAATCCAGAAAGTGTTTAGCCACTGGTTGTTCGGTCTTATCTCTGTAGGCTGTCCGGATGCTGGACCTGTGGTTCCTTATCCTCTCACGCAAGGGAAGGTCAGTCTTGCCTATATAGGACAACCCACATGGGCACGTTAATTTGTAGACAACAAAATTTGAGGTGCATGTCAATCGGTGTTTGATCGTATAGGGCTTCCCTGTATGTAGGTGTGCAAAGACCTTTCCAGGTACCATGTGGCCACAAGTCATGCAGCCCAAACATCTGTAACAGAAGTATACATACAATATAAGGTGGAGTATCTTTTCATGAATTAAGATTGTTCTTCAGTTGTTCTTCCGAAGATTAAAACATAGGTAGAAAAAAATAGTGCAATATAGCCAATTTTCAATAATTAAGCAATGCTAAATAAGAAAAGCACTCACATACAGAGAGCCAATGTGATGGCTCAGGCGTTCAGCTTTGTGGGTGCTAGAGGGACCCACTCCCTTCTTTGAACTGGCAGGGGTTTCCAAACAATAGGATATCCTCACAGTTTGCAGTAGGAACAAAGTGCTTTATTGTAAAGTGCACAAAATATACATTAATTAAAATAGATTAAAAAAAAAAAAAAAAAACTTACAATTTTGAAGGCAAGTACTTTTGTAAAGACTTCATAAGACTTTACAAAATGACTTACCTTCAAAATTGTAAGTTTTTTAAATCTATTTTAATTAATGTATATTTTGTTCTTCACGTTGTCTGCTAATTTCAGAACAGTGGTAGCGGCCTCAGCTAAGGAGAGAATCACAGCTTGTCTAGTCTCCAATTCCTTGATTTTCTGTCGTACTTGGATGAGGTCCTCCTTCACATCCTCTATAATGATCAGCATGAGGTCGAGAGAGCACTTGTTAAGAACTTAGTATTTAGTCTTGGTTTTTCTATTTCTTTAATTTGAATTATGCCCACGGAGCCTCCAGTCTCCGTTGTGATTTTATTTTCAATGCTTTCATGTGAGGTGTTGCTCTGCACCAGAATACCGATCTTACTAGCCAGCAAAGTGAGATTAGACTATGTTCTGGTTAGTTAGTTTCTTTTTCTGTTGCCATAGTTCTTTTGTGCGAGGTTTCTACCCGCATGGTCTTGGCGTCTGGTGTCCATGGGGATGACCTGGGTGACGTCACGACGCAGTCCACCCGGTCAGACTCTGGGAATGGCGGTCGCAGGGAGCACCCTCTATGTTATTGGGTAAGTGTAATGTGGTGATGGGTATATAACATGTTTTTTTTTTTTTTTAAATGTAATGTTATCCTGATGAAAGTTTGGATTGCAAACTAAAAAGGCAAACTTTTACTATGGACATTAAAAGTTAAGTTTTACTTTACATTTTTGGAGTCCTGAGAGTGCTATCTTTAAGATAGATAGATAGATCTTCATCTATCAGATCTTGGACTATACCACGCATTCAAGCCGAACTTAAAAGAAGAAGCATTCCATTCCCGGGTACTGCCAGGAAAACAGAATTATTTAGATTAATGCAGATACACATCGACAACTCTGGTGCAGAGGATGGGTCTAGCGGGAACATCAACATGCCTGACTTACAAACCAATTTTGATTATCTTGCTTAATTGTGGTAATCGTATGCATTAAAAGAGCCGCTTGATGATATAAAACATTTTTGGAAAACCTATTCCCCCCTTGTTTATGCTTTAAATATAAAAGATCTATTCCTATTCTAAGTTTCTTATTGAGCCAAGTAGAATTTCTAAAAAAGTTATTTATAAGAGTCAGCCAGTAAGGCTGTATAGGCATCGGAATCATTCTTAGTAAATAGATTATATTAGGGAAAATATAAGCTTTTATAGAGTTAAAGGGGCACTATAGGGTAAGGAACACAAACATGTATTCCTAACCTTATATGGTTAAAACCACCATCTAGCCACCCTGGTCCCCTCGTGCCTCCCTAAATGTAGTAAAATCTTACTTGTATTCAAGTCTGCACCTGCTTACTTTGTCCCTGTTTCCTTTTGACCTGCCTGCTGACATCAGCAGAAGTGGTAGCCTGATCCAATCACAATGCTTCACCATAGGATTGGCTGAGACTGACAAAGAGGCAGATCAGGGGCAGAGGCAGCATGATTCAAACACAGCCCCACAGGCCAATCAGCATCTCCTCATAGAGCGTAATTGAATCAATGAATCTCTATGAGGAAAGTTCAGTGTCTGCATGCAGAGGGAGGAGACACTGAATGCTTTGATACATTTTAGGCAGCAAAGACCCAGGAAGGATCTCTAACAGACATCTTAGGAGTAGCAAGTGAAGTTATCACTAGGCTGTAATGTAAACACTGCATTTTCTCTGAAAAGACAGTGTTTACAGTAAAAAGCCAGAAGGTAATGATTCTACTCACCAGAAAAATTGTAGTAGTTCTGGTAACTATATAGTGTCCCTTTAACTCTACCCCACCATGATATTTCAAGTGTACTCCATTGTTTTAGAAGGTGAGTAATTTCCCTTATTAATGGAATTAAAATGGCCTTCATTATGTTACAGGGATCGTATACAATATTTATGCCCAGATAATTAAAACCCTTCTTTTCCCATTTAAAGACGTAGTGTTTATTTAGAAAAAGATAATCTTTTTCTTCTATATACATGGGTAATACAACCATTTTTTTTGGACATTGAGTTTATAATTTGTAAGAAGGCTGTATTGCTCTATTATATTCATTACTTATGGTACTGAAGAGATAGGGTTCACAAGAGTTAATAAAGTGTTGGCCGCATATTGATTAATTTTAGATTCTTTATCATTTATTTGAAAGCCCCTTATTTTTGAATTTGAACGAATTTCATGTGCTAGTGGTTTGGCCACTAGGATATAGAGTGGAGAAAGTGGAAAGCTTTGGCAAGTACCATTTGAGATATCAAACCATTCAGACCTATTCAGACCTAATTCCCCCTCCCACTATCCTGCTAGATGGGGATGAATAAAGGGCCATAATTGCTGAAAGAATCTGTCCTGAAAAACCAAAAAACTCTAAATTTGTTTTCATAAAGTCCCAGCTAACTTGGTCAAAAGCTTTCTCCCAATCGAGAGCCATAGTGAGAAAGGGAATTTTTGTAGCATGGACTTTTGCATATATATTAAACGGTTTTCTAATCTGGTTGGACGACGTTCCACATCCTACCCTTCACCCCTTTTTTTTTTTCTTTGCGTACAAATCCAACAGGTATTGTCATGGGAAAATACTCCTTTAAAAAAAAGAGGCTGACTACAGACCTCTCTGCACCTCACTCCTCCACTATCCCTAGTTTAAATTCTTTAATTCCATCCGAAGAATTCTCTCTACAATACACCACGATAGATAATGCGGTTCAAGCCATCATGTCAGCCGGGGTTGGGGCATGGTTGAACAAGACAGACAATGTCAATGCCTTTAAGTTACTCCCGATTCACCCTTCATTATGGCATCTCCATGGTAAGTTGAGAAACTAGTATTACTTTTTCAATAGGCTAACATTTGGTTCTAAAAGTAGCCAAAAAATGCTTGACACCTTTGCTGAGCCCTTATGCTGGTTACTCCTTAACTCATAAAACTGTTGATTTATATAAGCGCTTATTAAAATGCAAGTGTTCTATCGATTGATGGTGCTAAAAAAACAAAAAACAAAAAAAAACACCTCTTAGCTGCTACCACACTGTAATGTGCAATTCTCCAAAAATCACATCAAAGACAGACTTTTTTTGTACCAGATTCAGTGGAGCGCTTAAATATGTGCATAAAACTGAATAGTACACCTAGTGCAGGCAAGGAAAATTTTATACATCATATTTTTACATAGCCTTGAACATCCAATGTTGTCTATACCTTTAAGAAAAATACAAGAAAACCAAACAGAAATAGTATAGTACCCTTATGTACAAAAGTGTGATATACATATAAATTGGACCACTCATATATTCTTCTCCCCCCCGACCGTTATCACCGCGGATCGCCGGTCCAGGTAAGTCCAGGGGTCCTATTTGCCACAGACATACTAGGTACGTCTGTGGTCCTTAACGATCGCTTTTTGTTGGACGTACCCAGTATATCCAGTCATTAAGGAGATTATTATTATTGCCATTTATATAGCGCCAACAGATTCCGTAGTGCTTTACAATATTATTAGAGGGGGGATTTAACTATAAATAGGACAATTACAAGAAAACTTACAGAAACGATAGGTTGAAAAGGACCCTGCTCAAACGAGCTTACAGTCTATAAGATGTGGGGTATAAAAAAAACATTAGGACAGGAAATAGTCAAATTAGGTGGGAGTGAAGTAGAACTGGAGGAGAGCGTACACTGCTGCCCTTTAGGAGAGAGCAAGAGACAGCTATGTGAGGTAGTGGTTAGTCTGGGAGGCCATAGGCTTTCCTAAAGAAATGGGTTTTAAGGCACTTCTTAAACGATTGAAGACTAGGGGAGAGTCAGATGGCGGTAGGCAGGTTATTCCATAGAAAGGGAGACGCCAGCGAGTAATCCTGCAAGCGCAAATTGGCCGTACGGGTGCGAGTAGCGGACAGAAGGTGGTCACAGGCATACCTATGGATCAGTAAGGAGATATAAGAGGGGCCAAGATTATTCAGTGCTTTATAGGTATGGGTTAGCACTTTGAATTGACTCCTATAGTAGACAGGAAGCCAATGTAAGGACTGACAGAGGGGTGAGGTGTGAGAGGACCGACTAGAGAGTAAAATCAGTCTGGCGGCAGCATTCATTACAGACTGTAGCAGGGCAATACAGCTATTGGGAAGACCAATTAGGAGAGAGTTACAATAATCCATGTGAGAGATTACTAGAGCATGGACAAGCTCTTTAGAATCATCTTGTGTAAGAAAGGGGCAGATGCGGGCAATGTTTTTGAGGTGGAATTGGCATGATCTGACAATCGACCGGATGTGAGGCTCAAAGGTGAGGCCAGAATCAAATGTCTCACCAAGACAATGTGCTTGTAAGGATGGGTTGATATGGGTACCAATCTGAAGGGAGAGCGAGAGAGGAGGATTAATATTAGGAGGAGGAAAGACAAGAAGTTCTGTTTTGGAAAGATTCAGTTTCAGAAAGCGTGAGGATATCCAATCAGAGATAGAAGAAAGGCAAGAGGTGCACGTTGCAGGACATCAGGGGAGAGATCCGGAGAGGAGAGATATATCTGGGTGTCATCAGCGTACAGGTGATATTGGAATCCAAATGAGGTAATACATTTGCCAAGAGAGGCCGTGTAAAGAGAAGATAGAAGGGGACCAAGGACAGAGCCTTGGGGGACTCCAACTGAGACAGGACGAGTGGTGGAGGTATCATTAGAGAAGGAGACACTGAATGAGTGTTGGTAGAGATAAGAGGAAAACCACGAGAGGACAGAGTCGCAGAGACCGCCTGATTGAAAAGTTTGGAGAAGGAGAACATGATCAACGGTGTCAAAGGCAGCACAGAGAATTAGTATGGAGTAGTGACCTTTGGATTTAGCTGTGATAATGTCATTAGTGACTTAGATAAGGGCAGTCTCAGTAGAGTGGAGGGGGCGGAAGCCAGACTGAAGAGGGTCAAGGAGAGAGTTGAAGCTGAGGAAGCAGGCCAGACGGGTGAAGACTAGTCTTTCAAGAAGCTTTGAGGAAAAAGGCAGCAGGGATATAGGACGATAGTGAGAAGAGGGGATGGGTCGAGACAAGGTTTTTTTTAAGATGGGTACTAAGGTAGCATGTTTAAGGACAGCAGGGACAGTGCCAGAAGAAAGAGAGCAGTTGTAGATGTGTGTTAAGGAGGGCACAAGACAAGAGGAGAGAGATCTGATAAGGTGAGACGGGACAGGATCTAGCGGGCAAGTGGTGGGGCGAGAGGAAAGGATAAGCGCAGCCACCTCTTGTTCAGTAGCCTGGGAGAAGGTTGGAAGGGTTGGAGAGGCATGATCCAGGTGAGGTTAAGAAAGTGAGGGGCAAGGTGGTGAGAATTCTATCCGTAGCTGTTCAATCTTGTCAGTAAAGTAGCATGCAAAACTATCGGCTGTAAGGTTAGTTTGAGGGGTGGCCTCAGCAGGGCAAAGAAGAGAGTTAACGGTATCAAGGAGACGCCTGGGATTGTGGGAGCATGAGCTAATAAGAGAAGAAAAGTATGACTGTTTGGCAAGGGCTGTGCAGTATAAACGCAATATGAATTTGTAGTGTAGAAAGTCTGACTCTGTGTGAGACTTGCATAGAATCTATATATATCTAAGTGTATTTTGAGATATATATATATATATGTATGTGTATATATATATATATATATATATATATATATATCTCAAAATACAGTTAGAATAAAATTACATATATTTTTTAAATTATTTTTAGCTTATTTTTAATTATAATATAAACTATATATACATACACACACACACGTGTGTATTTTTACTCTAAGTGTATTTTCATGTTAATATATGTACATATTAATAAAAAAAAATACACTTAGTATGATGTTATATATAAGATAGAGATACATATAGAGATATATATTAATATATATTTATTTTTTGTTAATTTATTAACTTTATTTTTATTTGTTTTAAAAATTATTTATTTTTTTTCACCTGCAGGTGGACTTCCTGCCACGTGCAGCAACCCGGAAATGATCGCTCCAGGGGGAGCGATCACTCAGAAGCCCGGCAGTGATGGGGGGGTATTCCATGATGCCTCGATATCGAGGCATCGTGTAATACATTTAAAGCGTCTGGAAGTGATCACGATTGCTTCAAGCGCTCATTTTGGCCACGGACATTTTTGGGCTGACGTACTCTGTACGTCCGTGGTCACTAACGGGTTAACGAACAGTTTTACAAGCTTTGTGGAGACCTGGGGGTATCATACTTTAAAAAAATATTATGCAACCAATGCGGCTGCTGTATAATTTAATCTGGATTCTAATAAAACAAAATGGTTAGAGATGGAAACTAACAAATTATATCAGCATTCCATTAAAGATTTACTCTAGTTCCCCACAAAAATATTTTAAATGTTTCCATCAGCAATTTCATTGAAAGCATAACATTTTCATTACAAGCTTATTGTTTAGAACTATAAAACCCAATTCAAAATGGTCCAGAACTATGCCACTTTCAATTTTACAATATTAGTTACCACAAATATAACTAAACAGTTTGCACTTAAAATTCATCTATAATATTGTTTTTGGGTTTTTTTGTCTTTTTTTTTTATGATTCCTTAATGTCATTTAAAAATGTCAAAACAAAGTATGATTTAGATGATGATATGGCACCTCAGTATTGGCTCTACCCCAAATTTCTAAGACAACGTCCCCAATTTTTAGATTAAAAAAAACAAAAAACAATAATATAATTCGTTTTAAATGGATACACACACAGGAAACACACTCACACAGGACTTTCATCAGGAACATATATACACACACATAAATATATATATATATACACACACACACATATATATATACACACATATAAATATACA
>OW240916.1:177822374-177845870 GCA_933207985.1 Pelobates cultripes | reverse complement strand
AAGTCCAGTAAACTAAGTGATAGTAGCGCCATTTTGGATAAGGGCAAAAGTCCAGTGAACCAAGTCTATACTTCTGGTTTCGGGACATTCGTTACATCACTTCTGGTTTGGTGGGTGTCTCCAAAATGGTGTATACAGGAAGTGATGGTAACGCCATTTTGGATAATGGCAAAAGTCCAGTAAGAAAAAGAGGAGTTAATATAAAAGTGAATTAAAACAAACAATTCAAGGTGTAATCTTGCATATTTTCTGCATATATAATTATAGAGATTATAAAAGTGCTAAATGCTGAATAGGGATCGCCGGATATCACATGTATTTACACAGCGATCTCTTATAAATAGTACTAATAGACATCTGGAACTAGTCTGGATGTATATAATAGAAATCCAAAGTTTTAAGGTAATATATGTATAAAAGAAATCAGTTGAAGGAAATTTGGTTAAAAAAGGGGTAAGATTATATACACAAATGAATTATAAAAAAACATATTTAAAAAAAAAAAAATCTATATTGTTCCAGATGATAGTACAATTTTACAATCCAAACATTTTATGATTGATTTGTGAAGATATTGTGCATAACTTTAAAAAGTGTATTATAAAAAGGATATTATAAAAAATGTATCAGATCGAATTCTATATTGAGACCGCTTGGGTGGAGGGTGTCTAGGCGGTGGACCCATTCCATTTCTAGTTTACTTATAGTTTTAATATTGTCACCTCCTCTCCAATGAGGTTTAATATTTGGCGATTCCTATGAATTTTAATTGACTAGGGTCTATATTGTGCAGTATAAAGTGGGCGGAAACAGAATGGCTCATGAGTCCTTTTTCTATATTTTGGCAATGCTTGCTTATTCTCACTTTTAGTGGTCTAATTGTCCTGCCAACATATTGTAGTCCGCAAGGACACTCTAACAAATATATTACATTGGTACTGTTACACGTTATTACATCAAATATGCTAAAAAATATGTTCGTATTCATTGATTTAAAATTTGGGATAAATTTGTCATTTATTTTGCGTTTTCTTACATGCTGCACATACATTACATTTAAAGAAACCTTTCTTAGTGTTTAAAAAAATTTGTTTGTTTTTTTCCTGTGTATGTTTATGTTTAGTGTAGTTTTTAGTAAGTTTCATTTTTAGATTGGGGGCGCCTCTAAATATTATGGTTGGTTTATCGGGTAAGATCCTTTTTAGTAGATTGTCCTCTTTTAGTATGTTCCAATGTTTATTTATTATTCTTTTAATCTGTTTGCTTTTGTTGTTATAATCAAATATCAAAGGGAGGGTAAATTTATTGCCTGGTCGAATTTTGGGAATTTTTTTCGTTAATAATGATTCTCTTTCTGTGTTCCCTATTTGTTCTATTTCTTTGTCTAAATACCTTGGGTTATACTCATTTTCTATAAATTTGTTTGATATTTTTAGCCTGTAATTGAAAGGTGTCTTTTTTGGAACAATTTCTTCTTAATCTAAGGAGTTGACTTTTTGGTACCCCATTTAGCCATACTGGGTTATGGCAGCTATCTTGGCTAATAAAAGTATTAGCATGTTGTTACGGTACCCTCAGCATGAAATACACAAACCGCCATTTAGTGAATCCTCCCCTCTCGCAATAGCATAGGCTGCATGCGTATCCAGTACAATCATGCGAACCGCAAGCAAGGGAACACTGTAAACTCACGAACGGGATCCGTACGGGCACTTCACTCCACGAGCTCCAAACTCACGAATCGCCAATAGTAGCCGAACGCATATATCTCCCAAGCGGCTAATAATTCCATCCAGCAGTCCCTAGTCGTTGGTAATAAATCCCCCCAATAACGAGACCAAGCTCCGCATTGAGGGTAAAACAAGAACTGGCTTTACTGTGGGCTACCTGCCCATATTTATGCAGGTCTCTCACTTGGTGGACACTGCCCTAGGGGACCAAATGGGAGACTGTAATAATAGACAGACATATGGCAGGTCAGGACCCACAGACACAGAACATTCCCACAATGCATTAGTATTCCCTCCCCTCTGCCCTGGAGATACTTGAGAGGTAATTCAATTATCTCCAGGACACAGGCAAATCGCCATTTTAAATTCAACACAGAAAAACATATAAAAATATATATAACTTTGCATTTGTCGAATGCTACCCATTCGTATCACGTATCCCCAGATAGCCTGGATCTGAGTGCATATTATTGGCGAATGAATAAGGCAAAACAGACGAACCAGAAATCCCAGTCTATACAGAAGGATCTGTCACACGGCTCCCCCTTGTGGAACACTCCGGCTGATCCGGCTTGACCCTGTGGCGGGTCAACTTGGGGATGACCGGACTAGGAAGAAATGGGGACGTCGGTTTGCCGGGACAATCCATCCGCATTCCCATTCTGCTTACCGGGTCGGTAGCTGATGGTGAAGTTGTAAGGTTGTAAAGCTAAACTCCACCTCAGCAGTCTACCATTGTCTCCTGAGACCCGGTTAAGCCAGACAAGGGGATTGTGGTCCGTGATGAGCGAGAACTCCTGCCCGTACAAATAAGGGCTCAATTTCTTTAATGCCCAGACCAGGGCTAAACACTCCTTCTCCACTGCCGCATAACTCACTTCCCGGGGTAGTAGCTTTCTGCTGAGATATGCGACAGGGTGCTCTCCTCCATCTTCCCCGACCTGGCTCAGCATAGCCCCCAGTCCATACATGGAAGCATCTGTATGGACGAGAAAATGTTTGTTAGGGACTGGGGCAGCCAGGACAGGGGCATTCACAAGAGCCTGCTTCAGTGCCTGAAACTCGGCTTCACAAGCTGGAGACCACAGGACCTGCTTAGGTAAGTTCTTTTTAGTCAGGTCAGTCAGGGGTTTAGCAACGGTGCTGTAGTCGGGGACAAAGCGTCGGTAATACCCTGCTGTTCCCTGGAAGGCCAGCACTTGGGTCTTGGTGATAGGTGTGGGCCAGTTAGCTACAGCCTCTACCTTGGCTGGCTCTGGTCTCTGGCTCCCACATCCTACCCTGTGACCCAAGTACTGCCCGTCTGCCATGCCTAGATGGCACTTGTCTGGCTTCAAGGTCAGGCCAGCGGCCCGAATCTTGTCCAGCACCACCCCTACGTGTACCAGGTGTTCTTCCCAGGACTCACTGTAGACCGCAATGTCATCCAGGTATGCACATGGAAATTCCTGGAAGCCATCGAGAAGCCTATCCACCATACACTGAAAGGTAGCAGAGCATTCTTCATCCCAAATGGCATGACCTTAAACTGATACAGACCAAATGGGGTGACGAATGCCGACTTAGGGATAGCATCCTCGGCCAGGGGGATTTGCCAATAACCGTTACACAGGTCTATGGTGGTCAGATAGCGTCCCCTGGCAATGCGGTCTAATAACTCGTCTACCCGGGGCATCGTGTAGGCGTCAGTGGTGGTCCGCTCGTTGAGCCGCCTGTAGTCCACACAGAACCGGGTGGTCCCATCTTTCTTAGGCACCAGGACTACAGACGAGGCCCAAGGACTGTCTGAGTGTTCGATGACGCCAAGCCTGGTCATCTCCTGTATCTCCTTCCGCATTCCTTCCCGGACTGCTTCAGGGATACGATAGGGGGGCTGTCGTAGGGGACTCTGTCCGGGTGTCTCGACCTTGTGTACAGCTAGGGTAGTGTAGCCGGGTTCTTGGGAGGCTTTACCGGTCCCCTAGCTGTACCAGACTAGTAAGGTCAGTCTGGGGGTCCTTCTCTAATAGGTCGGGCAAGGGTAAATTCTCGGGGTCGTCGGCAGCCGGGGCACACACTGCAGCGACATCCTCTGGTCTCTCCTGATACTCCTTCAGCATGTTCACATGAAAGGATCGCTGAATCCTTTCATCTGCACAGCTGGCTATAAGATAGGTAGTATCACACACCTGAGCTAACACTTTATACGGGCACTGCCAAGATGCTTGCAGACCCGCTATAGGGCACCCCGATCGTACCACCTCTTCTGTCTCCCCTGGGCTGCCTGGAGATTCTCCCTTACCATCAGGGATAGTTTCTCCATGCGGTCCCGGAGTTCCAGCACGTATGGCACGATGGGGGTTCCCTCTTGCTCTGTCTCTCCCTCCCAGTGTCCTCTAATGAGATCTAAGGGTCCGCGGACCCTTCTCCCATAGAGTAGCTCAAAGGGAGAGAACCCAGTAGATTCCTGTGGCACCTCTCTGTATGCAAATAGCAAATGAGGCAGGAATCGCTCCCAGTCTCTGCAAGTGTCAGTAAAGGTCCTCAACATCTGTTTGAGGGTGCCATTAAATCGCTCGCAGAGACCGTTAGTCTGTGGGTGATAAGGTGAGCTAAGTAGCGGTTAGCAAATGAGGCAGGAATCGCTCCAAGACTCTGCAAATGTCAGTAAAGGTCCTCAACATCTGTTTGAGGGTGCCATTAAATCGCTTGCAGAGACCGTTAGTCTGTGGGTGATAAGGTGAGCTAAGCAGCGGTTTAATGCCGCACACCTTCCACAGCTGCTGGGTGAGCACAGCGGTAAACTGAGTTCCCTGGTCGGAGAGGATCTCCTGAGGGAACCCGACCCTAGTGAAAATTTTAACCAGGGCATCAGCAACTGTCTCTGCCTCTATAGTAGACAGCGCTATTGCCTCTGGATAACGGGTGGCATAGTCCACCACAGTGAGAATATACTTCTTACCGGATCGGCTAGCCCTGGCCAGTGGACCCACAATGTCAACGGCTATGCGGGAAAAGGGTTCTCCAATGATAGGCATCGATATGAGCCTAGCCTTTGGGTGATCCCCCCCGTTTACCTACCTGTTGACATGTGTCACATGTGCTACAATCTCGGTTGAAATTAGGCCAGAAGAAATTTTGGGTGATCCTATGAGCTGTGCGGCGGGAGCCTAGATGGCCCGCTAATGGCACATCATGCCCAATCCGCAGAATCTCCTGCCGGTATTTCGCAGGCACCACCAGCTGCCGATTCTGCGGAGGGGTATTCGGTCTCTGGGACGGTTTAGGGATCCTGTACAGCCTATCCCCCACCCACTCGTAACGCTCCCCATTGACCCCCTCTCCCCCAGTATTTGCCCTGGCCCTATACTTCTCTAGAGTTGGGTCTTCCCGGCTTTCCCTCCCGTACATCTCTGGTGTGTCCCAACCTAAAGAGGCCTGGTCTAAGGTACAAGTCGGGGTAGAGAGTCTTACCTGGGTCTCAGCAGCAGGTGGGCCAGTCTCGGTGGCACGGGTCGTGACAGCATTCACTTCAGCAGGACCCATGGGAGCGTCCATGACCCTGTTGATGATCTCTGCAGATGGGTTGGGACCATAATGGGCCAGCCTGATTCTTGCCGCCCGGTCAAAGCTTGCCTCCTCGGGCATGGGCATCCACAGGAATTTTTCTGGGGGGGGGTGGGGGCATAATTGTAATGACATCCATGCTTGGTACCTTTTTGACAGTGTCATGAAAGGGAAGAGGCATAGCCATTATCACATAAAGCCAGGGTGAATAGCGTTTTCACAACTATGGTGTCAGGAATATATGTTTGTATTCCTGACACTATAGTGTTCTTTTAAGCAAATTAAAGGACCATTCTGGTCACCATAACAACTTCACCTAAATGAAAATGCTATGATGCCAGGAAGCCCCTGGGTGCTCGCTTTCCTTTAAGGGGTTAAATCGCTCCCAGTCTCTGCAAGTGTCAGTAAAGGTCCTCAACATCTGTTTGAGGGTGCCATTAAATCGCTCGCAGAGACCGTTAGTCTGTGGGTGATAAGGTGAGCTAAGTAGCGGTTAGCAAATGAGGCAGGAATCGCTCCAAGACTCTGCAAATGTCAGTAAAGGTCCTCAACATCTGTTTGAGGGTGCCATTAAATCGCTTGCAGAGACCGTTAGTCTGTGAGTGATAAGGTGAGCTAAGCAGCGGTTTAATGCCGCACACCTTCCACAGCTGCTGGGTGAGCACAGCGGTAAACTGAGTTCCCTGGTCGGAGAGGATCTCCTGAGGGAACCCGACCCTAGTGAAAATTTTAACCAGGGCATCAGCAACTGTCTCTGCCTCTATAGTAGACAGCGCTATTGCCTCTGGATAACGGGTGGCATAGTCCACCACAGTGAGAATATACTTCTTACCGGATCGGCTAGCCCTGGCCAGTGGACCCACAATGTCAACGGCTATGCGGGAAAAGGGTTCTCCAATGATAGGCATCGATATGAGCCTAGCCTTTGGGTGATCCCCCCCGTTTACCTACCTGTTGACATGTGTCACATGTGCTACAATCTCGGTTGAAATTAGGCCAGAAGAAATTTTGGGTGATCCTATGAGCTGTGCGGCGGGAGCCTAGATGGCCCGCTAATGGCACATCATGCCCAATCCGCAGAATCTCCTGCCGGTATTTCGCAGGCACCACCAGCTGCCGATTCTGCGGAGGGGTATTCGGTCTCTGGGACGGTTTAGGGATCCTGTACAGCCTATCCCCCACCCACTCGTAACGCTCCCCATTGACCCCCTCTCCCCCAGTATTTGCCCTGGCCCTATACTTCTCTAGAGTTGGGTCTTCCCGGCTTTCCCTCCCGTACATCTCTGGTGTGTCCCAACCTAAAGAGGCCTGGTCTAAGGTACAAGTCGGGGTAGAGAGTCTTACCTGGGTCTCAGCAGCAGGTGGGCCAGTCTCGGTGGCACGGGTCGTGACAGCATTCACTTCAGCAGGACCCATGGGAGCGTCCATGACCCTGTTGATGATCTCTGCAGATGGGTTGGGACCATAATGGGCCAGCCTGATTCTTGCCGCCCGGTCAAAGCTTGCCTCCTCGGGCATGGGCATCCACAGGAATTTTTCTGGGGGGGGGTGGGGGCATAATTGTAATGACATCCATGCTTGGTACCTTTTTGACAGTGTCATGAAAGGGAAGAGGCATAGCCATTATCACATAAAGCCAGGGTGAATAGCGTTTTCACAACTATGGTGTCAGGAATATATGTTTGTATTCCTGACACTATAGTGTTCCTTTAAGCAAATTAAAGGACCATTCTGGTCACCATAACAACTTCACCTAAATGAAAATGCTATGATGCCAGGAAGCCCCTGGGTGCTCGCTTTCCTTTAAGGGGTTAAATCGCTCTCAAATGGTTTAACCCCAAAGGCTTCCTCCAGCTCCAGGTCGCTCAGTGGTATTTGGCTTCTGAAACAGAGTGTCAGGAAGTGCAGATTGACGTCAGGCATGGGTGCCGCTGATTGGCTAGAGTGGACAGTTGACGCTCTAAGCCAATCGCTAGTTCCCGGTTCATAAAATATTTTTACTTTTTTATGAATGGGGAGCTACTGATTGGCTTAGAGTGCCAGCTGACCGCTCTAGCCAATCAGCAACACCCCTACCCAACGGCACTCTGTGCTTCCTGACACTCAGTAAATAAAAGTGAACACATTAATACTGATATTTTTTTACCTTTGGAGATGAGAAGGTCCAGCGTTTCCCTGCCTGGCCCAGGTACCAAAGCCTTATGATGTGGTGTCCAGAATAAAGTGGAGGGTTCACTTCATTTGTCCTTCCTGCTCCAATCTCCTTTTCCTCTCCTTCATTTGACAGTCTTTTTTTTTCTTCTGACACTGTTTTCTATCCTTGGCCCCTTCTGCTCTTTTACCTTTCTGCTACTTTCTGCTTATTTTGCGTCCTTCTGCTCCTTTCTCATTCTGATCCCTTTCTGCTCCTTGCAGACCCTTTCTGCTCCCTTTTCTATTTTACCTTTGTGCTCCTTCTGCCCCTTCCAGCTCATTTCTGACCCTTTCTGCTCCTTCTACTTTACCTTTGTGCTGCTTTACCTTCCAGCTCCTTGCTGACCCTTCCTGTTCATTTCTGTTCCTTTGTGCTCCTTCTCCTACTTTACCTTTTGTGCTCCTTACTGTCCCTTCCAGCTCCTTGTTGCCCCTTTCTGCTCCTTGATGTCCCTTCCTGCTCATTTCTGTTCCTTCTCCTTTTCTTACTTTACCTTTCTGCTCCTTGCTGACTCTTCATGTAGGCTGTCTCTCCCATCCCTCACTTCCATAGGCGTGCGCACGGGGTGTGTCAGGTGTGCCTGGGTACACCCTAATCCCCGCGGCACGCCAATGGATTGAGACCGGCAGGGGAGATCTCTGGATCTCCCCGGCCGGCTCATGCAGAGCCGACGCTATCCGAGCGGCGGCTCTGGTCTAAGCCTCCATGGACCGGTGGGGAGATCAAAGTTCTACGTCACCGGTCCACAGCAGCATGGAGGGAGGCAGCAGAGAACCCGGGCTAGAGTTCACTCTCCACTGAACCACCAGGGAAGGCAGCAGGACTGGGATATTAACTAATCTGCCCCCACCTCCACCCAAACATACAGCACACACACACACAGCCCACAAACAGCACCCACACACATACATCACCCTCACACACAGCACACACACACATACAACACACACACCCAGCACACTAACAGCATCCTCACAAACACACAAAACACACACACAACACCCACACAGCACACTCACACACACAGCACACAAACAGCACACTAACAGGACCCGAACAAGCACGCACACACAAACACCCTCTCACACACACAGCACACTATCAGTTCCCTCACACACAGCACACAAACAGCACCTTCACACACACACACAGCAGTGTGTGTGTATATATATATATACATACATATATACACACATACATATACACATGGCGTGTGTTTGTGCTTTAGGGTGCACACCCTAATGCAATAGGCTGCGCACGCCTATGCTCACTTCCCTAATCTATAGGCTGCCCCCCCATGCCTCTCTCCCCTAATCTATAGGCTGCTGCCCCCCCAGCCTCACTCCCCTAATCTATGGGCTGCTGCCCCCCCCAGCCCCACTCCCCTAATCCTTAGGCTGCTGCCGCCCCAGCCTCACTCCCCTAATCTATAGGCTGCTGCCCCCCCAAAAATTAACAAAATCATACCTCAAAGATACAATAGACCTACTTAACAAACTCAATACTATCACATGGAAAGAAAACTACATCCTTATCATGTGTGATGTAAAATACACTATTATTCCACATAATAAAGGTACCACAGCCATTAAAATTATTCTGGAAAAATATAATGATATGAACCCAACCCAAGTAAATTTTATAATAGAGGGCATAAACCTAATATTACATAACAATTACTTTTGGTTTGCCAACTCTTTCTACATACAAACAAACAGCACAGCTATAGGAACCAGGTTTGCCCCCAGCTATGCCAACCTCTTCATGGCAGAATGGGAAAATAGATATATATGGGAGGGGCATGGCTGTGGAGCAACCCTGGTCTCCTACTTTAGATTCATTGATGATCTTTTATTTATTTGGGATGGCCCCATATCCAAAGCAAAAGATTTTATCAATTATTTAAATACAAATACAGAGGGCATTGTTCTAACAGCCAATTTTAGTCAAAAGGAAGTAACCTATTTAGACTTAGTGTCATGGAGTAACACTTCCGGGTTCGGCACTCAGCTGTGAGGAGCCGGACCCCGCCCCCCTCTGACACAGCTCTGACGGTATTTAGGGAGACTGGGCCAGAGAGAGGGTGCTTGGTGATTGTGTGTGAGCTAATGTGTGAGCTGCCTCAGCGAGACCGCAGGCTCCACAGGCTCAGCTACTGGGAGCTACTTCCACCAAACTTACCTCTCCACAAGCTCAGACAAGTCGTTCCAGCCTTTGAGCCAATGCAAGGATTACTGCATGCCATAAAGGATTACTGGAGAATGGATACTTTGCTACTTTACAACTGGACCATATCTCTGAACTATTGGAGGACTACACATTGTGATAAGGTGAATGGGGTGGTCTGTGAGGGAGTCTATATCTCGACAGAATTGTTCAGAGAGGCATATGATTTTTAACCCCAGGGGGAGTGTATGTTTCTGTGTGTGTAACCAGAATGAATATTTAGTTATGGGCCCCTGGGGTGGAGCATTTGGAGAGCAGGGTGGGCCAGTGCTCCACTCCGCAGTTTAGCAGTTTTCTTGGAAGACATAGATCCAGCCCAGGGTTTTGGACTGTCTCCAACCTACTGCTCAGCTGCAGGTAATCGGCTGCAGCAGTGGGAATAAATCCCTCCCTGCTAGGCAGGTAGGGAAAGAATGTTTTGTTTCTCTCTGAAAGGCTGGAAGCAGCAGGCTGGCTAAATACTGGAGTGCTGAGAGTCGACAAAGACTTTAGGTTGGTGAAACCAATATTGTTTTGTTTAGTTTAACCCTGAGAGATAGGGAACCTAATGTCAGTTAGTGCTCAGACGAGCTAGGTTTTTGTTTATAAGGTTTTGTGTTACATTTATGTTTTCATTTACTGCTGTATCCTGTGTGGATTTACAAATAAAGTGCCTGGAGTATATGCAATTACAAGGACTGTGCCTATTGTTTACCCTAGAGGACCGTGCTACCTGCAAACAAGGATCACAACATATTAACCTTAAGTATATCTTTCAGCTATTTGACTACAATATCATTTAATAATGAACTAATGCTTGCTTACTCAAATCTTCAAGCTACTAATTATATGGAGGACAACTCCCATCATGCTTATTCACTCAATGCCTCAAGCTACTAATTATATAGAGGACAACTCCCATCATGCTTATTCACTATGAACTGTTCTTGCTTTGCAAATATTCTTAGCTACTTGCTTATTGTTTTTATTGAAGATTATTCTCATGAACTTAAAGAATGTTACTTAATGCATCTCTGAGGAAATATGTAATAATGAACTTTGTGTTGTTGATTACTTGCACTTCTTCTTATTGGATTATTGCCTAAATGCAATTCATTTAAGTTTAACAGTTATTAATACTTTGAATCAAGTTACCAATGATTCTCTCCTTTCTTAAAGCTTCAGCTTTGATAGTTTAAAGATTCTCCATTTCTTCACTGTCATTAGGGAGTTTACAAGCTGCAGTTGAGTTCCAACCCAAATCATCTAGCGTAACACTTAGATATTTATATTAAAGACTGCACTCTTTTAACAAAAACACATTTTTTTAAAAGTATATGCTAATACTTTTATTAAAAACAAAACAGTGAGTAAGCGCTGACTAATATGTAGGCAGCAACCCTATAAGGGAATCCCTCAAAAAACCCTTAGAAATAACACTGAAAAGGAGAAAGAATAAGAAATAAGTGCTGCACCAAGGAGAACTTGATATGAAAAATAACAAATAGACTGAGAGAGTGAGGAGATTTTAAAAAGTCTTATCTAAAATGTTCTTGTTGGGATCGTAGAATCTATTCGTGCTTGATCCAGAACAATAGTGCTTTATGTTTTCCTCCGTATGGATCCGCTTGTAAATAGAAGATAAAAAAAGTAGAGAACCATATAGTGCAATATGCTTCAGAATAAAAGGATAAAAATAATAAAAGGCTGAAAAAAACCTCACATTTATCAGAGCGTTACTCGCTCTGGTATGAAGGGCGTACAGCGGTTTAATCCCCGCTTATGGGATATACGGTGAGCTTCC
Organism: Pelobates cultripes; assembly: GCA_933207985.1. Taxonomy (NCBI): domain Eukaryota; kingdom Metazoa; phylum Chordata; class Amphibia; order Anura; family Pelobatidae; genus Pelobates; species Pelobates cultripes. The sequence continues at coordinate 177,834,391 of OW240916.1, read as the reverse complement.
TCCGTCAATGGTATATTCAATACTCGGATAAAGAGAAACAGCCAATAGTGTACACTGAGTAAAATATTGATGGTAAAATAAAATGGGTACTCACAAGACAGAAGCAGACCAACTGCTCCTAAACGTTAGCGCTGGTGGTATGATACCCACCTAGGATTGCTTGGAGTCCAGGATGTAGAGAAGATGCCAGGTAAAAAAATATAAAACAGTGTGTATAAAAAGATAAATGGCACAAATAAAAAGTAACCAAATATACTTTAATATATAAAAATACACAAAATAATATCCATAAACGCGTTTCGCCAACACAGCGTTATCAGTATGGAGTAAGAACCTGATACCTGGCATTCTTTTTATACATATATTATCTTAAAACTTTGGATTTCTATTATATACATCCAGACTAGTTCCAGATGTCTATTAGTACTATTTAGAAGAGATCGCTGTGTAAATACATGTGATATCCGGCGATCCCTATTCAGCATTTAGCACTTTTATAATCTCTATAATTATATATGCAGAAAATATGCAAGATTACACCTTGAATTGTTTGTTTTAATTCACTTTTATATTAACTCCTCTTTTTTCTTACTGGACTTTTGCCATTATCCAAAATGGCGTTACCATCACTTCCTGTATACACCATTATGGAGACACCCACCAAACCAGAAGTGATGTAAAGAATGACCTGAAACCAGAAGTATAGACTTGGTTCATTGGACTTTTGCCCTTATCCAAAATGGCGCTATCACTTCCTGGACATATCATCATGGAGATATCCACCAAACCGGAAGTGATGTAACAAATGACCTGGAACCAGAATTACAGACTATACACACCAGAACTGAATATTGAAATTAAGAGACTATTTAAACATCAACTGACCTGAACAGCAGACATTCACTTTTGAGAAAGCTGTAAGCGAAACATGTCAAGTGGATATTAAGGATTGCCTACAAGGACTGGTTTTATTTATAGTTCTTTTTACTATATAGTTCACTTTTAAATAGTTTTATTCATTCTGTTTATTAATAAAGATTCTGTTTTAATACCCAGTCACTCTTGAGCTCCTTATACTCTCACCATCACTCTGCTGTTCCGGATCTACATATATCCCTAGGTGGGGATTGTTCCACCTAAAGCTCCATACACTAGAGCAGGTCATTGCTCTAGCAAATGTAAGCAGGTCAAATATTATTTACTTTTCCTACTTTTACATACGTACTGTACCATTGGTATACATCCTTGTTTTTTTTCATATGATGAACCACACTACCTTGGAAATCTGATACCAGCAAAAAGAAATCCTTAGACAGGGTTTGTTCCGTCCAGGCTCCTAAAATAGAGCTTTTTAAGCTCTGGAAAACAGTAAGACACATAATTACGAAATCTGCTGCTACTTGTGTATGTATGATTTTATAATAATTCTTAGCGCTGTCCACCTAATTTACTAGCTTGTTTTGTTCTATTGTTCACAAGTGTGGCAAACCTAGCCACTTGGACAATAACTAGAGACTGGGCCTTTAAGGGTTGCCAATAGGTCGGGCGAGATATGCGCTTTATACTGATGTATATGTTAATGTATTCTCTGTGTTACCTGTACTGCTGTTTCCGCCGAATGCAAATGGCGGTTTTGTATGGGGATTTTCCTTCGTTTCACGAACGGCACTTTAGAAAGCCGTTCGTGAACCGAACGTGATACCCTCAAATAGCCCACACACTTAGAGGCGTGTGGCGCTAGTTAACCGATTGCAACATTGTTGCAATCGGTTATTAGAGGCTCTCCTGGGTGGCCGTCGTTCGACTACCGACCATGCGGCGGTCGGCCATCTTGGATCCCTCGTTCGTCAGCGGGTCCGTGTCGTCGAACGCATACCATTACCAATGGTTATTCGACGGCACGAACACCGCTGAGCCTCCCAGACGTTCGGGAGTTTCAGGACCAGGTTCACGAAAAGCAATCGGTCCTTTTTGTAGGTTTTGAAAGAAATGTGTTTTCTGTGCGGCGTTCGGTTATTTTGGCTGGGATCTGAGCGGCAATCTCACGAATGATGCGCCCAGACCCCAGCTAACTACCGAACGTCCATTCGTGTAAATCCACCGTATATTTTAAAAGTTATGCATTTTTATATGAATTGCCAGTTCTGCTGCACGAGGGATAATCCCCTTTACGGTGCATTCTGGGAGGATGATCCCTCTCGTGCAGCAGTGCCTGATGGGAGAAATATGTCATACTGTAAGTCCCCCATGTAGTCCCCTCTGGGAGTGCCCCTGGGAAAGGACTCAGGAAACCCCTTGCATGGGGACTTGTATAAATTGTCGTGCCGATTAAAGGATTGTCAGTTGACTCCCAAAACTGTGTCTCGTCCGGTTATTGGGAGGTTGGGGATATTGCCTTGGTGTTTTCAGCGCTTGACTGTGGATTCGTTTCTGGACCAGCGGAATTCGTGGATTTTATATTGGCGTTCCGCTACAACAAGGTAAAAGGAACTCCTTGTTGGTGAATAGCTGCTTTATTGGATAGAGAGCACTTATCACTTTATTCATCATTGCACAACTGACTCATATGCTTGGTATTAAGTGGAAACTTCATACAGCATATAGACCTCTGAGTTCTGGGAAGGTGGAAAGGATGAACAGAACTATAAAGACCCATTTGGCGAAAATGTGTCAAGAGACTTAAGAGACTCTAGTGGAATGTTCTTTTGCCAATAGCTCTGTTGCGCATACGCAGTACTCCTACCAGGAGAATGGGTCTGTCTCCTTTTGAAATTATGTATGGGCTTCCACCTCCTATACTCAGTAATCTAAGGGGGGATTTGAGTCAGCTGGGTGAAGGAATTACTCGGCAGCAGGTTGTAGAGTTGAGTAGACCTATGGAGGAAGTACAGAAATGGGTACAAGATAGGTTACCTGTGAAGATATATCCACCTGTTCATTCTTACCATCCAGGAGATCAAGTGTGGATAAAAGAATGGAATAGTGTTCCATTAGGTCCGGAATGGAGAGGTCCTTATGATGTTCTTTTGTCCACTCCAACAGCTGTAAAGGTGGCAGAAGTGACTCAGTGGATTCATCACTCTAGGGTTAAACCAGCGGCAGACTCTTGGCAAGACATTCCAGACCCTGAAAATCCTTGCAAGATCCGGTTAAAGCCGGTGACTCAGTCGGAGTGAGTGCGAAGTATTGGGACATCGTGGTTGAAAGTACTATTTCGAGACCAGCAAGTAGGTATTTTGACGGCCATAATAGCCTGACCATCTGCCTATGTGTCATAAGCCAGAGTGTCTCGAAGAGATCTCTGTGAAGGAAAGTGAGGATCAGAAGAACGCCAATCCTTGCAGCCTTCACAGTCAGGAAGCTGAGGTGCCGTCGCACGGTCGAAGAGATAAGAATGATGATTTCAGGAATAATAAAACTTTTTGTGTGTTTATGTATTGTTATAAATTTTCAGGAAGGTAAGAGTACAGACATACAGAATTGTGATAGTTGCATTAATACTACAAAAACAGGTAATCAAATATCCCAAACTCTTATTTGGCACTCACAGTATGAATGTAAGGGATCAGTATCTAAATGTAGATATTTAGATATTGATTACAGTGTGTGTCACCCAGCAGAAGGAGAGCCTAAATGTTTTGATCCCCAATTCCAACCCTGTATAATTTGGTTGGTAATTCGGAATAGTAACTCTCAGGGGATCTTGATAAATAGGACGGTGATAAATACCATACATTCTACGGGTATTCTACTATTTGATGCATGTAAGGCGATCTCGGGTAGTGGAAAACCTTGGAATGTGCTTGGTAATCTAAAGTGGGAACGAACATATGGGTCCAATTACAAATATTTATGTCCCAGTAAAAGATCTACTGACCCTGATAGCCCAAATAAAGATTTTAATTTCTGTCCATATTGGTCTTGTGTGGGGTGGGCAACCTGGGGTAGACCAAGATATGATTATCCAAAGGTTGCCTACCACACCACATTGTAAATCTATGGAGTGTAATCCGGTCCATATGACCATTTCTAATCTGCAACACTTCATAGACAAGTTCGGAAATCTATTTGGGTTCCAAATATACGGAACAGGGTTCGATCCTGGGGCTATTATATATGTAGGCATTAAAACGGAGACAGTAGCAACCCAAACTCATCAGGTTTTTCATTCCTTCTATGATGAGATGAGTATTGAGGATAAAATTCCCCATAATGTTAAGAACCTATTTGTAGATTTAGCTGAGAGTATTGTGGGTAGTCTTAATGTAACTAATTGCTTTGTATGTGGAGGTACTAATATAGGAGACCAGTGGCCATGGGAGGCAAAGGAAGTATGGTACCCTGGTTCTGAGACAGATGAACAACAGATACTTTCTCAGTCTGATCATCAAGTAAGTACTAGAGGTAAATCAGGCGGTTAAAAACCTCTATTATAGGTCATGGTTGTGTAGCTAGGAAAGGGATAATGTATAACACGTCTGTAGGTGAGTTAACATGTTTGGGACAAAAGGCTTATAATGATAATACAAAAGATACTACTTGGTGGTCAGCTTCAAATGTCTCGGAACCTACTAATCCGTTTGCCAATTACACTAATTTGAAAGAGGTATGGTTTGATTTATCTGCTACATCCAATTGGAAAGCCCCAGCAAATCTATACTGGATCTGTGGTAAGAAGGCATATTCAGAGTTACCACAAGACTGGGAAGGGGCATGTGTACTAAGTATGCTCAAACCATCCTTTTTCTTGTTGCCAATCGAAACAGGAGAGACATTGGGAGTTAAGGTTTATGATGTAAATCATAAAAAGAAGTGAGCATCTTTGAATATAGGTAGCTGGGAGGATGATGAGTGGCCTCCCCAACGTATTATTAATTATTATGGACCGGCTACTTGGGCAGAAGATGGTACTTATGGATATAGAACCCCACTATATATGCTTAACCGTATTATAAGACTACAGGTGGTAGTTGAGATTATCACCAATGAGACAGCACAAGCGCTCAATCTCCTAGCTAAACATAATACTTGAATGAGATCAGCCATCTATCAAAAAAGATTAGCTCTGGACTACTTATTAGCAGTAGAGGGAGGTGTATGTGGGAAGTTTAATCTAAGTAACTGTTGTCTGCACATAGACGATGAAGGGCAGGCAGTGGCTGAACTTACCAGTCACATGGTTAAACTTGCGCATGTACCTACTCAAGTCTGGAGTGGGTATAACCCAAGTAGCTGGTTTGGAAGTTGGTATGAGTAGCTTGGAGGGATTAAGGCATTAGTTGGAGGACTAGTATTTATTATATTCCTATGTCTCTTTCTGCCCTGCTTAATTCCATTAGTGGTCAGGTCCATACGAAGTGTTAAAGACAGCACTATTGAGAGGAAGACAGCTGCCCCTGTAATGGCTGTCTGTAGATATGTGACTTTTAGCCCAAAGAAAGCATATTCAGGATGGGGAATGTTGAAAGAATATGCTAAAGATGCTTACGAGGTCTGTTCTGGTTCATGGCTACTTGAGAGGTGTTGGCAAATTATGATTGGTGATGCATCGGGAATTATTTTAAATCAGAAGCATCAAAGGGGGGAATGTGATGGAATTCCAGTAAAATAAAAGTTTAGTAGGCCAAGATTACCACGTGGCATATGTAGGTACATGTGTTTGTAGTATCAGTTAGTTAGTTACACATAGCTAAGATACTGTCATCAATGTACTGAGCATGTGCAGGAATGTAGGAACTGAAATCACACTCCCTTCCCTTTGTTTCGGATGAGCCACGTGGTCAAAGCGGATGAGCAAGTCTAGACTCTGTTCATTGATTGGTTAAGGGTATGTGTGGGTGTAGCTATTTATGGGAGGAGCTATAGTGCTATATAAGGAATGTACTCCATGTGTTCGGGGCTCAGATCTGTTGTGGAATGTTAGTCCATCTGAGACCCGATCGGTACGTGAATAAAGGCCTCTTACTTCCTGAATACCTGTGTCCGGCTTCTGCACGCTTCCACGGTTACACTGTCACCAGGTCTCGACCCTTGATGTGAAAGATGGCTTCTCCGATTGTGCCCGGGTCACCAGGTGATGTGACCTTGTCGTCAACCTTCAGCCGCAAATAATGCGTCATCCGCCACCAATTCCGTAACATAACCAAATAGTCTTTTTGCTCCCTCATGACCCAGAATTAACTTATTACGCTGGCCAAATTGTGGGCCAAACTAGTCGTATAACAATTGGGTCCTGTACTCCCAGTTGGGCTACGGGATCCGTGACTGTGGTAGGCCAGGTACTCCTAAAGGACATCCGATCAGGGTACCAAACTCGTGATCGACTACTCTGAAGATTGTGAAGCCTAGAAATTCCAAAATGAGGGGGAACGTAAATAGAGGTCGCGATTCCCCTTCAAATGTATCCTCGTCAAGAAGTGCAGAGTGGTCCGAACCCTAGAGGTAAATGGGACCTGTATAAATGAAGAAGAGTCGTCACGTGCTGTAGTCGCAGGTGGACCATAAAGGAGTCGAAGTGGTTCGAAGAATAGACAGATTGGGGACAACCGGATTTGTCCCGGTGAGTGAGTCTGGATCAGGATTACCTCTGTAAGACTGTTGACTAATAGGGATAGAGTGGAATAATCCAAATAATTGCTTGTACGATCCCGCTCCAGTCCAGTCCTGTCAAAAGTCAGTGGAGGGACTTATGATATGCACGTCACATTCAAGATATGGTCTAATAGAGTGAGGCCTCTAAGTCCCTGTATTCCTTACTGATATGGCATGTTATTTCCAAGAGTAGTCCTTAGACCAAAAGACCCAGGCATTGAATTCGAGGTCCGAAGTCTAGGTATCCCCTGGGGAATACCTCCCCTCTTGCCTAGAGACCCGTAAACACATAGCGTTCTCTAATACGTAGATAAGACGTAAAGTCCTCTCGCTAATGACAGCTGGCTTCAAAGAAAGATATAGCGAAAAACGGGGAATCTAGCTTCAACCGTCTGAAGCAGAAGCTGCCCAGGTTGAGAACGTCGGCCGTCTGATCCGAAACCGACACAGGACCTGAGCAGTACTCCAGCGGTAGGTTGCGTCCCGACTTTGTAATGTCTGTGTAGGGGTCGATGACATACAGGGTTCCCCCACAGAGTCCAAGCAGTCCTCCTTGTTGGTACTTGAATAGGTGGGTTAGTGAAAATCCAAACCAGGACAGATCCTGTGAGGGTATTAGTGTATAGAAGGAGGGTCCTCCATATTCGAATCATGTTCTCCAGATATGTTCTCAGAGGAGTAGAGGTAGTTCTGCTACCTGTCCTAAGACTGTTAACGACCAGTGACCCAAAATCTACCGGGCCTCCGGACTTTCCATGCGACCCATGCGTACGGTGTATCTGCAGACTGGGTTGTGGGCCTTCCCCAGTCTTGTCACCGAGTAAGGCGGTGCATGTTTGCTCTATGAAGGCCTCAAAATCTCATGTCACCTTGATAGGGGAAAAAAACTGTCTGAGCCGTTTGTCCATAATGGTCTGTATAAACCTAAATAGTGTGATAGCTTGTTTCATAAAACGCAGATTATACCAAAAACTACACTCTTGTAATAACTGAGGTTAATACATTAGCAGTACAACCTCTGGGAGTACATTCAATAGGCAGGTATAGGGGAATCAACCAAGTGGGCCAATCCTAGGAGCTGTATTCAAGATTTCAACAGCCCACAAGGTGGGGAATCCCCCCCCAGTACTACCTCTGAATATCTCCCGAGTGGGATACAGTGGCACCAATCCAGCAGATCCATTATAGAAGCTGAAATAGTGGAAGCCAGGCTAAAACATGTATACCATGTCCGATCAGGTAGCCCTCTATAACGAAATTAGTATCGCGGTCGTTAGATCTAATAGAGGGGTTCTCTCCGCTCACCCAGTTGTTACGAAGCATCGTCCCCCAGGCATACCGGTGAGGTATCTATAGCCCTTGTTGCAAAAGTTTAAGCCTCAGCAGCAAACACAGTATGTAGCACGTACCTCCATCTAGACTTGGATGTAGGAGGGAAGCCTCTCTCTGAAGGCACCGGTGTCCTGTACTGGCACAAGCCTGTGTGATGAATAAAGGGGGAGTACAGTAGCGGGTTGAGTGTATGAGAGAGCCGCACTCTCTAATGATGTACTTGAAATCTGTGTCAGCATCAGGCTGATAGCATGAGAGAGTAGCTAGTAGCAGAATTAGCCCACTAGTAGCAGAATTAGTGTCTATCTCAGTGTCCAGCTCCTTCTACAAAAGTGGGTCATATTCAAAACATGTCATCTGCATCAATATCAGCTTCGGGCTGGGGTTGAGGGGGGGTCGCGCCCTTAAAAGAAAATTTTGTGTCCGGTTCAGTCTATGAGAGGGGTTCACTCTCTAGTTATGTAAATTAATAGCAACCTCGGGCCGAGGTTCTAGAAGGGCTGCACCCTCTTACAATCCAACAAGAGTCCATTTCAGACTGAGACTGACTGAATGTAAGGTTTCACCCTTTAATAATATCAGCGTAGGACTGAGTTCCTGAGAAAGGTCCCCCTCTAACCACGAGATCTCTCTCTGTATCAGTCACCAGAGAGTTGGATTCAACTGGGGAAAAAAACAGACCAATGGTAGTCAGAGTAGCATTCAACCCCGGGCCGTGCCCGTGAGGTAAATAACTGCAAGGGAGGTTGAGAAAAACTGCAACAGCTAGAAACTGAAGGAAAACTGCCGATGGACTGCCCGGATCCCACGCGCGCGCCATCCAGGATGACCGCTGGTAGCCTGAGGAAACTGGAGACGTTCTCCGTGATCCACAAGAGCCCAGGAGGTCCGAAGAGGTCAAGACCGGCCTCTCGACATCCAGGGCGAGAGAAAATGGAAGGCAGAAAGAAAGAAAAGTGACAGAACTAAAATAAAGGTTCAGACAGATTCAAAATACGTACCTCAAAAGGGACAGAAATCTAACGGACAGGAAAGGCAAGACAGGGAATTCCAAGGGAGGGAATTAACAGAAAAGGTTCCCAAAGACCCCCCATGAATATCACAATAAATAAGTAAACATCCCCAATAACAAGCAGGGGAAAGCATAAAGTGTACCAAATAAGCAGTAATCCATAAAAAAGTAAACATAGCAACTATAAATCATAATAAAATCCCAAAGCCACCAACTAAAAGCAGGAGGCAGTGGTACTCTGACCTGTACTGATGCGGAGCAGCAAAGAAAGAGGAGATGATGTATAAGAAGGGGAGTTTTATAGAACTTAATTTTTTTTCTGATTGGTTGTGCTGTGGAGTTCTAGTAAAGAGAGGGTTAAGCAAATATGAAGCCTCCTGTCATGTTATAAAATTCTTAAAGTATTTTCATGGTGGTTTCTGAAAGCAGATAGACTGTGATACTGTGCTGTAACTTTGGACACATTCCTCTCACTGTGTATTCAGCCGTTACAAAGTTGTCTTAGAGTTATTTCCTATCTGTGAATCAGGGTCTGGATTAAAGGACCACTATAGTGCCAGGAAAACATACTCGTTTTCCTGGCACTATAGTGCCCTGAGGGTGCCCCCACTCCCGTCTGGCTCTGGAAGGGGGAAAGGGGTTAAAACTTACCTTTTTCCAGCGTCGGGCGGGGCTTGCTCTCCTCCTCCGATCCTTCTTCTCTCCTCCCCGTCGGCTGAATGCGCATGCGTGGCAAGAGCTGCGCGCGCATTCAGCCGGTCACGTAGGAAAGCATTCATAATGCTTTCCTATGGACGCTGGCGTGCTCTCACTGTGAAAATCACAGTGAGAAGCACGCAAGCGCCTCTAGCGGCTGTCAATGAGACAGCCACTAGAGGAAATAGGGGAAGGCTTAACCCATTCATAAACATAGCAGTTTCTCTGAAACTGCTATGTTTATGAAAAAATGGGTTAACCCTAGCTGGACCTGGCACCCAGACCACTTCATTAAGCTGAAGTGGTCTGGGTGCCTAGAGTGGTCCTTTAACCATGAATAACTGCATGTAGTGGTGCAGATAGATAAAAATAGACATAAAAGTTATATATAAGTTATAAGACGGGTTATATTCATAGGAACATGCCTGCTATAAATTTCTAAGCTCCTATTATATAGACTGTATTGCATTAACTTAAGCGTTAGAGAAGCCATAAGAAAAATAGAAGTCAGTTTGCAAATCCTGTCTGATAGTCAAATGTGCCTCGAGGGCACCCCTAAGGCAAAAGTCCTATAATAGGATCATCTCATGTGCCTTTGAGGGCACCCCTTAAAAAAGACCTGCCTATTCTGCCTTTAGCCCCCCACTAGCAGTAGAGTAAATAGTAAAATCTTGCGGACTGCTCTATCCCTAGATGTACAGAACGTCTAGATGACAGGTAAGTGTTCTGTCAGTATAATCCTCGGCAGTTGCCGTCTAGGTGTCCTGAGCTACTGATGCGCGCGTTTCACCAGGATCGCTCATCAGAGGGGAACTGAAGACAGGTAAGTGTCTAATTTTTAAAAGAGCAACTCACCAATGGTTGGCTGAGCACTTTGTCCAGCCCCCAATCGGGAGAGGAGGGCGTCCTCTTTTTTGCAATTTGTTTAACCCTTAAGTTGCTTGCCAAATATGTGACAAATAAAAAAGAATAATAGAAGACTCAATTGGAGTGAATTAATATCATTAATAAGTTATAATACACGTCTCATACGTATGTTATGGACTTTAATGATAGATTGAAAATATGTTATATCAACATTAAGATAAAAAGAGAGAGAGTAGGTAATCCTTTTTTGACCAAGGTATCAATTTTAGCTGAATAATCCAAGATTTTAGGTATACTAAGCAATTACTCAGTCTCAAGTGTTATTATCCTTTTTTCCTAAAATAAGATGTGTTGGGTAGCTCTGATTAATTAAATTCTTATTTGTTTACATAGAGTGTGTAAGAATATGTTGTACTGAAAGTGAATGCTAGTCTCCCTATATCGTGTACTAGGGAATGCTTCTGCCAATTCAGGTGAGGCAGTAGCTATTATCATATTTTAGGAAAAAAGGATAATAACACTTGAGACATACTCAGTAATTGCCTAGTATACCTACAATCTCGGATAATTCTGCTAAAATTAATACCTTGGTCAAAAAAGGATTACCTACTCTCTCTCTTTTTATCTTAATATTGATATAACATACTTTCAATCTATCATTAAAGTCCATAACATACGTATGAGACATGTATTATAACTTATTAACTATATTAATTTACTCCAATGGAGTCTTCTATTATTCTTTTTCATTTATCACATATTTGGCAAGCAACTTTTGTTTTGTTTTTTTAAATCATTTTATTGGTTCATAAGATGAGCAGTCATCCCACGCAGGGGAGGTAAGCTAACCATATTAAACATACGTCAGAGGCATATACCACAAAGTGTATTATAGATCACATTAGAACAGTTGATGCCTAGCAAGGCGAAAAGGTTACAGTATGTGAACATAGATAGTGTACAATTAGCAGTACTAGTGATACGAATTATCTGCATATTTTTTTACCCTTTCCTGACTACCACCCCAACTATGTATGATCAAAACTGTGCAACCTTCTATTGGGGTAATAACATATACGCGATATGAAAGTCTGTAACCAGCTCCGCCTGTCCCGAGTAACTGCCCCGCGTGAATGGTTCTCCGCCCCATAGGAAATTCTAGCAAGGTGGTTCCCCTCCCCTCTATCCCATCCCCCCGCCCTGTCCCCCCCTATGGCGCAGAGAACCATTCACGCAGGGCGGTAACTCGGGACAGGCGGAGCTGACTTTCATCTCGCGTATGTTATTACCCCAATTGATTATACATAGTTTGCGGTTATATATGTAACTCTGGTTTGGGCCGTGAGGCCTAGCATTTGACAGACGAGGTTACACATTAAGCTACAACACAGAAAAAAACGAGACATAAGCCTGGGAGTGTTGAAGTCCTGACTACGCGGAGTTCCGTGGTGTAACGGCACCCCCAGGCATAAAAGGGTTAAACCTTCCCCTTCCCCTTCCAGAGACACAGGCAGCTACT
>OW240916.1:177792693-177817491 GCA_933207985.1 Pelobates cultripes | reverse complement strand
TCACTGGTTGTCTAAACCAATTCATCAAAAATAAGTAAATCACTCTTGTATTAGTCACTACATATATGGTACACAGGTAAATCACTATTGAGTTCTGGTACAAAAACTCATATATATATATATATATATATATATATATATATATATATATCTCTCTCTCTCTCTCTCTCTCTCTCTCTCTCTCTCTATATATATATATATATATATATATATATATATATATATATATATATATATATATATATATATACACACACATCCCAGGCTATGTACAATTATATACAGAAATTAGATACAACGTGTATACTGTGTATAAGTTGATAAATGTTCAGATGGATCCATTCCTTAGTAACTCTCTTAACAAAAAAGTGTATATACAGGATTGAAAAAAAATTGACAAATTGAAAAAAATCTAAAGATGCAAAAAATTAAAAAGAAAAAAAATCGGAAAAATTAGAGAAAACGAAAAAGAGAAAAAAGAAAAATGACTAATACTTTGAAAGTTCACTGTACATGTGATAAAGAGATAGTTGGATCTCACCAAATGAGGGTTTTGACCATGGGATTTTTCAATAGCTGTAAATAGTCCGATGGTTCTCGAATATGTAGAGAGTAACATCAATGTCCCTTGGTCTAGAAGCGAGAAAGTGCACCAAATAAATTATCTTCTGGTTGCTGGGCATGTGTATCCGTTAAGCTGGTCTCACTAGCGTCCTGCGTAGTGTGTAAGTGATCGCCAGGCTGCGCGCTCTGGACGGACTGTCCCTTCAATGGCCCCTGAGCACAAGATTGAAACAGCAGCATATAAATACGAGTTCTGGCAGCAAAGCGGCCCACTTCCGTGTTAGCGTCATGACGTTATCATGCATCAGTACGTCATGCGCAATGACATCATTAAAATCAACTTTATCAACAATGTTATACTTAACACAATACTTTATCAACAGTATTACACTTGACACAATATGCTTTTGTAATATACAAGTAACATGATATTATCAAGGTGTCAATCAACATAAATATGGAGACTTAGCTGAAGGGGGAAGGTAGACAATAAAGTTAAGGGAACTGCACATAACTAGAATATATATTGAAACTCCAGAAAGCCATATATAGGAGAGATATTATCCTGGAATTCCCAAAGTAAACAAGTCCTTGCTGTAACAAGGGGTTCTGTTAACGGCCACAACTAGTTTATAGTTAGCCTAAGACTTAGTGGGATGAAAAGGGTATTAACAGAGCTTGGTGGAGCTGCCTACTGTAATAAGTGGCACTAAAAAGGGTTATATTCCATATGGCACATTAATGTATGATGTATGAGTGAATCACTATTCACCATGAATGGTACAAAACTATATTACCGAGAATCTAGTATGTCCCAAAAAGCTAACCACTGGAAATCACAAATGTCCACTATGGTTATAACTCTGTGCTAAGTAGGTTCAAATTAGAGTTAATGGAAAAACATATATAATAATAGTCACTGGTTGCTCACCTGTAGCCGAGGTTCAAGAGTTAAATAAAGAATGAGAGAAAGGCTATGCTGTAATGTAAATGAATAATGTTTTAGGAGAATTATGAGCCAAAATTTCAGAAAAAAAAATAAAAGATAAAAAATAATAATAAAAATATATATAAAAAATATATTATAAAAATTGAAATAAAAAATGAAAAGGACTATTGCTAACAAAAAATATCACTAAGATTGAGGCTCAGCAGTTGTGCAGTGTCCCCAAGTGTCCCGGGATACTCAATGCGAGGGACCCTGGATAATTTCTGCCAGGTAGACGACCTGTGTAGGTCAAACTGTTGCCGAGAAAGGGGATCGGACCAATGTTGGTCTAACGGGAGCACTGTAGAGAGCACAAGGTACAGTCTGAATTGACAATTAAACAGTGGAGTTTAAGTTCACAGAAAGTGCTTTAAATTGCAGTCCTCATTGAGCCCTGTGGGTGACAGTGTCTCCAGGATACTGATCCACTTGGTTTCCTTCTGTAGAAGGAGTCTCTGTCTATCACCACCTCTCCTCAGGGGAGGTACTCTATCGATAACTTGAAACCTTAATTGATTAACTCCATGGCCCTGTGTCTTGAAGTGTCTGGCCACTGGATCCTCACTGGTACCTCATTGTAGAGCTGCCCTGATACTCCTCTTGTGCTCCCCTATCCACTCTTTGACGGGTCTGATGGTCTCCCCCACATATACATACCCACAAGGACACTTTAGGATGTACACTACAAAGTCGGAATTACATGTATAGAAACCATTGACCGGGAATTTTTTGCTGGATCGGGGATGAACAAAGTGTTCCCCTTGATCACACTGCTACAGTGTGAGCAACCTAGACAAGGGAAGGTACCCTTTTTGGGTTCAGAAAAAAATGTGGTCTGCCTTTTTGAACTGCCAATGTCTGATTTAACTAATAAATCTTTAAGATTGGGTGCCCTTTGATATGAAAAAAGTGGGGGATTCTGAAATTCCAACGGCAATTGTGTATCCCCTGCAAAAAGTTGCCAATGTTTCATGATAATTCTGCGTATATCTCTGTTGATCGGGGTATGTGGAGATATAAATGCCATTCTGTCCATCCTACTCCCTTTAGCTGGACCATATAAAATGTCTTGACGTTTCAGATTCTGAACCCTTTCTCTCTGTGTTTGTATGGTTTGTGCAGGGTAACCCCTTTCCATACACTTCTGTGACATGAAGTCCAATCCTGTCATCACTTTCTCTTCTTGTGAGATTATTCTTTTGACCCTAGGTAACTGACTGTATGGTAAACCTTTCTTTAAATGTGTGGGATGGTAACTCTCATACATAAGCAAATTGTTCCGGTCAGTTGGTTTAATATAAAGATCACTATATAGTTGGTCATCTAGTCTACACACTTGGACATCTAAGTATGAAACTGTCACCTTATCACAGTACATGATAAACTTGATGTTAGGGTCTTGTTCATTTAGTGAGTCAAAGAACTCCTGTAGTTGGGCCCTACTGCCACTACAACATACGAACACATCATCAATATAACGTCTCCACACCAAACACTTGGTGTAGAGGGGATGATTGTAGATGCACGTCTCTTCCATATTATTCATATAGATATTAGCGTATGTTGGGGCGACATTAGAGCCCATGGCTGTGCCCTTTATTTGTTTATAATAATTATCCCCAAAAAGGAAATAATTTTCAGTTAGTATGAATCTCAGGACTTCAATTATGTACTTCCTAGTGTCTCTTTGCTGTGCTAAGTTCGGGTCCCTATCCAGTGTCCAGTCTATGGCATCCAACCCTCTCTGATGGTCTATTGAGGTATATAAGGATTGGACATCCATTGTCACCAACCAGAAATCCCCTTCTGGTACTTGGATGTTGTCTAATAGTTTAAGAAATGACGTAGTGTCCTTAATATAAGACTTTTGTGAAGGTACATATTTAATGAGGAATTTGTCCAAAATTTCAGCAGGTTTTTGCAATATAGAGCCTGTCCCACTTACAATGGGCCTGCCTGGGGGGGGGGGGTGGATTTTTGTGGATTTTGGGGAAGTATAAAAGACTGGTATCTTTGGATACTTTACGTTCATATAATTATACTCTCCCTCCGAAATGATTCCTTTGGATAAAGCCCACTTATTCAATGTATCTAATGTTCGTTTAAGAGTGTGTGTGTCTGATCTTGTGGAATGGGTAAATAGTTCATATTGTCCCTAAGTTGTGTTTCTATTTCTTTGATGTAGTATATACGGTCCATGATTACAAGTGCACCCCCCTTTGTCGGCTGGTTTGATCATGATGGATCGATCCATCTTTAAGTTATTAATGTTAGACCAATCTCGTTTAGTGAAATTAATATTTGCCCTATGTGTGTGATTGTGTTTTTTTCTTAATTTGTAAACATCTCTTTTCACCAAATTAGTGAATATGTCTATCGAGGCATTCACACTATGGGAATCCATATTAGCTGCTGGAGGTCAATTTAATTCAGATTTCTTGCTAGTTTAGGGGGGTTAGGTTGAGGATGATGGGGTAAGAGGCTATTAAGAGCAAATGATAAGAGGTGGTGATCTGAGAGAGGAAATGGAGTGTTGCAGAGATTAGAGATTGTACATTAATGAGAGAAAATAAGATCAAGGGCATTGCCAGCTACATGGGTGGGGGACATGGCCCACCATGGTAGCCCAAGGAAGGAGTTCATTGAAAGCAGGTTTGAGGCTACTGAAGACAAGGGTAGGTTAATGGGGTTGTTGAAGTCCCCAAGACTTGGGGATGGACTAAGGAAGGAGAGGAAGTAAGGAAGCCAAGCAGCAAAGTGGAAGAGGGGAACCAGGGGGACGATTGATAACGGCAGTGTTAGCAGAGATGGGTTTGAAAAGGCGAATTGAATGAATTTCAAATGATGAGAAAGAGAGGGAAGGGTGGGTGGGTAGAGGTTTCAAGGAGCAGTGAGGTGAGATCAGAAGCACTACACTACCACCTTTGCTTTCAAAGTGTCTTGGGTTGTGCGAAAATTGAAGATAGAGAGGCAGGGGTAGCGGTGTCAGAGGGAGAGAGCCATGTTTCAGTTAAGGCTAGTAAGTCTAGGGAATGAGAGATGAAAAGGTTGTGCACAGCAGCAGGGCCGGTGCTAGGATTTTCGACTACACAGGCGAAGATGCATTTTGATGCCCCCCCCAAAAAAAAATAAACAATGCATCTTCACCTTTGTGTCTCGTAGCCCCCTTTTGAATTTCTTACCCCCATTAGTGTTGCATATCCACTCTCTTGAATGTCTTATCCCTTTGGCCCCTTTGTGCCTTATACCCCCCTTTAGTGTGTCTCCTACAACACCTCTTATGTATTTCTTACTTCCCCGCCAGCCCCTATCTATCTCTCTTTTTCTCCCACATAGACATACATACAGGCAAAAATACATACATGCACAAATACACAAACATACAGACACACAACCATACAAGCACACAGACATAATTTTTCAGGCACACAGTCACAAAGATATACAGACACACAGTCATAAAAGGCACACAAACAAACACAGTCATACAATCTACACATACAGGTACATTGCCATACAAACACAGACATACATTCATACAGACACAGGCATTCACAGAAATACAGACAGACATAAAGAAACATAGAGATAGGCATACAGAGACATACATACACAGACAAACAAAGAACCCTGCACACTGATACCGTGTAAATGCTCCGGCCATCAACAGTGGTGGATGCTCCGTGTCAGGCGGACATCGCTGGATCCACCAGTAAAGTCTTCAAAAGGAATAAACGCAGGCAACACTCCAATAGTAAGGATGGTATATGTATTGGTAGGTGAACCACCCCATAGAAAGTGTGATGTTTCAGCTCATGCAGCTCTGCTGAGCCGAAACGACGCACTTTCTTTGGGGTGGTTCACCTATCAATAAATATACCATCCGTACTATTGGAGTGTTGCCTGCGTTTATTCCTTTTGAATACATACACACAGTCATACAGAGACATACATACTGTATGTCTCTGTATGACGGTCTGTGTATGTACACAGGATGGCTAAAAGATAGATCCCCATCTGTCGTGCAACTTCAACAATGCTTTGAAAGCTGGGGCTCTACCGATTCCCCATGCTTGCAGGATTGTATTTAGCATGGAGCAGTATTTGTGTGTTTGACTGTAAGCATGTGTTTGTATGGAGTATGTTTGTATGATTGTAGCGGTGTGTTTGTATGTAGTGTTTGCATTTGAATGCAAGCATGCATTTATGTGTAGTGTTGGTTTTTGAACGCAGGTGTGTGTTTATATATAATTTTGGTGTCTGATACAGAGGTGTGTTTGTATGTAGTGTTGACATTTGAATGCAGGGGTGTGTTTGTATGTAGTGTTGACGTTTGCATGCAGGTGTTTATTTGTGTGTAGTGTTGGTGTTTGAATGCTGAGATATATGCACATATACACATACACTGCCACACACGCACACACTGTGATACACATACACAAAGATACACACACTGACACATGCAGATATACATATACACAAACTGATACACATTCAGATAGACAGACACACATATACAGATACACACAAACACTGACAGACATACAGATAAACACACACACAATGATAGACATACACAAATACACAGACACACAGACACACACACACACACACACTGACAGACACTTAGATACACACAGAGACATTCACATACACACACACACACACTGACAGACATAGATACACACACACACTGACAGACAGATACACACACACACACACACACACTGACAGACATACAGATACACACATACACAATGATAGACATACACAAAGACACACTAACAGACAGACATACACACACACACTGACAGACATACAGATACACACATACACAATGATAGACATACACAAAGACACACTAACAGACAGACATACACACACACACACACTGACAGACATTTAGATACACACAGACACACGGACAGAGACATATACATACACACACACACTGACAGACATGGATACACACACACACTGACAGACAGATACACACACACACACTGACAGACATATATACACACACACTGACAGACATAGATACACACACACACTGACAGACATACAGATACACACAAACACAATGATAGACATACACAAAGACACACTAACAGACAGACATACACACACACTGACAGACATTTAGATACACACAGACACACGGACAGCGATACAGATACACACATACACACATACACAATGATAGACATACACAAAGACACACTAACAGACAGACATACACACACACTGACAGACATAGATACACACACAGACCAACAGGTTCAGGAGGGTGGCTTACCTGGGATCCAGAGTGCTGCCTGAGGTAGTTGGGAGTTGGAGGAGCTGGTCCTGCCCAGCCCCCCTCCTCTCTGCCTTCTGCTGCTCTAGTCTTCTTGGGAGGACTTCCTCCCATGCTGACAAAAAGGGGCCGGTGGTAGCTCTGCCCCTGCTGGGCGCCAGCCGCGCTGTGTGCTACAGAGGGAGCAGGGATATGACGTTCAGATCCCCGCCCCCTCCACACAGTCCGCGGCACTGCAGGCTGGCGCTCGGCCACGCTACAAGAAGTGACCGGCAGGAGAGGGGAGCTGTGCGCTTCCCTCCTGCCGGTCAAACGGACATTTGCGCCCCCGGGCCGGTGCGCCCTAAGGCCGCCTGTGCCACCTTATGGACGCGCCGGCCCTGCACAGCAGTATACAATGTTCCAAACAGTTTTACACCTTATATCTCCAACCTTCTCCTGCTTGATATTTGCATTGATGTAAGCATTTATACTATAACAATTCAACAAAATAACTACTCCAACATTGTATTTTATTCTTCAAAATTCTTTATTTTGATTTTAAAGATATCAATTTTGTCAAGTAAAGGCACTGGCTGGAAGGGTGGGGGTTTATCAGACAATTTTCTGAATAACGGAGTGTATGCTTTTCCAAAATGGCCAAACCATGTGGCAATTCCACCATATATGCAGGGCCATACCCTCTGCATTCAAGCACCTCCATAAATTACCATTATTATTGGTTTTGGGGGTTCTGTACCACAAGCTCGGTAGTTTTATATGTTGGTTCCTGAATCAAGCTTTATAATGAGCAATGATGTGTGATATCACAAATAGTATCGTAACCTATCTTGTTGGAAACCCTTGGAGTGCTGATACTTTATTTTTTTTGGTATACATTTTAGTGCTATCTAGCACTGGGTCATAAAACCTGTAAGTAGGAGTGCAAGGCTACATTTTTTATTTTATTTTTAATAATAATAATAATAATAATATTATATAATGTGGCAAAACAATGTTAAACACAGATCTGCACAACAGTCAAGCCATAAGACTTGCTTTTCCCACAGAAATCTCACATTTCCAGTAATGTTACTACTGCAAGGGATTCTGGGTGGGCATATGCAAATTAGTTCAACAAAGAATCCCATTTTGCCTCATTATTCAATTTTAAATATGGATTTCTTAGACTTTGTGTGCTTTATACAACCGCTTTGATGCACAATTCAGGAAGAAATGCAAAGCCAGTGAACCACTAATGGACAGCTGTTTTGTTGTTGAGATTTTATATATATATACACACACACACACACACACACACAGTTTATAACTCCATTTATAAGTCTGATTTATCTTCGGTGGAGGAGTATCTCACCCCTTTCAAACTATCGTGCTGTATTTGAGATGTTTGGTGTTTCTAGGGAAAACCCCTTGCGAGGGAGTTGATTCATTTATTGCACACTTTTTGTGAGTTATCATAATAATTAATTTTCTTACACATAGATGGTAATGTCATATTTAGCACATTCAGTTTTCAGTTAACTGTGAATAAATTTTGAATGTAAGCTCTGCAGTTATTTTAATTGGTTGATTTTTTTTTTTCTTCTGCCTACATCCTTTTCTAAGCCTGCACTACAGAGTTTTGTAATAATTTTGCCATTTTTTTTTTTTTTATAGTCGCCTCATTCAAGTTGTCAAACTCTATCTGTATACTCCATCCTCTGGTTTCTTCAGCAGCTCACTAGCTATGACGGATGGAGCAGCAAAGGTCATAGAGGTAAGCGGGTGTGGATTTCTCATTCTCTCACAATGTTTCTGGTTACCATGTAGTCAATGGTGTATTTTGGAACTGTGCTGCCCCAGGCATGATGGAACTCGGGCACCCTCTAATTTAAATTTGCCCCACCCCTTCTTGTTAAAGACTAACACACACTTTGACTGACAAACACTCTCAGATACACTGACTTACACATACACGCTCGCAATGACTTGACACTCACTGACCTACACCTACCCACACTCACTCACTCACAGAAACACACACACTGTGAGATATTCACTGACACACACTGACATACTCGCTGACATTCACTCACAGACACACTCACTCACAGAAACACACACACTGTGAGCAGGGCCGGATTAACATAGGGGCTGATGGAGCTGCAGCTCCAGGCCCAGGCCCATGGAATAGGCCCATTGATTTTATTAAAAAAAAAAAAAAATTTTTTTTTTTTTTTTTTACATTTTTTTTTTTCCACACACTACTCTTAGGGATTCCACCTGGCTTTTATTTTATTGGCACAGCCAGTATTTGAGGCTTCCTGGCTGGTGCCAATATTACAGTGATACTGGCAATACAAATGCTGGTATTTTTCTCAGTAAAAAGAGATTACTATGCAATACCAGCACTGGCCAGCACTGTGTGTGGAGACAG
Source organism: Pelobates cultripes (assembly GCA_933207985.1). Classification (NCBI taxonomy): domain Eukaryota; kingdom Metazoa; phylum Chordata; class Amphibia; order Anura; family Pelobatidae; genus Pelobates; species Pelobates cultripes. The sequence goes on along the minus strand of OW240916.1, from coordinate 177,808,224 downwards.
GCAGGGATAGGAAGTTGCAGCATATCTCTCCCTGCCTATCTATACTCACTGATCTGTAGGGGTGCAGCTACAGAGAGTCCAGACAGCAACTCCCACCCTGCAGAGACAGCCTACAGCTCAGGGAAGTAAAGGATGGGGGGAAAGGCTGCAAGGAGACATGGGGACACTGAGACACTAATGGGCACTGGGAGACATTATGACACAGACACATGGGGACACAGTGTCCCCATGTCTCTCAGTGCCCCCAGTCTGCCAGTGTCTCACTGTCCCCATGTCTCCTAGTGCCTCCATGTCACCCAGTGCCTCAAGTGTCTCAATGTCCCCATGTCTCCAAGCTAGTGTCCCTAGTGTCTGTGGCCCTGGTGTCTCCCAGTGCCCCCATGTCCCCATGTCCCCCAGCCAGTGTCTCTAGTGTATGTGTCCCTGGTGTCTGTGTCCCCATGTCTTCAAGTGTCCCCTATTTTCCCAGTGTCCCCATGCATCCCAGCCAGAGTCCCCTAGTCTCCCAGTGTCACTGGTGTCTCCCCGTGTCCCCAGGCCTTAACGTCTTCCTAGTGACATGAGGACCCTGGGATACATGGGGACACAGGGAGACATGTGGCATTGAGACACTGTGATACATAGGATCACTGGGAGACCAGGGGACACGACACTAGGGGACACTGGGAGACATGGGGCACTGATACATAGGAACACTGAGACCTGGAGTAACCGACACATGGGGGCACTGGGAGACATGGGGCCACTGGGAGGAATCCATCTATACAGCAGAATCAAACTAAGTAGTAATAATATCAAAACATTTTCTCTTATGTCACTCCTTGTGATTTACATCATGTAAAGTCACCCATACATATTTAATTATGCAAATTAGCAAGGCCAGTATGTTTTTCCAAGAAAGGTGGCAACCCTAACTACTTTTCACATACTCTTACTTAAGTATGGAAACTTAAGAGGGATGTATGGGAACAAAACTTGTGTGGACTGGCTGGCAATGAATATAGTTAAAGGGACACTAGAGTCACCAGAACAACTACAGCTTATTGAATTTGTTCTGGTGAGTACAGCAAAAAGCCTGACGGTAATGATTCTAAACACTGTCTTTTCTGAGAAAATGCAGTCTTTACATTACAGCGTAGTGATAACTTCACTGGCCACTCCTTAGATGGCTGTTAGAGATCCTTCCTGGGTCATGGCTGCCTAAAATGCATCCAAACATTCAGTGTCTCCTTCCTCTGCATGCAGACACTGAACTTTCCTCATAGATTGATTCAATTCATCTCTATGAGGAGATGCTGATTGGCCAGGGCTGTGTTTGAATCATGCTGGCTCTGCCCCGATCTACCTCCTTGTCAGTCTCAGCCAATCCTATGGGGAAGCACTGTGATTGGATTAGGCCACCACCTCTAATGATGTCAGCAGACTGCTTGTTTTTCTGAGTCTAACAGCATGCAGAGTTACAGCTTCAGGCTTGAATACAATAAAATTTTGCTATATTTATGGAGGCATGAGGGGCCCAGGGGGGGCTAGATGGTGGTGTTAACACTATAGGGTCATGAATTCATGTTTGTATTCCTGACATACTTGCTTTCCTGGCACTTTAGTGCCCTGAGGGTGCCCCCACCCTCAGGGACCCCCTCCCGCCGGGCTCTGGGGAGAGGAAAGGGGTTAAACTTACCTTTTTTCCAGAGCCGGGCGGGGAGCTCTTCTCCTCCTCTCCGCCTCCCATCCTCCTCTTCGGCAGGAGCTGCGCACACATTCAGCCTGTCTCATAGGAAAGCATTTATAATGTTTTCCTATGGACGTCCAGCGTCTTCTCACTGTGATTTTCACAGTGAGAAGCACGCAAACGCCTCTAGCAGCTGTCAATGAGACAGCCACTAGAGGCTTTAGATGCTGGATTAAACCATTTATAAACCTGGCAGTTTCTCTGAAACTGCTAGGTTTATTAAAAAAAAGGGTTAATCCTAGAGGGACCTGGCACCCAGACCACTTCATTAAGCTGAAGTGGTCTGGGTGTCTACAGTGGTCCTTTAAGGTAATGCTGACTTTGTTCTCTCTAACCCTGTGGCATGTTCCCTTTCTTCTACACTCACTACATACAGCTTTTCTCTGTCCCAAACTATATACCAGGAGCTTCTGCCTGTTAGTAAGAAGGTAAGGGGACAAGTGGACCAGCGAGTGCTAGGGGACAGTCCTTAGAAAGCGTTGAGCGAGCGCATCATTAGATGCATTTATGCCAAGCTCAGGGTGCTGTCTGCATAGTATGCCCTTAGTTGGCCAGCTGCATGATTGACAGGCAGCCTGACATGCATTCATACCAGACTGGCCTTCTAATTCTTTGGGCAGACATATCCTCTTTTGGGGCATGTTCTCCCCTTTTGGCAGGTTACTTGATTTGTGTCAGTGGCACACAATTTTACCGTGCCCATTGACTTCCTGCTTGACTGGACACTGCTGTTAAGGGTTATGGATTTACTTGAAAGATGAAAACATAAATTAGTGAGAGATTAGCCTAGGGTATGTGTTTTCTTTTATCTGCTGTTTTCTTTCTCTCCAGCACTATCTCCATCAGATCCATGACTCTTGGGAGTGTTTTACTGTTTTTGGTCGATATGATTCTGTAATTAGGCCCGTCATAATTGTCAGCACCAGGCCCACTGGGCTCTTAATCTGGCCCTGACTGTGAGACACACACATTCACTGACAGACATACTAACATATACACACACAGACTCACTGACAGACAAACACTCACTGACAGACAGATACACACACACACACATTGCCCCCCCCAACAATCACAGATCACTGTTATTTTTTTTTACAAAAGCAAAAAGAGGAAGAGTGACCCCAACCACGGGGGAAACTCAATGCTGCTATTTGTATAAAAAGCACACAAATTACTTAACAGCTACATAACTTTCTTGGAGGTAGTCCGTATATATGAGAGGAAAAGCTGCGGCTTAAATTCCAAAGAAAGGTGGATAAAGATCAGGTTTCAACTTCTTAGTATGAATCAAGTGAATCAGAAACAGATTCACAGACAATTCCTTCAACCTCTAACGAACATAATAGAGGCATTCTTAAAAAAGAAGTTACGGGGGCGTGGCTAACCGCCGGACAAGATGGATGCATAATCCTGAGCTCCGGCGCCCGGGCTAAGAATCCAATGCCATCCTAACACACAGAAGAGGGGAAAAGATTGCAGCAACAAGATGTCACAGCCCAAAGCAAGGAAGAATACTTCCAGAGCGGAAAAAATGAATTTTTTTGGCTCCAAAACGAGTCAAGCCGTGAGTGACTCCCAGCTACCTAGCCAAGATGGCGACGAGGATGCCGAACATGGGGATCTCTCGCAGCCTACTTCAGGCAAGGAAGAAACACTTACCCCAAGCCACCTGACGAAAGCACTGGATGCTTTATCCCACAAGCTTATCACTGCCTGGCAACACTCTATGGACTCCCTCCGCAAGGACGTCCAAGAACTGGGCCGCAGAACGGCACACATAGAATCCAAGATGGACGACTTCGCGACGGCCCATAATGACATGGCGGATCATGTGGACACTATGGTGGACAAGATAACCCTTATGGAGCACAAACTAGCCAACCTAGAAGACCGGATGAGGAGAAACAATCTCCGGCTGAGAGGTGTGCCAGAATCAGTCTCACAAACAGAGCTACCAGCCTATGTCAGAGGATTGATCCGAGCGTACGGCCCAGAGATACCATCCGACATGCTTTTGGTAGACCGAGCGCACAGGGTCCCGAGGCCGCGCCATATACCTGACACCACACCAAGGGATGTACTCATCCGCATTCATTATTTTCATATCAAAGAACACATTCTTCGAGAAAGCAGGAATAGAAACACGCCTCATGGGGACTTCCCCACAGTACAGCTATATGCCGACCTCTCCGCTGCCACACTCAGACGTCGGAAGGAATTTGCCCCAATAACCGATGCTCTCCGCACACATGGCATAAGGTACAGATGGGGGTTCCCAACCAAACTCCTTGCGCATAAAGATGACGGTTTTAAAGTTATTCTATCGCCAGAAGACGGACTCAGGAAATTAAGATCGTGGGGCATCACCACACAAGAAAATGCCGAAACGGACAGTGCACAAGCGGGAAGAATCCGGCTGGAGTGGACGAAGTCACCCACTAAACGCTAAACAGCTGCATACCCGGGAGGGACATCCGCAAGTATTCTGAGCCTGATAGCTCACAGCATCACCACACGTAGCCTTGGCCTTTGGGCCTCTACGAACTTCTTAGATAAAAACTTTATCCTCCCACATGGGTTATATAAGTTAACTTGTCACCGGTGGGGATTCGGGTCTTGGGCGCCTCGACCTGCCCGCCTTCCTCCTCAGGGGGGGGCCGGGCAGGGGGATGCGTCCCGGGATCAGATCTGCTGTGATACCTCAGTCAGCAAGGCTGGGGGAACCGGTCACACAGCTACCTAGAAACTCTACTGTCTGTTATGTCACTGGGGTCATGGTGTCAGGATTACTGTTTGATCCAGCACGTAGAACTGTACAGCACGGATGACAAATAAGTAACGTATTACCGGTCCTTAGAATGGCCGGATTTAACGTACAAAGAATAGTCAAAAATACTAGCGAGGTCAGGGAACACAGAAAGGGACACAGCGATGAGGAAAGCCAGGAGTCAGGATACCAGAATATAGAGAAGTCAATAAACAAAGCCAAAAGTCAAAAACCAGGTAGAAAACTATAAACAGGAACGCGCTCTCGGACAACCACAAGGGAAACCACGACAGGGCACTGAGCAGGCTGAGAACTGGGCCTAAATACCCCTCCTTTCTTTCTGATAGGCTGTAACCGGCCTTTGACCCCAAAGTCAGTTACCAGGTTTCATTTGCATAATTGCTGCTCAGCATTAACCCTTCTGTGGATTAGGTTGTTGCTCGGCACAACTTTTCCTGTGTGGACAGTAAATGTCATTAATCACTTTTCTCTGAGCGGATAAATACATGACACCAGGTTTCATTTGCACAATTACTGCTCAGCATTAACCCTTCTGTGGATTAGGTTGCTGCTCGGCACAACTTTTCCTGTGTGGACAGTAAATGTCATTAACCACATTTCTATAAGCGGATGAATTTGTGACACATGGGCCCCCGTTTGAGTCTGCAAATGATAAGAACTTTATCCTCACACATGGGTTATATAAGCCAACTTGACACCGGTGGGGATTCGGGTCTTGGGCGCCTCGACCTGCCCGCCTTCCCCCTCCGGGGGGAGCCGGGCGGGGGGATGCGTCTCGGGATCTGATCTGCCGGGATGCCTCAGTCAGCAAGGCTGGGGGAACTGGTCACATAGCTACCTAGGAACTCTACTGTATGTCATGTCACTGGGGTCCTGGGCCCCCGTTTGAGTCTGCAAATGATGAGAACTTTATCCCCACACATGGGTTATATAAGCTAACTTGACACCGGTGAGGATTCGGGTCTTGGGCGCCTCGACCTGCCCGCCTTCCTCCTCGGGGGGAGCCGGGCGGGGGGATGCGTCCCGGGATCTGATCTGCCGTGATGCCTCAGTCAGCAGGGCTGGGGGAACTGGTCACATAGCTACCTAAGAACTCATTGTTTCTAGCGAACTCGGCCCACGGGAGTAGTTCGGACCAATTGTCTTGTGTGTTATTAATAAAACAACGCAAATAAACTTCTAATGACTGGTTAGCCCTCTCAGCTGTAACATTGGTCTGTGGATGGTAGGAGGAGGAGAAGGAGAGATCAATCCCCAATTGTTTACTGAACGCCCTCCAGAACCTGGACACAAACTGAGAGCCCCTATCAGACACAATATTGTGAGGGATGCCATGCAAACGCACAATTTCACGTATGAAAATGTTATGTCGCTGGGGTCCTGGGCCCCCGTTTGAGTCTGCAAATGACCGGTGGGCAATTGAGAGGTGGGCACCGGGGGGGAGATGGGGGGTGGGCGCCTTGGCCTCCTCCTCTCCGCCTGGAGCGGGGCGGGGACGCTGATGCGCTCGCGCCCTACTCAAGGGAGCGGGGTGAGGGAAGTCGTGGGAAACACTGAACCCAAAATTAATGACCTTGACCCCTGGCCAAACACCTGTTGAAACACTCAACCACCCTGAGCTGCCACCTATGGACACTGCCTGCCATACACCAACCCATGCAACCCTTTCTGTTCAAATAAACTTTGATAATATTAAAGCCCAATAGCCACCCGAACTGGAACTGACTGTTCCTAACCCCATGGTGCACAACACATGCACCAAAATCCCCTTTGGGGAAACATGTAAATACTCCTTCCCTAAGTTCACACCTAACCCCAACCTGCACCTACCCGCCCAAGTTCTGAAATCCCTTATACGGCCTTCAATCACCACCATATGCCGACCACATGCACCTTATGTCATACCAGCCACTACAAACGCACTGCAACTATTCTTAAACATTCATAAAAATACGCTCCATTAACGTACGCGGTCTCAACACGCCGCACAAGAGAAGAGTCCTACTAGACACAGCAAAAAAAGACAAAATAGACATCCTATGCATTCAGGAAACGCACTTCGCACATAACCGCATCCCCAATTTTGCAGCCAAGGACTATCCAACTCAATACCACTCATCCCACACTTCTAAAGCTAGAGGAGTCTCAATACTGTTGCATAGCTCCCTCACATTCGAACTACTGCAACTCAAGAAAGACACAGGGGGCAGATACATCATTCTACACTGCATTATTAACAATAAAACGTACACGATAGTAACAATCTATGGCACAAACTCCAACCAAAGAAACTTCCTACACCACGTACTCTCTAAGATACCATCACCGCAATTGCCTCACTTGATACTGTGTGGTGACTTAAACCACATTCTACACCCTCATCTGGACACGACGGTGCCCCCACAAACACGGAGACACGCATCCCTCACACCCAAATGTAAGGCGCTCACCAAGCTACTCATGGAATATGACATTTACGATGCTTGGAGAACCAAACACCCTAACAGCCGAGAATACACCTATTTCTCTCCCATGCACAAGACGTAGTCGAGGATCGATCATGCACTAGTAGCCCGCTCACTCTTACCCTCCATAAAAGACTGCCACATAGGAGACATAATATGGACGGGCCATGCCCCAATAGACATGACCCTAATGGACAGCTTCCAACACAGGGGCAAAACCACATGGCGCCTGCCTGACTACCTTTTACAGAACCATGACTTCAAAACAACGCTGCAAACAGAAATCAGGTCATATTTTAACGCAAACGACACACAAGACATTTCCCCTGTGACATTGTGGCAAGCACACAAAGCTGTCCTAAGAGGTATCGCAATAAGCAAAGCAACCCACATTAAAAGGACAGCACTACAAGAGTACAATACACTACTGAAAACACTGAGAGACCAAACCAACAGAGGCAGGGCTAAAAGCTATATCGCAAACAAACAAGAAACTTAATGAACACCAACTAGCCAAGACAATGTCTACATTGCAAAGGCTCCGTGCCCACACGTACTGCCAGGGCAATAGGGCGGGCAAAGCTCTGGCCTCCCTCCTGCGCCACAAACAAAGCCAATCTAAAATCCCATATCTAAACAAACCAAACGGCACGAAAATCTTTGACCCACAAGACATTAATAACACCATGGCACTGTACTACGCATCACTGTACAATCTCAATCAAGACCCCAACACACACCAACCAACACATCAGGAAATACAGGATTTTCTCTCACAAACCACACTTCCCACGCTGACTATGGACCAACAAGACATCTTACAAGCCAAAATCACTCTGACAGAAATCACAGACGCCATCAAAGCCCTCCCGCTGGGGAAATCACCAGGCCCAGATGGATTCACAAACACTTACTATAAAACCTACTCTGACAACCTAGGGCCATACTTACTCAAAGCTCTGAATCACATCATAGATTCAGGAACTATAGCACCAGAAATGCTCCTAGCTCATATCGCAACCATACCAAAACCTGGAAAGCCACCAACTATACCTCAAAACATGAGACCCATATCCCTGCTAAACACGGACACGAAACTTCTCGCAAAAATATACGCGAACAGAGTATCACGCATGCTCCCCTCCCTGGTACACGAGGATCAAGTTGGGTTCGTTACAGGCAGACGGGGAGCGGATGGCACAAGGAAACTGCTCGATCTGTTGTGGAGCGCGCGGAGGGGGGGGAGACCCAGTGTATTTCTGTCACTTGATGCTGAGAAAGCATTTGATAGGCTTCACTGGGGCTTCCTCTCGGCCGTCCTCGAAAAATTTCACTTCCCCCCGAGATTCATGTCCCTAGTATCAGCATTATACTCCAAACCTAGTGCCAGGGTAGCGAACAGCGGATTCAACTCCACAGAGTTCCAAATTACAAATGGAACGAGGCAAGGCTGCCCCCTATTCCCCCTACTCTATGTCTTGGCACTAGAGCCCTTGGCTCATCTCATACGCCACGAACCACACATCCGGGGAATTGAGGCAGGGAAAAATGAACATAGGATCACAATGTTTGCGGATGACATAATGATATCACTCACGAAACCACACACTTCACTACCAAAGGTCGCAAACTACTTACTGACATATAGCACCTGCTCATACTACAAATTAAACGTTACCAAAACGAAAGCAATGCACCTTTTTCTGCCAGACCAGACAATCAGCATTTTAAAAAACACATATGCATATCAATGGGATAACAACAATCTCACATTCCTAGGTGTAGACTTCCCAACCAACCCTCAACACTTATTCCAAGCTAATTATGACGCGCTGGCCAAAGAAATCAAGCAGAGGTTATCTACCTGGAAAGGGAAATATGTATCCTGGCTAGGCCGCATAGCAGCTATAAAAATGATTCTCTTACCCAAATTACAATATCTGTTCCGCACTCTACTTATTGCACTCCCACCACATTACCTCGAAACCATGCAAAAAATGTTCAATGACTATATTTGGAATTACAAAAAACCTAGGGTAGCAGCCGCGACACTTTACAAACCATTTAAAGAGGGAGGTTTGGCTGTCCCTAATATAGGCAGGTACTACATAGCATCACAACTGAACCCGTTAATCTCCGCATGTTACACCAAGACCCGACCGACCTGGCTTAGCATAGAAGCCTCATTTACAGATAATCACGCACTCACAGAACTTATGTGGCTTCCACGGCGCACAAGACCCAAACACAACCACATGCTACCTACCACGTCCCTAACTCTCTCTATGTGGGACACATACCAAAAAAGAAACAAAGACGACCTCTCCATCTCGCTAACAACCCCTATCATGGCAATAGCGACTTTGCTACCTGCTTTCTCCGCGACCATATGGACCGCGTGCGGGATATACCAGGTACAACAACTCCTAGCTGGCCAAAACATACACACATTCCAACATCTTCAAACCACATTTGGACTACCCAAATCCGCCTTTCTCACCTATCTCCAACTAAAGTCCTGGCTCACAAAGCAACTACCTATAAAGACTCCCGCAAAAGGCAAAACAACACGCCTACATACACTACATCTTACGGACCTTTGTATCCAACAAAAAACCCCCACCAAAGTTATTTCTTCCATATATGCACTCCTCACAAGACAATCGCCCACTGGGAAACCCTCCTTTGTCAAAGCATGGGAGACAGATTTTGGAAAGATACTGGACCAAAACCAGTGGTCAAAAATTTACTTAGCAAACAAGACGCTCACCCTATGCGATACACACATTGAACTAACCAGACAGGTCCTCTACCGATGGTATATGGTACCTGCAAAGCTCAAACACATGGACCCAAACAAGTCAGACTTATGCTGGAGGTGTAAATCGGCCCCCGGAACTATGTACCACATATGGTGGACGTGCCAAAAAGTCACAAGATTTTGGGAGACAGTGGGGCAGCTAATCAAAGACTCAACGATGGTAACAATCCCATTACGCCCGGAGATATACCTTCTCCAACTCCTTCCAATGGACATGACAAAAGATGTAAAATACTTGACTTACCACGTACTGGTAGCAGCTCTATCTACCATCAGTAGAGCTTGGCTCTCTGAAGCTCCTCCTGATATAACTTCATGCATCCAGATAATCCAAACCACCAAGACATATGAAATGATGGCTAGACAAACTAGACCCCCCAAATCGTTCTGGAGGGAAGCTTGGAAGCTTTGGGAATCAAGCCTACCTAACCAGGAGGCCCAGTCCATGCCCAAGACCACATGCTCCCCACCTGTACAACAGGGGACCAAGGCCACCTAGGGAACAGATACAGCTAAACGCACCACACATCTCAACTGCATGGCATATGGAGATGAAAGGTCACCCCCCCTCCCTTCCCACCCACCCTATGTTACTTCACTTCCCTTCCCTTTCCCCCCAGTTCGTAATTACAATGAGTACGATGCAATGGCCAAGTGGTGGTTGCGTAGCCATCCAAGCTGCACGACTAAACAATGGGGGTCAAAGTAAACACATATAAATACAAATGAAGCAGAGCACAGAATATCTGGGCAACGATACATTGTGAATGAGTACACTAAACACTAAGCAAACCCCATGTATTTGACTCACCCAATTGTAGACTGGGTAACAACTTGTGTCGCACTGTCCACTCTTACTGCAAATCTTTTTTAGGACAAAACGTGTAATTCCTAACTGCCACACCCATTGTCTTGTTGTCTCACTTCTGTAACCTATGTAACCTCTGCTGCTGCATCTGTAACTTTTGTAACTTTGTAACATTTGCACCCATTGTTATCCACTTGCTTATTTGCTGAATATAAACTCAATAAAAAAGATTGAACATAAAAAAAGAAGTTACTTTTTTTTTTTTTTAGACAACTCACTGGGGGAAGAACGCCCCAACCTGAGACCAAGACCTAAAAAGCAATACAATCGAAGTAATCGATTCTAGATAATAACCAAGTTGTCAATCTATCCAAAACCACAGTCGGAACTTAGGAAGGGACTTTCGTTCATTCCCACTCCAAGTTTCGACAAGTTTACCTAATAAAGGACATCCACCTGTTTGCACGGAAACTCATACTACACAAAAACCATCTTCTAAATGAAGACAAAAAAGCAAAAACCTTAGGCCTGGAACCTAGGGACTACTGAATAACTATGATGCTGACAGAACTTCTAGAAGAAAATGACAGAGAGGAGGGAGTCAAAAAAAACCTTACGGATCTTAGGAAAAAGAGCCATTATTATCCAAAACTAGGGGACTCCAAATATGTTGAAACGTTCGTTGAGCAAGTATGAAATAGAGAAAATCACTATAAATAGAGAAAATCACTATACCAGAGTTAAGCCTTAACCAAACTCCAATTTAATACCAATGGAAGTCAAGGCTTTAGAGGATCTAAACGAAAACAAGGAAATAACAATTAAACCCTCTGATAAAGGGGGGAATATTGTAATCATGGATACCACAAAATACGTGGAGATGACCAAAAAAATACTCATAGACCACACCACATATAAGATTATCAAACAAGACCCCACAAAATAATTTTTGGGTGAATTGAAAAGTATCTAACAAATGGGTCTTGATAATAAAGTGATCTCTAAGAACGAATATGACTTCATGCTAAGTGAAAATCCATGTATCGCCACTTTTTACAGCTTACCGAAAATACATAAACAACATGCTATATTAACTGGGAGACCCATGGTTTCGGGAAATAACAATCTGACCCAAAATGCCAGTATCTATCTCGACCACATTCTAAAACCTCTAGTATCTCAACTCCCCTCTTATTTGAGGGATACCAAGCAAACCTTGGCCGAACTAACCCATATTAGGATGCCTGATCAATACTCTGCAGCCTGGATGTAGAGACTTTGTACAGTTCAATTCCTCATTCTTTGGGCCTCAAACATACCAGCTATTTTTTGAGGAAGAGAGGAGCACATTTTGACAAACACAGTGACTTTACTATAGACCTCCTTAAATTTGTTTTGACACACAATTTCTTTTTATTTGATGGAGTGTACTACCACCAAGTGCAGGGAACAGCGATGGGGACGTCTTGTGCGCCCTCATATGATAACCTGCACCTGGGGTGGTGGGAGGAACAAGTAGTCTTTGCAGACCCCACAAATGCCCTTACCCAATGTATTTACTTTTGGAAAAGATACATAGATGATATCGTGATCATCTGGACGGGCTCAGGTGATGATATCTGCAATTTTGTACAGTCAATGAACAGATTCTGGTCTCTTTTAAAACAGGATGAACAACTAAAGGAAACTATCCCACCATATGCATGTATAGTGGCTAGAAGAGGTGGAAACCTTAAAGACACACTAGTTCATAGCCACTTTCAACAAAACCAATTGCCTACACATTGGTTATCCAATAAACTGAAAGCAACCTATAAATGTCGTAGGTGAAAAGCATGCAATTACATCTGCAAGAACTCAAAAAGTTTTGAAAATAGCTCACACACTGAAGTTCAAAATTCACTCCTTTTTTATCTGCAATTTTAAAGGGGTAGTGTATCTTATCACATGCCAATGCAACATGTTATATGTGGGGAAGACCTTTCGTCCCTTTAGAAGACGAATCTTGGAATATGTTAATTCTGTAAAAACTGTAAGAAATATAGAGACCCCTGTTTCCAGACACAAAGATGTCCACAACGGCGACAACACAGTACTCAAATTTCAGGGCATTGAGCAAATTAAGCTGGACCAATGGAAAGGTAATTTGGACCAAAGATTGAGAAGATGAGAATGCTATTGCATCTATCGCCTAAAAACACTGAACGAGGGGTTCTCCTACTCCCCATTCATAGAATGATCTCTACAATTAGATATAGAACATGTAAATACTCAAGCACCCCAATTAAAAAAGTTAACATTGTACAGATTAGTTATGATTTTTCACTATTATATTTAAGTCGTTAATATCAATATTTACCTACCTCTAAAACCCCATAAAAAGGAAAAGATAAGGGCATCAGTCATCAGTAATGCAATCACTTTAAGAGCCCTCTAAATATCAACCGAAACGAATGATGTTACCATCATAGAAAGCATTATTCTGGATCCAGATTGGTTAAATTAGGGTACTCTCCACACATCTGGAATAATATACCAGTGTTTTGATTGTCGACCCCATCTCAGTTTGGGTACAATTAACATAATTTGACAATTTATAGATTCCCGTTATAAAACTCAACAGAGGGGGGACTGATGCGATTGAATCATAGCAACTAATGAAATAAAAAGGAGCAATATAGATATGCCCACTGAAGACCATAGAGGAAAAGCGGAAGTTTTTAACAATATAAAAAACGGACGAATGGACCTGTTACTCGGATGACGTCAGAGCGTCCAACCCCGCCCCTCTCACGACTCACGTGAAGGCAATCACAAGGTAACAGATGACTTAAGGAGACTATAACTGATTGGCCAATATATATTTAAAAACCCTGGGTCGACTGGAGGTAAGGTTATCCCCTGACAAAGGTGTAACTTACTACACCGAAACGCGCATCGGGTTACCTACTTGATTTTAATTCACACTGAGCACCTTATGCACATTTGTGGTATTTAGACCCACTTATTTTTGCTAGTAACTTTTCTGTTTTTTACCTTGGAGTGGTAAATGGTATGGCTGTGATTGAGAGTGATTGAATGCAAACCTTATAGAGACAGCTGAGGCATAGAACACCCACAAAGGTGTTAATAAGAGACTTGGGGATTGGTAGCAGCAGTCACTTTATGGACCATATGAATGCATGTCTACCTTTCCCACTGTTCCCCCCCTTTAGGGTCTAGGCTACAGGATATATAGATTTAAGAAATGTGGCAATACAACAACCACTGAACGTACTCTCTCAGTTTGGAACCTAGAAGGGGTAGGGGAGACTGTTATAGCCATTTATACTCAGCTATACAACTTCACCTAGCTCCTTGGAAGATAGATTTTTTTTTTTTTTTATATCTATATTCCTTGCACATTCAGCAGGACTACTATTGTACCAAGGTCACTCATTGATTATATACAGCTCTTTGGGGAAATAGCCAATTGTGACTGTTTAGTGAATAACTCCCCGCTCAGCATACAATGGTTAATCTGCATTCGGTCATAGCAGTAATTATAGGGTTAATGATAACCATACAACCTCATTGCTAATTTTGACCGCTTGTTAAGATATAGTGGGGAGTGATAGTACTTTTATTCACTGCCATTACCCCTTGTTACTTCTGCTACACATTGTATCCTTTTTGTAAATACGGTTAATAAAGTTAATCATTTTCTTTTTGGATACATGTGACCGCATTTAAGCCGCATCTTTTCCTCTCATATATACCGACTACCTCCAAGCAAGTTATGTAGTTAAGTAATTCGTGTGCTTTTTATACAAATACCAGCATTGAGTTTCCCCCGTGGTTGGGGTCACTCTTCCTCTTTTTGCTTTTGTAATATAGCACACGGGTCCAAGCCCACAGGTGGAGCTGGTACCACCACTCTGACCGCTCTTCCTTGTGTCTGGTCCGATTAAGTTAGGACATAGAGACAAGGAAACTTTCTTGTTTTACTTTATTTTTTATTCTATTTTAATTTAAATCCACTCCACCTCCCTACCTTTGGGAAAGCTGTGAGGATTTTTCACCTAGGATCCAGTGGGGCTGCTGGTCAGGAAGGCAGGCAGGTGCCTTAAAGCGGCACTGTCATGCCGAACTTACCTTTCCTCAATCTCTTCCTCTTCTCCCCCTCTCTCAGGATCTGTTATTCTTTTCTTCCTGTCTTCTTTAGTTTTCTTTAAAATCATAAGACAAAGTAGGGACTCCTTTGCCTTATGGAGGATTCCTCCGCTTGACCAGCTCTGACCAGCGGAGGAGCAAAGTGTGCTTCATTTCCGCTGGTCAGAGCAATTTTCCCATGATCCCTAGCTTCCCTCTGTGTTCCCACAATGCTTCCTGTCACTTTACACTAAACTGCCGAATTGCGTTCTAACTGAATGACAACAGTCTGTTCATTTCTTTTAGAACGCAATTCGGCACTTTATTCGGATCAGAATTTCATTCTAATGAATGAAACTCTGATCCTATTCATTGCTGTGGCTGCATCTTGCAGCCGTTTAGTAGATAACTCCCTAATTCCCACGGTATCAGGGAGCTATCTACTAAAAGGCTGAAAGACCTAAATTGGTCTTTCACCCACATTTACTAATACTAAGTAAAGATTACTTAGTATTAGTAAATAATATGCCCCTACTCGCTATACCGCGAGTAGGGGCATGTGTAGTAAGCAGTGAGCAGCGTATAGCTGCTCACTGTAAAAAAACAAACAAAAAACTAATAACCCCCCCCCCCCACTCCCCCCATGCCCGTGGGGGCCCTGAATAAAGATGGGGGGGAACCTGGCCCCCACCCCTGAGCGGTGGGTGGGGGCCCTAAATAAAGATATGGGGGGGAACTTCTGTCCCCCCCCTGGCCCCCACCCCTGCGCGGTGGGTGGGGGCCCTA
>OW240916.1:177677105-177790318 GCA_933207985.1 Pelobates cultripes | reverse complement strand
ATGCATGCTGTCTGACTGTGCCACTAGCTCCTTGCGACGACCTCCCCCTGCTTCCAACTCGTTTCCTCCTCCTCCCTGTCTCCCCATCTGAACTTTCGCCCTGTTCTTCTTGACGAGCGGGCACCCACGTGACATCCATGGACGCATCGTCATCATCAACCGCTTCACTTGTATCTGACAACTCAGCAAAGGAAGCAGCAGCGGGTACAACATCATCATCATCATCATCACACCGTACGTCCATGTGTGTAATGCTGCCTGCCTGAGATATATCCCTGTTATCTACATCCTCTGCCAATAATGGTTGCGCATCACTCATTTCTTCAAACGGATGTGTGAATAACTCCTCTGACATACCAACTGAAGCGGCTGTGGTGCTAGTTTTGGTGGTGGCGGCAGGCGGGTGAGTGGTATCTGAGAGGTGCCTGAAGCTAAGCTGGAGGAGGATGGTGCGTCAAGGTTCTGAGCGGAGGCTGTAGAAGATTGGGTGTCCTGTGTTAGCCAGTCAACTATGTCCTCAGAACTTTTCAAGTTCAGGGTACGTGGCCTCTGAAAACTGGGCATTATTCTAGGGCTAAAGGGAATCACAGCACCACGACCACGATGGCCCCTGCGGGGTGGCCTGCCTCTGCCTGTCAATTTTGTTGGGATTAGTGGTACTATGCGTGCAAGCTACTGTGAGACCAGATATGAGTGGCAATGTGCACTGGCATGCCAGAGCACAGGCTGTAGGCCTGACACCGCTTGAAGATAACTGACTGCTATTCAATCTATAACAGTGAAAAAAGATTATTTTTTTAAATCCAAACTATTGTGACACCAGATCTAATTAGTGGCACTTGTCAGCGTATCCACTGTTAGCGTAACACACCCGCTTTAAGGACACTGACTGCTATTCACAATCTATAACAGTAAAAAAAGTTTTTTGTTTTTAAATCCAAGCTATTGTGACACCAGATCTAATTAGTGGCACTTGTCAGCGTATCCACTGTTAGCGTAACACACCCGCTTTAAGGACACTGACTGCTATTCAATCTATACAGTAAAAAAAGTTTTTTGTTTTTAAATCCAAACTATTGTGACACCAGATCTAATTAGTGGCACTTGTCAGCTTATCCACTGTTAGCGTAACACACCCGCTTTAAGGACACTGACTGCTATTCAATCTATAACAGTAAAAAAAGTTTTTTGTTTTTAAATCCAAGCTATTGTGACACCAGATGTAATTGGTGGCACTGACTGGGGAAATGGGCACTGTGAGCCTGACACAGAAGCTGGCAGCAGTGGCAGACAACTAAGTGCATTTACATTAGATAGAAAAAAAAAATCCAAAAAAAGCATACCCTTATCCCTAACCTAGCTATGCTTTTCCCTATCTTATGAACAGCAGCTACACTTTCCCTCCTCTTACTAAGCATGCAGCTTGAGAATGAATCTAAAATGGATGCCTTCCAGGAGGTGGGAGGGTCTGCTAGGGAGGCTGTGCTGCTAATTGGCTGGAATGTGTCTGCTGACTGTGAGGTACAGGGTCAAAGTTTACTCAATGATGACGAATAGGGGGCGGGTCGAACCGCGCATATGTTCGCCCGCCGTGGCGAACGCGAACATGCTATGTTCGCCAGGAACCGTTCGCCGGCGAACCGTTCGGTACATCACTAATAAACACAAAAAAATTTATTATTCCTGAAATCATCATTCTTATCTCTTCGACCGTGCGACGGCACCTCAGCTTCCTGACTGTGAAGGCTGCAAGGATTGGCGTTCTTCTGATCCTCACTTTCCTTCACAGAGATCTCTTCGAGACACTCTGGCTTATGACACATAGGCAGATGGTCAGGCTATTATGGCCGTCAAAATACCTACTTGCTGGTCTCGAAATAGTACTTTCAACCACGATGTCCCAATACTTCGCACTCACTCCGACTGAGTCACCCGCTTTAACCGGATCTTGCAAGGATTTTCAGGGTCTGGAATGTCTTGCCAAGAGTCTGCCGCTGGTTTAACCCTAGAGTGATGAATCCACTGAGTCACTTCTGCCACCTTTACAGCTGTTGGAGTGGACAAAAGAACAACATAAGGACCTCTCCATTCCGGACCTAATGGAACACTATTCCATTCTTTTATCCACACTTGATCTCCTGGATGGTAAGAATGAACAGGTGGATATATCTTCACAGGTAACCTATCTTGTACCCATTTCTGTACTTCCTCCATAGGTCTACTCAACTCTACAACCTGCTGCCGAGTAATTCCTTCACCCAGCTGACTCAAATCCCCCCTTAGATTACTGAGTATAGGAGGTGGAAGCCCATACATAATTTCAAAAGGAAACAGACCCATTCTCCTGGTAGGAGTACTGCGTATGCGCAACAGAGCTATTGGCAAAAGAACATTCCACTAGAGTCTCTTAAGTCTCTTGACACATTTTCGCCAAATGGGTCTTTATAGTTCTGTTCATCCTTTCCACCTTCCCAGAACTCAGAGGTCTATATGCTGTATGAAGTTTCCACTTAATACCAAGCATATGAGTCAGTTGTGCAATGATGAATAAAGTGATAAGTGCTCTCTATCCAATAAAGCAGCTATTCACCAACAAGGAGTTCCTTTTACCTTGTGAACAATAGAACAAAACAAGCTAGTAAATTAGGTGGACAGCGCTAAGAATTATTATAAAATCATACATACACAAGTAGCAGCAGATTTCGTAATTATGTGTCTTACTGTTTTCCAGAGCTTAAAAAGCTCTATTTTAGGAGCCTGGACGGAACAAACCCTGTCTAAGGATTTCTTTTTGCTGGTATCAGATTTCCAAGGTAGTGTGGTTCATCATATGAAAAAAAAACAAGGATGTATACCAATGGTACAGTACGTATGTAAAAGTAGGAAAAGTAAATAATATTTGACCTGCTTACATTTGCTAGAGCAATGACCTGCTCTAGTGTATGGAGCTTTAGGTGGAACAATCCCCACCTAGGGATATATGTAGATCCGGAACAGCAGAGTGATGGTGAGAGTATAAGGAGCTCAAGAGTGACTGGGTATTAAAACAGAATCTTTATTAATAAACAGAATGAATAAAACTATTTAAAAGTGAACTATATAGTAAAAAGAACTATAAATAAAACCAGTCCTTGTAGGCAATCCTTAATATCCACTTGACATGTTTCGCTTACAGCTTTCTCAAAAGTGAATGTCTGCTGTTCAGGTCAGTTGATGTTTAAATAGTCTCTTAATTTCAATATTCAGTTCTGGTGTGTATAGTCTGTAATTCTGGTTCCAGGTCATTTGTTACATCACTTCCGGTTTGGTGGATATCTCCATGATGATATGTCCAGGAAGTGATAGCGCCATTTTGGATAAGGGCAAAAGTCCAATGAACCAAGTCTATACTTCTGGTTTCAGGTCATTCTTTACATCACTTCTGGTTTGGTGGGTGTCTCCATAATGGTGTATACAGGAAGTGATGGTAACGCCATTTTGGATAATGGCAAAAGTCCAGTAAGAAAAAAGAGGAGTTAATATAAAAGTGAATTAAAACAAACAATTCAAGGTGTAATCTTGCATATTTTCTGCATATATAATTATAGAGATTATAAAAGTGCTAAATGCTGAATAGGGATCGCCGGATATCACATGTATTTACACAGCGATCTCTTCTAAATAGTACTAATAGACATCTGGAACTAGTCTGGATGTATATAATAGAAATCCAAAGTTTTAAGATAATATATGTATAAAAAGAATGCCAGGTATCAGGTTCTTACTCCATACTGATAACGCTGTGTTGGCGAAACGCGTTTATGGATATTATTTTGTGTATTTTTATATATTAAAGTATATTTGGTTACTTTTTATTTGTGCCATTTATCTTTTTATACACACTGTTTTATATTTTTTTACCTGGCATCTTCTCTACATCCTGGACTCCAAGCAATCCTAGGTGGGTATCATACCACCAGCGCTAACGTTTAGGAGCAGTTGGTCTGCTTCTGTCTTGTGAGTACCCATTTTATTTTACCATCAATATTTTACTCAGTGTACACTATTGGCTGTTTCTCTTTATCCGAGTATTGAATATACCATTGACGGAGGAAGCTCACCGTATATCCCATAAGCGGGGATTAAACCGCTGTACGCCCTTCATACCAGAGCGAGTAACGCTCTGATAAATGTGAGTTTTTTTTTCAGCCTTTTATTATTTTTATCCTTTTATTCTGAAGCATATTGCACTATATGGTTCTCTACTTTTTTATCTTCTATTTACAAGCGGATCCATACGGAGGAAAAACATAAAGCACTATTGTTCTGGATCAAGCACGAATAGATTCTACGATCCCAACAAGAACATTTTAGATAAGACTTTTTAAAATCTCCTCACTCTCTCAGTCTATTTGTCATTTTTCATATCAAGTTCTCCTTGGTGCAGCACTTATTTCTTATTCTTTCTCCTTTTCAGTGTTATTTCTAAGGGTTTTTTGAGGGATTCCCTTATAGGGTTGCTGCCTACATATTAGTCAGCGCTTACTCACTGTTTTGTTTTTAATAAAAGTATTAGCATATACTTTTAAAAAAATGTGTTTTTGTTAAAAGAGTGCAGTCTTTAATATAAATATCTAAGTGTTACGCTAGATGATTTGGGTTGGAACTCAACTGCAGCTTGTAAACTCCCTAATGACAATAGTGAAGAAATGGAGAATCTTTAAACTATCAATACTGAAGCTTTAAGAAAGGAGAGGATCATTGGTAACTTGATTCAAAGTATTAATAAGTGTTAAACTTAAATGAATTGCATTTAGGCAATAATCCAATAAGAAGAAGTGCAAGTAATCAACACCACAAAGTTCATTATTACATATTTCCTCAGAGATGCATTAAGTAACATTCTTTAAGTTCATGAGAATAATCTTCAATAAAAACAATAAGCAAGTAGCTAAGAATATTTGCAAAGCAAGAACAGTTCATAGTGAATAAGCATGATGGGAGTTGTCCTCTATATAATTAGTAGCTTGAGGCATTGAGTGAATAAGCATGATGGGAGTTGTCCTCCATATAATTAGTAGCTTGAAGATTTGAGTAAGCAAGCATTAGTTCATTATTAAATGATATTGTAGTCAAATAGCTGAAAGATATACTTAAGGTTAATATGTTGTGATCCTTGTTTGCAGGTAGCACGGTCCTCTAGGGTAAACAATAGGCACAGTCCTTGTAATTGCATATACTCCAGGCACTTTATTTGTAAATCCACACAGGATACAGCAGTAAATGAAAACATAAATGTAACACAAAACCTTATAAACAAAAAACCTAGCTCGTCTGAGCACTAACTAACATTAGGTTCCCTATCTCTCAGGGTTAAACTAAACAAAACAATATTGGTTTCACCAACCTAAAGTCTTTGTCGACTCTCAGCACTCCAGTATTTAGCCAGCCTGCTGCTTCCAGCCTTTCAGAGAGAAACAAAACATTCTCTCCCTACCTGCCTAGCAGGGAGGGATTTATTCCCACTGCTGCAGCCGATTACCTGCAGCTGAGCAGTAGGTTGGAGACAGTCCAAAACCCTGGGCTGGATCTATGTCTTCCAAGAAAACTGCTAAACTGCGGAGTGGAGCACTGGCCCACCCTGCTCTCCAAATGCTCCACCCCAGGGGCCCATAACTAAATATTCATTCTGGTTACACACACAGAAACATACACTCCCCCTGGGGTTAAAAATCATATGCCTCTCTGAACAATTCTGTCGAGATATAGACTCCCTCACAGACCACCCCATTCACCTTATCACAATGTGTAGTCATCCAATAGTTCAGAGATATGGTCCAGTTGTAAAGTAGCAAAGTATCCATTCTCCAGTAATCCTTTATGGCATGCAGTAATCCTTGCATTGGCTCAAAGGCTGGAACGACTTGTCTGAGCTTGTGGAGAGGTAAGTTTGGTGGAAGTAGCTCCCAGTCAGGGCCGCCATCAGAAAATTTGGGGCCCATGACAAAGCACAAGGTCTGCCCCTCCCCCCCTCCTCCTCGCGGGCCCGCCCACGCCCTACCTAGTCCGCTCACAATGATGCAGGACTGAATGTGGTGTGTGTATAGTGGAAGTGAATTAGAATGTGTGTAATGGATGTAGTGTTTGTGTGTATTAGATACTGTTTGTGCAATAAATGCAGAGTGTGTGTTTGTGTAGCGGATGCAGTGTGTATAGTGAACGCAGAGTGTTTTTGAGTAGTGGATGTAGTGTGTGTACAGTGATGTAGTGTGTGTACAGTGATGTAGTGTGTGTTTGTGTAGTGGATGTAGTGTTTGTATGTACTAGATGAAATGTGTTTAGTGGATGCAGTGTCTGTAGTGTGTGTATTAGACGCAGTGTCTGTGTATAGTGAATGCAGAGTGTTTCAATTTGTGGTGGATGTAGTGTGTACTGTGAATACAGGATGTTTGTGTAGTGGATGCTGTGTGTACAGTTAATGCAGAGTGTGTGTCAGTATAGTGAATCCAGAGTGTGTGCATAGTTTAGTGAATGCAGAGTGTGTTAGTGTGTAATGAATGCAGAGTGTATGTTAGTGTGTAGTGAATGCAGAGTGTGTCAGTGTAATGAATGTAGTGTGTGTGTTAGTGCAGTGAATGCAGTGTGTGTAAATTTGTAGTGAATGCAGAGAGTGTGTAAATTTGTAGTGAATGCAGAGAGTGTGTTAGTATGTAGCGGATGCAGAGTTAGTGTATGCGTGTGTTAGTGTATGCAGTGTGTGTGTTAGTGTATGCAGTGTATGTGTGTGTGTGTTAGTGTATGCAGTGTGTGTGTGTGTGTCAGTGTATGCAGTGTGTGTGTTGTGTTAGTGTATGCAGTGTGTGTGTGTTGTGTTAGTGAATGCATTGTGTGTGTGTTGTGTTATTGTATGCAGTGTGCGTGTTAGTGTATGCAGTGTGTGTTGTGTTAGTGAATGCAGTGTATGTGTGTGTTAGTGAATGCAGTGTATGTGTGTGTTAGTGAATGCAGTGTGTGTGTGTGTTATTGTATGCAGTGTGTGTGTTGTGTTAGTGTATGCAGTGTATGTGTGTGTTAGTGTATGCAGTGTGTTGTGTTAGTGTATGCAGTGTATGTGTGTGTTAGTGTATGCAGTGTGTGTGTGTGTTAGTGTATGCAGTGTGTGTGTTGTGTTATTGTATGCAGTGTGTGTGTTGTGTTAGTGTATGCAGTGTATGTGTGTGTTATTGTATGCAGTGTGTGTTGTTAGTGTGTGATCTGGGGTGAGGGGGAGGAAGGGGCATTTTAACATTAATTTTTAATTAATTGAATTAAATGTTTCTCCCCCCTCCCTGCTTACCTGTGTCCATGGAGGGGGGAGATTCCATCCCTGGTGGTCCAGTGGGGGGCCCCCCGGCTCCCTGTTACCGCAGAGGGGGCCCAGGCAGCACACAGCTTCTCCTCTCTTCTCATAACTCTCGCGAGACCCGGTTACCATGGCAACGCTCCGCGGGTCTCGCGAGAGTTATGAGAAGAGAGGAGGAGAAGCTGTGTGCTGCCTGGCTGGGCCCCCTCTGCGGTAACAGGGAGCCGGGGGGCCCGCGGCTGCACACATAGATCGCGATATGCGCTATCTATGTGTGCAGAAAGGGAAAGTGGGGCCCAGGACTGCCAGAGCAGTCCGGGCCCCCCAGGGCCGCCGGGCCCGTGACAACTGTCACGGTTGTCACCCCCTGATGGCGGCCCTGCTCCCAGTAGCTGAGCCTGTGGAGCCTGCGGTCTCTCTGAGGCAGCTCACACATTAGCTCACACACAATCACCAAGCACCCTCTCTCTGGCCCAGTCTCCCTAAATACCGTCAGAGCTGTGTCAGAGGGGGGCGGGGTCCGGCTCCTCACAGCTGAGTGCCGAACCCGGAAGTGTTACTCCATGACACTAAGTCTAAATAGGTTACTTCCTTTTGACTAAAATTGGCTGTTAGAACAATGCCCTCTGTATTTGTATTTAAATAATTGATAAAATCTTTTGCTTTGGATATGGGGCCATCCCAAATAAATAAAAGATCATCAATGAATCTAAAGTAGGAGACCAGGGTTGCTCCACAGCCATGCCCCTCCCATATATATCTATTTTCCCATTCTGCCATGAAGAGGTTGGCATAGCTGGGGGCAAACCTGGTTCCTATAGCTGTGCTGTTTGTTTGTATGTAGAAAGAGTTGGCAAACCAAAAGTAATTGTTATGTAATATTAGGTTTATGCCCTCTATTATAAAATTTACTTGGGTTGGGTTCATATCATTATATTTTTCCAGAATAATTTTAATGGCTGTGGTACCTTTATTATGTGGAATAATAGTGTATTTTACATCACACATGATAAGGATGTAGTTTTCTTTCCATGTGATAGTATTGAGTTTGTTAAGTAGGTCTATTGTATCTTTGAGGTATGATTTTGTTAATTTTTGGGGGGGCAGCAGCCTATAGATTAGGGGAGTGAGGCTGGGGCGGCAGCAGCCTAAGGATTAGGGGAGTGGGGCTGGGGGGGGCAGCAGCCCATAGATTAGGGGAGTGAGGCTGGGGGGGCAGCAGCCTATAGATTAGGGGAGAGAGGCATGGGGGGGCAGCCTATAGATTAGGGAAGTGAGCATAGGCGTGCGCAGCCTATTGCATTAGGGTGTGCACCCTAAAGCACAAACACACGCCATGTGTATATGTATGTGTGTATATATGTATGTATATATATATATACACACACACTGCTGTGTGTGTGTGTGAAGGTGCTGTTTGTGTGCTGTGTGTGAGGGAACTGATAGTGTGCTGTGTGTGTGAGAGGGTGTTTGTGTGTGCGTGCTTGTTCGGGTCCTGTTAGTGTGCTGTTTGTGTGCTGTGTGTGTGAGTGTGCTGTGTGGGTGTTGTGTGTGTGTTTTGTGTGTTTGTGAGGATGCTGTTAGTGTGCTGGGTGTGTGTGGGTGTTGTATGTGTGTGTGTGCTGTGTGTGAGGGTGATGTATGTGTGTGGGTGCTGTTTGTGGGCTGTGTGTGTGTGTGCTGTATGTTTGGGTGGAGGTGGGGGCAGATTAGTTAATATCCCAGTCCTGCTGCCTTCCCTGGTGGTTCAGTGGAGAGTGAACTCTAGCCCGGGTTCTCTGCTGCCTCCCTCCATGCTGCTGTGGACCGGTGAGGTCGAACTTTGATCTCCCCACCAGCCCATGTAGGCTTAGACCAGAGCCGCCGCTCGGATAGCGTCTGCTCTACATGAGCCGACCGGGGAGATCCAGAGATCTCCCCTGTCGGTCTCAATCCATTGGCGTGCCGCGGGGATTAGGGTGTGCCCAGGCACACCCGACACACCCCGTGCGCACGCCTATAGAAGTGAGGAATGGGGGAGACAGCCTACATGAAGAGTCAGCAAGGAGCAGGAAGGTAAGGTAAGAAAAGGAGAAGGAACAGAAATGAGCAGGAAGGGACATCAAGGAGCAGAAAGGGGCAGCAAGGAGCTGGAAGGCACAGCAAGGAGCACAAAAGGTAAAGTAGGAGAAGGAGCACAAAGGAACAGAAATGAACAGGAAGGGTCAGCAAGGAGCTGGAAGGTAAAGCAGCACAAAGGTAAAGTAGAAGGAGCAGAAAGGGTCAGAAATGAGCTGGAAGGGGCAGAAGGAGCACAAAGGTAAAATAGAAAAGGGAGCAGAAAGGGTCTGCAAGGAGCAGAAAGGGATCAGAATGAGAAAGGAGCAGAAGGACGCAAAATAAGCAGAAAGTAGCAGAAAGGTAAAAGAGCAGAAGGGGCCAAGGATAGAAAACAGTGTCAGAAGAAAAAAAAGACTGTCAAATGAAGGAGAGGAAAAGGAGATTGGAGCAGGAAGGACAAATGAAGTGAACCTCCATTTTATTCTGGACACCACATCATAAGGCTTTGGTACCTGGGCCAGGCAGGGAAACGCTGGACCTTCTCATCCCCAAAGGTAAAAAAATATCAGTATTAATGTGTTTACTTTTATTTACTGAGGGTCAGGAAGCACAGAGTGCCATTGGGTAGGGGTGTTGCTGATTGGCTAGAGCGGTCAGCTGGCACTCTAAGCCAATCAGTAGCTCCCCATTCATAAAAAAGTAAAAATATTTTATGAACCGGGAACTAGCGATTGGCTTAGAGCGTCAACTGACCACTCTAGCGAATCAGCGGCACCCATGTCTGACGTCAATCTGCACTTCCTGACACTCTGTTTCAGAAGCCAAATACCACTGAGTGACCTGGAGCTGGAGGAAGCCTTTGGGGTTAAACCATTTGAGAGCGATTTAACCCCTTAAAGGAAAGCGAGCACCCAGGGGCTTCCTGGCATCATAGCATTTTCATTTAGGTGAAGTTGTTATGGTGACCAGAATGGTCCTTTAATTTGCTTAAAGGAACACTATAGTGTCAGGAATACAAACATATATTCCTGACACCATAGTTGTGAAAACGCTATTCACCCTGGCTTTATGTGATAATGGCTATGCCTCTTCCCTTTCATGACACTGTCAAAAAGGTACCAAGCATGGATGTCATTACAATTATGCCCCCACCCCCCCCCAGAAAAATTCCTGTGGATGCCCATGCCCGAGGAGGCAAGCTTTGACCGGGCGGCAAGAATCAGGCTGGCCCATTATGGTCCCAACCCATCTGCAGAGATCATCAACAGGGTCATGGACGCTCCCATGGGTCCTGCTGAAGTGAATGCTGTCACGACCCGTGCCACCGAGACTGGCCCACCTGCTGCTGAGACCCAGGTAAGACTCTCTACCCCGACTTGTACCTTAGACCAGGCCTCTTTAGGTTGGGACACACCAGAGATGTACGGGAGGGAAAGCCGGGAAGACCCAACTCTAGAGAAGTATAGGGCCAGGGCAAATACTGGGGGAGAGGGGGTCAATGGGGAGCGTTACGAGTGGGTGGGGGATAGGCTGTACAGGATCCCTAAACCGTCCCAGAGACCGAATACCCCTCCGCAGAATCGGCAGCTGGTGGTGCCTGCGAAATACCGGCAGGAGATTCTGCGGATTGGGCATGATGTGCCATTAGCGGGCCATCTAGGCTCCCGCCGCACAGCTCATAGGATCACCCAAAATTTCTTCTGGCCTAATTTCAACCGAGATTGTAGCACATGTGACACATGTCAACAGGTAGGTAAACGGGGGGGATCACCCAAAGGCTAGGCTCATATCGATGCCTATCATTGGAGAACCCTTTTCCCGCATAGCCGTTGACATTGTGGGTCCACTGGCCAGGGCTAGCCGATCCGGTAAGAAGTATATTCTCACTGTGGTGGACTATGCCACCCGTTATCCAGAGGCAATAGCGCTGTCTACTATAGAGGCAGAGACAGTTGCTGATGCCCTGGTTAAAATTTTCACTAGGGTCGGGTTCCCTCAGGAGATCCTCTCCGACCAGGGAACTCAGTTTACCGCTGTGCTCACCCAGCAGCTGTGGAAGGTGTGCGGCATTAAACCACTGCTTAGCTCACCTTATCACCCACAGACTAACGGTCTCTGCAAGCGATTTAATGGCACCCTCAAACAGATGTTGAGGACCTTTACTGACATTTGCAGAGTCTGGGAGCGATTCCTGCCTCATTTGCTAACCGCTGCTTAGCTCACCTTATCACCCACAGACTAACGGTCTCTGCGAGCGATTTAATGGCACCCTCAAACAGATGTTGAGGACCTTTACTGACACTTGCAGAGACTGGGAGCGATTCCTGCCTCATTTGCTATTTGCATACAGAGAGGTGCCCCAGGAATCTACTGGGTTCTCTCCCTTTGAGCTACTCTATGGGAGAAGGGTCCGTGGACCCTTAGATCTCATTAGAGGACACTGGGAGGGAGAGACAGAGCAAGAGGGAACCCCCATCGTGCCATACGTGCTGGAACTCCGGGACCGCATGGAGAAACTATCCCTGATGGTAAGGGAGAATCTCCAGGCAGCCCAGGGGAGACAGAAGAGGTGGTACGATCGGGGTGCCCTATAGCGGGTCTGCAAGCATCTTGGCAGTGCCCGTATAAAGTGTTAGCTCAGGTGTGTGATACTACCTATCTTATAGCCAGCTGTGCAGATGAAAGGATTCAGCGATCCTTTCATGTGAACATGCTGAAGGAGTATCAGGAGAGACCAGAGGATGTCGCTGCAGTGTGTGCCCCGGCTGCCGACGACCCCGAGAATTTACCCTTGCCCGACCTATTAGAGAAGGACCCCCAGACTGACCTTACTAGTCTGGTACAGCTAGGGGACCGGTAAAGCCTCCCAAGAACCCGGCTACACTACCCTAGCTGTACACAAGGTCGAGACACCCGGACAGAGTCCCCTACGACAGCCCCCCTATCGTATCCCTGAAGCAGTCCGGGAAGGAATGCGGAAGGAGATACAGGAGATGACCAGGCTTGGCGTCATCGAACACTCAGACAGTCCTTGGGCCTCGTCTGTAGTCCTGGTGCCTAAGAAAGATGGGACCACCCGGTTCTGTGTGGACTACAGGCGGCTCAACGAGCGGACCACCACTGACGCCTACACGATGCCCCGGGTAGACGAGTTATTAGACCGCATTGCCAGGGGACGCTATCTGACCACCATAGACCTGTGTAACGGTTATTGGCAAATCCCCCTGGCCGAGGATGCTATCCCTAAGTCGGCATTCGTCACCCCATTTGGTCTGTACCAGTTTAAGGTCATGCCATTTGGGATGAAGAATGCTCTGCTACCTTTCAGTGTATGGTGGATAGGCTTCTCGATGGCTTCCAGGAATTTCCATGTGCATACCTGGATGACATTGCGGTCTACAGTGAGTCCTGGGAAGAACACCTGGTACACGTAGGGGTGGTGCTGGACAAGATTCGGGCCGCTGGCCTGACCTTGAAGCCAGACAAGTGCCATCTAGGCATGGCAGACGGGCAGTACTTGGGTCACAGGGTAGGATGTGGGAGCCAGAGACCAGAGCCAGCCAAGGTAGAGGCTGTAGCTAACTGGCCCACACCTATCACCAAGACCCAAGTGCTGGCCTTCCAGGGAACAGCAGGGTATTACCGACGCTTTGTCCCCGACTACAGCACCGTTGCTAAACCCCTGACTGACCTGACTAAAAAGAACTTACCTAAGCAGGTCCTGTGGTCTCCAGCTTGTGAAGCCGAGTTTCAGGCACTGAAGCAGGCTCTTGTGAATGCCCCTGTCCTGGCTGCCCCAGTCCCTAACAAACATTTTCTCGTCCATACAGATGCTTCCATGTATGGACTGGGGGCTATGCTGAGCCAGGTCGGGGAAGATGGAGGAGAGCACCCTGTCGCATATCTCAGCAGAAAGCTACTACCCCGGGAAGTGAGTTATGCGGCAGTGGAGAAGGAGTGTTTAGCCCTGGTCTGGGCATTAAAGAAATTGAGCCCTTATTTGTACGGGCAGGAGTTCTCGCTCATCACGGACCACAATCCCCTTGTCTGGCTTAACCGGGTCTCAGGAGACAATGGTAGACTGCTGAGGTGGAGTTTAGCTTTACAACCTTACAACTTCACCATCAGCTACCGACCCGGTAAGCAGAATGGGAATGCGGATGGATTGTCCCGGCAAACCGACGTCCCCATTTCTTCCTAGTCCGGTCATCCCCAAGTTGACCCGCCACAGGGTCAAGCCGGATCAGCCGGAGTGTTCCACAAGGGGGAGCCGTGTGACAGATCCATCTGTATAGACTGGGATTTCTGGTTCGTCTGTTTTGCCTTATTCATTCGCCAATAATATGCACTCAGATCCAGGCTATCTGGGGATACGTGATACGAATGGGTAGCATTCGACAAATGCAAAGTTATATATTTTTATATGTTTTTCTGTGTTGAATTTAAAATGGCGATTTGCCTGTGTCCTGGAGATAATTGAATTACCTCTCAATTATCTCCAGGGCAGAGGGGAGGGAATACTAATGCATTGTGGGAATGTTCTGTGTCTGTGGGTCCTGACCTGCCATATGTCTGTCTATTATTACAGTCTCCCATTTGGTCCCCTAGGGCAGTGTCCACCAAGTGAGAGACCTGCATAAATATGGGCAGGTAGCCCACAGTAAAGCCAGTTCTTGTTTTACCCTTAATGCGGAGCTTGGTCTCGTTATTGGGGGGATTTATTACCAACGACTAGGGACTGCTGGATGGAATTATTAGCCGCTTGGGAGATATATGCGTTCGGCTACTATTGGCGATTCGTGAGTTTGGAGCTCGTGGAGTGAAGTGCCCGTACGGATCCCGTTCGTGAGTTTACAGTGTTCCCTTGCTTGCGGTTCGCATGATTGTACTGGATACGCATGCAGCCTATGCTATTGCGAGAGGATTCACTAAATGGCGGTTTGTGTATTTCATGCTGAGGGTACCGTAACAACATGCTAATACTTTTATTAGCCAAGATAGCTGCCATAACCCAGTATGGCTAAATGGGGTACCAAAAAGTCAACTCCTTAGATTAAGAAGAAATTGTTCCAAAAAAGACACCTTTCAATTACAGGCTAAAAATATCAAACAAATTTATAGAAAAGGAGTATAACCCAAGGTATTTAGACAAAGAAATAGAACAAATAGGGAACACAGAAAGAGAATCATTATTAACGAAAAAAATTCCCAAAATTCCACCAGGCAATAAATTTACCCTCCCTTTGATATTTGATTATAACAACAAAAGCAAACAGATTAAAAGAATAATAAATAAACATTGGAACATACTAAAAGAGGACAATCTACTAAAAAGGATCTTACCCGATAAACCAACCATAATATTTAGAGGCGCCCCCAATCTAAAAATGAAACTTACTAAAAACTACACTAAACATAAACATACACAGGAAAAAAACAAACAAATTTTTTTAAACACTAAGAAAGGTTTCTTTAAATGTAATGTATGTGCAGCATGTAAGAAAACGCAAAAAAAATGACAAATTTATCCCAAATTTTAAATCAATGAATACGAACATATTTTTTAGCATATTTGATGTAATAACGTGTAACAGTACCAATGTAATATATTTGTTAGAGTGTCCTTGCGGACTACAATATGTTGGCAGGACAATTAGACCACTAAAAGTGAGAATAAGCGAGCATTGCCAAAATATAGAAAAAGGACTCATGAGCCATTCTGTTTCCGCCCACTTTATACTGCACAATATAGACCCTAGTCAATTAAAATTCATAGGAATCGCCAAATATTAAACCTCATTGGAGAGGAGGTGACAATATTAAAACTATAAGTAAACTAGAAATGGAATGGGTCCACCGCCTAGACACCCTCCACCCAAGCGGTCTCAATATAGAATTCGATCTGATACATTTTTTATAATATCCTTTTTATAATACACTTTTTAAAGTTATGCACAATATCTTCACAAATCAATCATAAAATGTTTGGATTGTAAAATTGTACTATCATCTGGAACAATATAGATTTTTTTTTTTTTAAATATGTTTTTTTATAATTCATTTGTGTATATAATCTTACCCCTTTTTTAACCAAATTTCCTTCAACTGATTTCTTTTATACATATATTACCTTAAAACTTTGGATTTCTATTATATACATCCAGACTAGTTCCAGATGTCTATTAGTACTATTTATAAGAGATCGCTGTGTAAATACATGTGATATCCGGCGATCCCTATTCAGCATTTAGCACTTTTATAATCTCTATAATTATATATGCAGAAAATATGCAAGATTACACCTTGAATTGTTTGTTTTAATTCACTTTTATATTAACTCCTCTTTTTCTTACTGGACTTTTGCCATTATCCAAAATGGCGTTACCATCACTTCCTGTATACACCATTTTGGAGACACCCACCAAACCAGAAGTGATGTAACGAATGTCCCGAAACCAGAAGTATAGACTTGGTTCACTGGACTTTTGCCCTTATCCAAAATGGCGCTACTATCACTTAGTTTACTGGACTTTTGCCCTTATCCAAAATGGCGCTATCACTTTCTGGACATATCATCATGGAGATATCCACCAAACCGGAAGTGATTTAACAAATGACCTGGAACCAGAATTACAGACTATACACACCAGAACTGAATATTGAAATTAAGAGACTATTTAAACATCAACTGACCTGAACAGCAGACATTCACTTTTGAGAAAGCTGTAAGCGAAACATGTCAAGTGGATATTAAGGATTGCCTACAAGGACTGGTTTTATTTATAGTTATTTTTATTACCGTATTTATCAGCATATAACACGAACTTTTTCTCCCTGAAAATACGGGGCATATTATGGGTGTGTGTTATACGCCGGCCCTTTAAATGCTGCAGCCGCCTGAGCGCTCTGTCAAGAGTGGTCAGGCGGCTGCAGTTGGTTCTCACCTCCCCTCCCCTGTAGCGTGGCCGAGCTGCTCTGCTGTCCGCAGTGCCCGGCCAGAGTGATAGGAAGGTGCACGCTCAGTGTGCACCTTCCTGTCAGTCCGACTGGGTACAGGAAACAGAAACTCCTGTTCCGCGTGGAACAGGAGTTTCTGTTTCCTGTACCCGGTCGGACTGACAGGAAGGGCAGACTGAGCATACACCTTCCTATCACTCCGGCCGGGCACCGCGGACAGCAGAGCAGCTCGGCCACGCTACAGGGGAGGGGGTAAAAAGAGAGTGGGAGGGGATAAAAAGAGAGTGGGGGGGTGTAAAAAGAGAGTGGGGGGGGGGAGTGGGGGAGTAAGAAGAGGGGGAGTAAGAAGAGGGGGAGGGGGCAAGAAGGGGTAAATAGAGGGGGAGGGGGGTAAAGAAGAGGAGAGGGGGGAGAAGAAGAGGGGGAGGGGGGCAAGAAGGGGGTAAATAGAGGGGGAGGGGGGTGGGAAGAGGAGAGGGGAGTAAGAAGGGGAGTAAGAAGAGGGGGGGGGGTAAGAAGGGTAGAGGGGGAGGGGGGGTAAGAAGAGGAGAGGGGGGAGTAAGAAGGGGAGGAGGGTAAGAAGAGGGGAGGGGGGTAAGAAGAAGGGGGGGGAAGAGGGGAGGGGGAGTAAGAAGAGGGGGAGGGGGGTAAGAAAGGGGAAGGGGAGGGGGTGGGGCGAAGAGGGGAGGGGGAGAAGAAGGGGAGGGGGAGGAGGGTAAGAAGAGGGAGGGGGGAGTAAGAAGGGGATGGGGAGGAGGGTAAGAAGAGGGGAGGGAGTAGTAAGAAGGGGGTAAGAAGAGGGGGAGGGGGGAATAAAAAGGGGGGAAGAAGAGGGGGAAGGGGGAGTAAGAAGGGGGGGAGGGGGGAATTGTTAATAATATTAACAGAAAAAAGTTCTGAGCTACCCTTATTTTGCTTCAAAGTTCTTTATTTGAAATTTAAGGGTTTTTTTCCTGAAATTTCCTTCTTAAAATGAGGTGCGTGTTATACGCCGGTGCGTGTTATACGCCGATAAATACGGTATATAGTTCACTTTTAAATAGTTTTATTCATTCTGTTTATTAATAAAGATTCTGTTTTAATACCCAGTCACTCTTGAGCTCCTTATACTCTCACCATCACTCTGCTGTTCCGGATCTACATATATCCCTAGGTGGGGATTGTTCCACCAAAAGCTCCATACACTAGAGCAGGTCATTGCTCTAGCAAATGTAAGTAGGTCAAATATTATTTACTTTTCCTACTTTTACATACGTACTGTACCATTGGTATACATCCTTGTTTTTTTCATATGATGAACCACACTACCTTGGGAATCTGATTACCAGCAAAAAGAAATCCTTAGACAGGGATTGTTCCTTCCAGGCTCCTAAAATAGAGATTTTTAAGCTCTGGAAAACAGTAAGACACATAATTGCGAAATCTGCTGCTACTTGTGTATGTATGATTTTATAATAATTCTTAGCGCTGTCCATCTAATTTACAAGCTTACTGATGAATAAAGGCTGGGCCATTATCTGATCCTATAGAGCACGGGAGTCCATATCTGGGTATTACTTCTCGCAACAGGAATCGTACAACTTCTCCTGCTTTTTCCGTACGGGTTGGACAAGCTTCTACCCAACCTGAGTAGGTACACACAGCTACCAACAGATAACGATATCCTCCAGATTTAGGCATTACTGTATAGTGTATTTGCAGATCTGACATGGGGAGTCCTGCCATATACTGGACCCCAGGAGGTTTAACAGGGCCTTGTCTTGCATTGTTCTTTGCACACAGAACACATCTTCGAATAATGGCTTGAGTAAGATTGGATAATCTTGGTATATAGAAATGTTTCCTGAGAGATTTTTCCATACTATCTCTTCCTGTATGTGTGCCATTGTGGAAGTTCTGAACAATCTCTATAGCCAGAGATGTCGGAATGACTACTCTTCCATCTTCTAACTGATACCAATTGTTCTCCAAATATTTTCCCGCTTCAGTCTTCAACCACTCCATCTCCTGAGTTGTATAAATCAGTCCATTGAGACAAAGGGGCTGGCACAAGGGCAGAGACGTACCCCACAAATTCCTCCTGTCCAGATTCAGCAGCACGCTTAGCCGCACTATCTGCCATGCGATTTCCTTTTACCACATCACTATCGCCTCTCAGATGAGCTCTACAGTGTATAATACCATCCTCCTTTGGCTCCCATACTGCTTCCAATAGTTGAAGTATTTCAGCTGCATACTTGATTTCTTTAGATTGCGAATTCAACAACCCTCTTTCTTTATACAAGGCTCCATGGGCATGAGTGGTTAAAAATGCATATTTTGAATCAGTATATATGTTCACCTTCAACCCTTCAGCCAATTGCAAGGCCCATGTCAATGCAATCAATTCTGCCCTCTGTGCTGATGTCCCTTTTGACAGTGGCCGTGCCTCTATCACCTTGTCCTGCATAGCGAATTCCTTCTTTCACATAGCTACTACCATCCGTATAATACTGTACATCCAGGTTCTGGATGGGAAAGTCATGAAGGTCCGGTCGGCTTGAAAACACCTCATGCATTATCTCCAAACAATCATGTTGACTTTCAATAGGTTGTGGCAAAAGGGTAGCTGGATTCAGGGTATTAACAGTCTCAAGGTGTACTCTTGGATTTTCACATAGCATGGCTTGATATTTAGTCATTCGGCTATTACTTTGTAATCCAGTAGAGTCTGTACTGCATGAGGTACTCGCACGTAGAGTTCCTGACCCAGTGTAAGCTTGTCAGCTTCTGCTACCAACAGGGCAGCGGCAGCCACTGCTCGCAGACAAGGTGGAAGACCACTGGCTACTGCATCCAACTGTTTGGACATGTACGCAACAGGTCGTTGCCATGATCCCAAATACTGAGTTAGTACTCCCACAGCCATTCTTCTTTGCTCATGTACATACAGATAGAATGGACGTGTATGATCAGGTAAACCTAGGGCTGGGGCACTCATTAGTGCTTTCTTGATATCTTCAAAAGCCTTCTGCTGTTCAGTTGTCCATAGGAAGGGGTCATGTTCTGTGCCTTTTATAGCTCCATATAAGGGTTTCGCCAATATCGCGTAATTAGGAATCCATATCCTGCAGAATCCTGCTGCTCCTAAGAATTCTCGCACCTGTCTTCTATTCTTAGGTATCGGTATCTAACATACCGCTTCTTTCCTTTTGGGTCCCATTATCCTTTGACCTTCAGAGGTATGGAATCCTAAATACTTGACAGTTGACTGGCACAATTGCGCTTTCTTCCTAAATACTTTGTATCCTGCCTTCCAGAGAATTTGAAGTAGATCATAAGTTGCTTGTTGGCATATCTCTTTAGTAATTGCCGCTATGAACAAATCATCCACATACTGAAGTAATACACATTCTCTTGGGATGGACTTGAAATCTTGCAGGTCCTGGCTTAGTGCGGATCCAAATAAGGTGGGTGAATTCTTGAATCCTTGAGGTAGTCTAGTCCAAGTCATCTGACACTTTGAACCCGTAACAGCATCTTCCCATTGGAAGGCAATGATACACTGACTCTCAGCAGCAATTCGAAGACAAAAGAAAGCATCCTTGAGGTCTAAGACTTTAAAGTAAGTTGCCCCACCTGGTATCAAGGCAAGCAGATTATAAGGGTTGGGTACAACTGGGTGTATATTAACTACGGCATCATTAACTGTTCTTAAATCTTGTACAGGACGATACTCATCTGATCCTGGCTTCTGAACAGTTAACAATGGAGTATTCCAGGGGGAAGTACAGAATTTTAGGATACCATACCTTACGAACTTATCCAAGTAGGTCTGTATGTTTCTCTTTGACTTTTGAGGTATGTGGTACTGTCGTAGACTCACGGGATAGACCCCAAGCTTCAACTCAATATGTATAGTTGGAATATTATGGGCAAGCCCTGGTGGATTATTTTCTGCCCATACTCCTGGAATGTCAAATAGGGATTCATCACTCTTAGGGTTTACACTTGTCATTATCGTGTAGAAGTGCCATTCTTCTTCCCTTGGCACCAATATCGCCATTATGCCCGATGATCCATTAAACTTCAGGGATGTCGATCCATTGGGTAAAAAGGTTATCTGGGCTTGAAGCTTTGATAATAAATCTCGTCTTAGAAGTTGGATTGGACACTCAGGCATATATAGAAATTGGTGCTTCACCAAATGGCATCCCAGAATGCAAGTGCGACTCTTAAGAACCGGTCTAGCAGCGCTCTTTCCAGTTGCTCCTATTACTGTTATGGTTTTTCCTGATGGAGGAGCAACTAATTTGGTCACCACGGAATGTTCACCCCCAGTATCAATCGTAAAAGGACTTCTCTTTCCCCCTATTGCTACATTGACCATAGGCTCCGGTCGGCCAAGGGGGATGGAGCCCGGTCGGTATCAATAGTCCTCCATAACAGTGTCAGCCAGACCCACAAAATCAATATCCTCTCTTTCTCTAGGTCTCTGCGTGGGTGGATAATATCTGTCCCTTTGAACACTTCCTCTATTAGTCCCACTATTTCCTCCAAAACTTCCTCTTCCTCTGCCTCTATAGCTACCCCCATAACCTCCCCACACTCTTCTCTCTTCTTGTCGGTCATTTTCATAATGCTCTCTCTGCGGGCATTCATTCCTCCAGTGTCCTTCCTCCCTACAGTATGCACACTGATTTCTGCTTAGTGGTCCCCTACTCAACCTATTTTCAACTCCTCTATTCACCTCCCTTCCCTGTCTTTCTACACTTGCAATAGCTACCGCTAGCATATCTGCCTTCTTCCTCATTTTACGTTCTTCTTCCCTCTTTGTCTCGGTTTCTCTATTCATGTATACTTTATTCGCAATCTCCATCAACTGTGATAAAGACATCCCTACAAATCCCTCTAACTTCTGTAATTTCCTTTTAATATCACCTTGGGCCTGGCTGACAAAGGCTGAATTAACCATTCGGGAATTCTCAGGAGCCTCTGGATTAAAAGGAGTATACAATTTTTATGCCTCTAGTAATCTTTCATAAAAGGCACTATGTGACTCGTCAGCTTTCTGCAACACCTCAGCCGTCTTTGATATATTGATTGCCTTTTTCCCTCCTGCCTTCATGCCGCAATAATGGCTTCCCTATAAGCTCTTAAATGGGGCATATCAGCTCTATTAATATTCCAGTTCGGATCCACATTTGGGTAATGGGCTGCAGCCCATGCAGCCGGATTGGCCTGGTTCTGAACACGGGCTGCTTCCTCAAGTGCTTTAATAGCCGCTTGATTAATCCGAGTCCTTTCCTCATTGTTAAATAAAGTCAATAGTAATTGCTGGCAATCAGCCCAAGTAGGATTGTGGGTTTGTATGATCGAGGTAACCAAATCTGTCATGACTTGGGGCTTATCAGTATATGAAGAGTTATGTATCTTCCAATTAAATAAGTCAGTCGTAGTGAAGGGAACATAAACAAATACAGGGTCTGCATGTTGCAATTGACCATTATCATCAACGTCTGTTGGGCCCGGTGTAAGTCGGAGAGGCATTTGGTAATGTCGGGGTTGGATGGTACCAGTCATCTGTTGGTTAATACAGGGCTTCGGTGAGGTTGTTTAATATTAAGTTCCGGTCTAGGGGTAGTGAGACAAGGAGATGGGGACAACTGATTTTTACTGAACGAAAGGTCAGTTAACAGGATATTCCGGGCCGGACTTGGGGGAGCCTGACCAGGAACCAGAAATGATGTCAGATCTGGATATGCAGAACTAATGGAGGTTGGTACCGGAAGGGGAAGGCTTAAGGCAAGTGGGCTGGGCTCTGAGCTGGATGCATGAGTGGAAGGAGACACTAGGGTAGGGGGAGTGGCAACACCTCCTCTAGCCTTGGAGGAGGAGTAAGGGGGTGGTAGAGGAAGCTCAGACTCAATGGGCATATCTAAAATGGGCGGAGTTGCGGCCCTAATGGAGAGGCGAGTCCTGGCCACCATGAGTGGCATACATTAATCCATTTGGGCAATCCTTCCACAACCTGTTTCCAACAATCAATGTACGGAAACTGATCGTAAAATTCAGGCCTACTAGATACAGCCACGTGTACACGTTGCACTAGATTTGGATCAAGACTACCACGTGGAGGCCATTCTCTGCTACACAATGTAGTCAGACGCTTTGGAGATAATTTTACCCCAAAATCACAAACATTGTATCCCTTTGCGAAATTGTTTAGCATACATGACAAGGGATCAACGGAGCGTCGAATTCAAAGAAACACGACAAACACACTCCCAGCAGTCACAACCATTTCTCTGGCAACAGCACCACGTGGCACAGTTACTAGGCCAAACACACACAAAAACACGCAGAGAATTCTCACACACACAGCGATAACATGACGTCTTCACACACAAAGATTCACCAAACACTAGATACTTATCTCTGTAACTATAAATCAAACCCTGCAATCATCCACGCAGTAAATCAACTTTCAGTTACCCGACTATAACACACTCCAGTAGCATCGTCTTTACAATCAGTAGTTATGGTACGGTTAGCAAGTGGTTATGGTACAGTTTTAGAATCACAGGTCAATTAGTAACAGTTATGGTGTTACACATATAACACAAAACAACAGGTTTTTAGTAGTTATATACAATACACAATGTCATTAATTATAATACATGTTAGTGGTTATGATACTATTATACAGTTATACACACAATTTACACTCCCACTAGACAGCAGAGCTCAAGCTTTCTAGCAGGACATACAATTTAATCAATTCACCAGTTCACCAACTACAGCATATCTAACAATATTTACAATAATCCCAACTATTCTAATTGGCTAGCACCTTGAGAACTATCGAACTATTTACACCAAGGTTCGGTTAGTCTACGCTGCCCAAGCACCACATATAGCGAACTAATGAGCGGAATGTACAACAGGACTCATTTAGTCTATTTACTCTATCAATAGTCTAGTGGTTGAATTTACATGCCTTCCACTTAGCCAAGATAGGTTGAGGTCTAGCAGACGGAATGTACACCAGAATCTGCTTAGTCTCCCGGTCCCCCCGACCTAGCGACCAAAATTTACACCTAGGTACGCTAGTCAAGACAGGACACCGGTGTCCGACATGAACTATTTACACCAAAATTCAGTCTGACCCAAACCACCTGTATTAGACGGGCTGACTACAGAGCGTCTAATTTCCAATAAGCGGTGCGCCTTCGTTTCTTCCTTCCAGAGGGAAGGGGCAAATTCCATACAACCAAACCAAATACAAACCCCTTGTGGGCCTACCGCTCTACTGGTATTAATCTTACCTCTTCGTTCCTGGACCTGGGCTTCACACTCATCGACGGGGCACCCCGGTACTCACTGCACAGAAGCCAATGATCTCCTGGACCAAAGGCCAGTGGCGCCAAGACGAAAGGAGATCCACGCAGAAGTCCAGGGGTGCTGCCGTGGAGAACGTTGGTAAAGATCTACCATCTCACGTCTCTGTCTCAGCTACCATGATGATGAGCTTCCCGGCCAGAGATGTAACCGTGGAAGCGTGCAGAAGCCAAACACAGAGAGATGGACACAGGTATTCAGGAAGTAAGAGGCCTTTAGTCATGTACCGGTCGGGTCTCAGATGGACTAACGTTCCACAACAGATCTGAGCCCCGAACACATGGAGTACATTCCTTATATAGAAAAAAAGAAAAAAAGAAGGATAGTGCGTAGGCGCTTCACTGTAATTGTGACAGTTCTGTATATAATAAAAATATACAATAGATGGTGTAACCGGTACCCTAGTGCTTCCCTTATACACCAGATTTACATAATACAATAAAAAGAGACAAATACC
Source organism: Pelobates cultripes (assembly GCA_933207985.1). Classification (NCBI taxonomy): domain Eukaryota; kingdom Metazoa; phylum Chordata; class Amphibia; order Anura; family Pelobatidae; genus Pelobates; species Pelobates cultripes. The sequence continues at coordinate 177,766,163 of OW240916.1, read as the reverse complement.
AGTATATACACCTCCCCAATGTGATCACAACAAAAATAAGTGATATTACCAATATAGAACTGGACTGTAATGTAAACAGCGTAGAACTTGATTGGGGTATAAACTAAAATAGAAAAAACATAAAAAACATAGTGCAAACTGTATGATGAAAAATAAATAATAGATAAATGTGTGACTCTCACTCACATTCTCCAGAGCCGTACCAGGCTCTGTATAACAGGCTCAGGGGTGCCAATAACTGGCTAACGATCCAGGTGGTCCAAATAGATGAGACTCCAAAGGTTAAATATAAAATATATTTATTTATAAAAATATATAAAAAAGTGTATACACTACTGGGCACTATGGGGGTGGAACCCAAAACAGACAAGGATATATATAAAACAGCAATGGAATTCCACTTACCCCTATCTGTATAGTAGCCCAGAGTGACAGAAATACACATAAAATAACAAATACAAATGCAGAAGATTGAAGCAGACGCGTTTCGGCCAACAGCCTTCCTCCAGTGCTTGTCTTCATGTCCTATTGAGTCTTCTTTTATAAGTCCTATCTGTCCCATTCACCTGGATCCAATTTCGTACCGGCGTCGCGTCACTTCCGGTTTAGCGGGTGACGTCACTTCCGGTTTTTCGGACGGCTGGAACGCACGCTGAAACGCGGCGTTCAGGATGTAGATTGTTATGATTAAGTCCCCATAGCAACCTTAGCCTCCATATTTGTAAAATATCATAACAGAATAAGAAAAAACACAAGTTAAAGATATAATCTATATATAGCATACACAATACAAATATTTGATAGCTATCATCAATCTCTTTATATCTAGAAAGAAATTTAAAGATGTATAAGATAATCTATTCCTTATATAGCACTATAGCTCCTCCCATAAATAGCTACACCCACACATACCCTTAACCAATCAATGAACAGAGTCTAGACTTGCTCATCCGGTTTGACCACGTGGCTCATCCGAAACAAAGGGAAGGGAGTGTGATTTCACTCAGTATATTGATGACAGTATTTTAGCTACGTGTAACTAACTAACTGATACTACAAACACATGTACCTACATATGCCACGTGGCAATCTTGGCCTACTAAACTTTTATTTTACTGGAATTCCATCACAACAGTTTTTCTCCCGCAGTTCCAAATCCGTATATGATCTTCGGAGGATTCACCTGCAGGGAAATAGTTAATAGATCGTCTTGGCAGTTCTTGGACCGTACTCCAGGAAACAGGTCACAACTCCACGTACAGTGGATCTAACGATGGATTGTGTGTTTTCTTCATAGATCCATCTGCTGTCACTTCCCGCAATTGGAAGATCTATTTGGGATTGCTCTAGTTTTCTCCCGGAATAGGTACCAGCAAAACAATCATCGGATTTGTTGGCTGAGCGTTAAAACAGCAAATATGAAGCCTCCTGTCATGTTATGTTAAAACTGTAGATTATGCTAGCTTTAGTGTACCTAGCTTTAGTGTATAATCTTAATTTTATTAGTGACAGGAGGCGAGTATTTCCCACCCATTCTTATCCCCCCCCCTTGTTTAATTTTAATAGTTTGGGTTTGTCAGGTACGTATGCAACTCTGCTTGTTGTCTCTGCTACCTGTCACATGTTCTTATGTCTGTTTTCATAAGTAGGGTTGGGATATCTACTGTAGCGAAATTAACATTGCCACTTGTGCCTGGAGAGGACTACTTGCCAGGCTCTTGCCATGTGATTATGGTCCCTGGGAGGTTTGGCCCTTTAAATACAGTATTTGGGTATAATGTTTTTTTATTGTGCTGCTACTGGCCCTTTAAGAACTCTATGTGGGCATATTGAGACTTTTTGGGACAATGCCCCCTTTTAAGACGGTGTCCCCAAACCTTTAATATACTGTGTTCCTGGCTTTCTCCCACTTGGTTCAGTAAATGGGGTTTACTGAACCAATGACCACACAGGCGGACTACCCAGAAGTGGAAGTGTGCAGGCAATTTACCTCCCAAGCTGGGAGCCTGCTGTAGGCAAATTGCCGACCGCTGCGCGGCCGCCGTTCGCACAAACGATAACGTGGCGTCAGCCATCTTTGTTCATTCGCACGCGGTCAGCGGTGTGCACATTTCAACGAACACCGCTGACCCTTACCTTCTCCTACACTGAGTTTGCAGCCGCAGAGACTAAGTCCCGTTCGGTGATGGGACTTACTAATTTTATCAGTGTGAAATAGACCGACCGCACAGCCCAAATCTATGGAACTGTTTTGGGCATGAAAATGTGCTTGCGGTTGGTCATAAAGGACTTCCAGCTAACTTTTTAACCCCTGAAAGGAATTGGCTGAATTTTGTATATGTGTGTAATTAAAGTGTGCTGAGTATTAATATGTGACTTTTATGAAGATTGAATGTATATTTTTAAAGTTGCAGTACATGTGTAAAAAGTGTATTTTTCCTGCCTGTGATAATTACTTTAACCTATTGTGTTGAGTAATTATATCACAGACAGAGGGGAGGATTTGTGTGTAATTGCTGGGAGTGTTTTACTTTAATGTACGTATTTTATTGGTTGTTTTACAAAACCCTGTGGGCGGTACTATGTGTGTAGAATGGGCATTAAAGCAGAGTGTTTCATTAAAAGCTTGAGTTCTTCTTCACCCTCAATCTGAGTCCTTTCTCTTATTGGGGGAACCAGCTACAAGGGATTGCAATGCTTGTCATACTCTCTTGCTATAATCACTGAGCTCTTGTAAGAGCTGTTCTCTTCCTGCTACGCTCTCTGGGGAAAGAGAGGTTCACCCACTGGAAGCTAGATCCTGGCCTTGGGTCCAGGGTGGGTGAAGACGGCGAGACCCCGGCACAGCTGCATCGCTGGAAGTGGGTCTGCAGTTCTGATGGTGTCGGTTGGAGTGCTTGGGAGTCCTCAGCGAGCACTAGGAGCATCGATTGGCGGAGGTACTCGGTCGGAGTGCCAGCGGTCCATCACATCTACATATTAAGGAAATTTTGGTTGCTACATTGGGTATCCGAATGTTTGTTCAGGGTACATTTCATTGGCTACCCAATCTGTTCGATTCTGTTTTTTTCTCTCGTTTCAGTTTACAGTGCATTAACATTATCTGGTTTGGCAGTTCTTCTCGGATGGTGGACATTGTTGTATTCATTGTATCTAGGACTTAGTTTCTTCCCCATTATTTTGTCTATCCTTTGTTCTGTTTGTCGCAGCTTGAAAGAGGAAATGATGTATTGGAAGGGGAGTTTTATAGAACTTAACTTTTCTCTGATTGGTTGTTTTTTCTGTGCTGCTGTGGAGTTCTAGTAAAGAGAGACTTAAGCAAATACTCGCCTCCTGTCAGAATATTTGATAGAGTCCAAACCTCAACATCTGAGGAAAGGGATTTAGGGTTGATTATTTCTGATAACTTAAAGGTAGGCAGACAATGTAATAGAGCAGCAGGAAATGCTAGCAGAATGCTTGGTTGTTTAGGGAGAGGTATTAGCAGTAGAAAGAGGTAAGTGCTCATGCCATTGTACAGAACACTGGTGAGACCTCACTTGGAGTATTGTACACAGTACTGGAGACCGTATCTTCAGAAGGATATTGATACTTTGGAGAGAGTTCAGAGAAGGGCTACTAAACTGGTTCATGGCTTGAGGGATAAAACTTACTTACTTAATTTTAAATCAGATTTAACTTACTTTAAAGGGACACTATAGTCATCAGAACAACTACAGCTTATTGGATTTGTTCTGGTGAGCAGAATCTTTACCTTCAGGCTTTTTGCTGTAAACACTGTCTTTTCAGAGAAAATGCAGTGTTTACATTACAGCCTAGTGATAACTTCACTGGCCACTCCTCAGATGGCTGTTAGAGATGCTTCCTGGGTCATGGCTGCCTAAAATGCATCCAAACATTCAGTATCTCCTCCCTCTAAATGCAGACACTGAACTTTCCTCATAGAGATTCATTGATTCAATTCATCTCTATGAGCAGATGCTGATTGGCCAGGGCTGTGTTTGAATCATTCTGGCTCTGCCCCTGATCTGCCTCTTTGACAGTCTCAGCCAATCCTATGGGGAAGCATTGTGATAGGCTCAGAACAACACTTCTGATGATGTCAGCAGACAGATTACTATTCTGAGCCACAGCTTAAGGCTAGAAGTAAGATTTTGCCATATTAAGGTGTTCCTTTAAATGGTTTTTTAAATGTTTTATTTCCTGCTCTGTAGATTGAACTTTAATTCCATACAGGAAGCCCCTGTATTGTCTAGCAAAAACTATTAACAGAGCAGGAGATAGATTCTAAATTAAACAGAATTTGTAATAAAGAAAGTAAACATTAGGTGTCTCTTTCCAGGAAGTGTTTAGGAAAACTGTGCAAGTCATATACAGGGAGGTGTGGCTAGGGCTGCATAAACAAAGTTATTGAACTTCTAAATGGCAGAGAATTGAGCAGTGAGACAGGAGCATGATCTATACACCAAAATAGTTTCATTAAGGTAAAGTGGTTTTAGTGACTAGAGTGTCCCTTTAACCATGAAGAAATTGGTATTCATATGGGAGTTGTATTAACTGTCATTTTATAAAGTCACATTCAGCTAAAAAACATTGGTGAGAGGCTCGGGTTGAACGTAGTTCTGTTTTTTATAGGTTATTCAATTTCTGTCCTGTTTGAAAGTGTTTTTTAAAATGTAATTGTGTTCATTGATCATTTTAAGACTCCCATAAATGTGCAATAACGTTTTATACTATTCTATACTATTTTCCCTGCATTTCTAAGGGCCACTGCAATTGCTATTTTGCGATTATTGGGTCTACATTATGTCACTGCCATATCATGTCGAGTATTGCTGTGAAACTGAATTGCTTTCATCAATCGCTCTTTCCTCATTAGCACAATGATATATATTGAGGGCATATCTCCAATTGTAAACCTTTGATTTATCTGCATGTCATTTAGTTTTTTAACTCCCCTTTCACACCATAGTACTTTGGTCATTACAATTTATGTGGCTCCGATATACAAAATTGTATTTGTAGAATCATATTATAAAATCATAGGTTTTCTATTGTATTCACTTACATGGTCATCCAATCAGGCCATACATATTAAGATCTTTTCCTATAAGTATTATCATGTAAACCATGCACCGGCTTGGTAACTCAACTATGGACCCTATCTAAACTTTTATATTCTTCTGCAATATAGTGCTCCTTTAATAATTTTTGGATAAACTTTTTATTGATTTTATATTTTGATATAGATATACATTTTCATATATTTTTTTTTATTGATTTATTTTCAAAAAATCATGTTAGAAGTTAGACGTTCATCCACAAATATTAAATAACTTGAAATGCTTATCCAAAAATATTTAAAAAGGAGGCATGTCAGTTTTTTTTCTTTTATAGTTCCTTTGTTATTATATATACGCTTTTAGCTAGAATAATATATATAATAAGATATAAGACACATTGATACTTACAGGGACATTATGGCAAACAGTTGTAGGATAAAGTTGCATCTTGTACCTAATCTACCATTGCCTATAACACTGAAGATATTGGCATACATCCTGGTATAGTTACCTCCAGCTGGAGTATTTCCTTTCATAGGCTTCAGCTATAAGGCCTTCTTCTGCTGAAATATTTTTCATTCTTTTCCAGGCCGAACAAGTAACAATATCATCCACCCTTCGACCCCAAGCATCATACTGCTGCAACTTTGGGGGATTCAGTTCACATTCTCGTCCCAATGCATCAATTTCCTCCACTAAACGTTGGCTAAAACGATCAAGATCTTGACTTACTTCCTCCAACACCTGCAAAGGGAACGCCACAGGTTATATGTATACACAAAAATAAGTCCTGTGCTCAAACTTTCACTACTCATAGGCGGCAGCAACGACCATAGCACACTTACAATAAAATCCAAAGAGAAAAAGAAAAAAGTTACTTGCACACTATTACAAATCCCTACGCATAATTAAAGGATCACTATAGGGTCAGGAACACAAACATTTATTCCTGACCCTATAGTGTTAAAACCACCATCTAGCCCCCTGGGCCCCTCATGCCTCCATAAATATAGCAACATCTTACTGTATTCAAGCCTGAAGCTGTAGATGCTGTTTGCCTCAAAAAAATGGATGCATTTTAGGCAGCCATGGCCCAGGAAGGATCTCTAACATCTGAGGAGTGGCCAGTGAAGTTATCACTAGGCTGTAACGTAAACACTGCATTTTCTCTGAAAAGACAGTGTTTACAGCTAAAATCCTGAAGGTAATGATTCTACTCACCAGAACAAGTTCAATAAGCTGTAGTTGTTCTGGTGACTATAGTGTCCCTTTAAACAAATGGAGGTTATTTAGTAACTCCAATGGCCATTAAATGCAAGCCCACCTGCCATGTCAAGGCAAACCTCTTTTTTTACACTAACAATTCACCTTTCTTGCCTCAGGAAAAAAAAAAGTCTAATGAGACAGAGGGGTATTTTTATTTAACCTATATACTTATTAACCCTTAATAGGGAACACAGGTTATATGTGAATGATCTGTTCAGGGTGCAATATATTTGATGTATATTACATTAACCCAGTTGCCATGCCACATTATTGATGCACAGTTAGAAAAGGTACAGATTCTAAGGTAGTCGCCATTATTTTCTACCTTTCATTGCCCAATGTTTAAATAAACTTTTGGCAATTAATGAGGAAAATACTAAACTGCAAACTACACAATATTCAGTAAGGAAGTAAAGCTTCATCAAGTATTAGAGTTGCTGCTGATTGTGCAGATTGCACTAGTCTGGATGCTCCACGAATGCATTTAATTTAGTACATTTGAAGGTTAATGTTTTGAAATCTGAAAGCAATGCTTCATGGTCACATTTATAAAAAATAAAAAAAATCTATATATCTCTATCTCTATATCTATCTCTGTAGAAATCTGTTGGTTTCAGGAAAGATTTTAAATAAATAAAAAAAAAGCTCTCTCTGCTACTGCGTCCTCCATTCATCCCTGTACAGATATAACAGAAACTGAAACCGGTCAGGCATTCCTAGAAATTCTCACCTAGCAAAAGCCAGGTGAGAATCTACCATTTGCCCATCCTTGCAGGGTTGTTTTTATGCGTTTAAATGCAAGCATGTATTTGTATAGACAATATATGTGTGCATGTAAGGGTGTATTTGCATGTACTGTTGCCTTTGGAATGCAGAGGTGTACATGTGTGTAGGGTTTGCATTTGAATGCAAGGTTGTGTTTGTATGTAGTGTTGGCTTTTAAATGCAGGTGTGCTTTTGTGTGTAGTGTTGGTGTTTGAATTAAGGGGTGTTTGTATGTATTGTTTGTGTTTGATTTCACTGGTGTGTTTAAATGTAATGTTGGATTTGAAATGCAGATGTACATTTGTGTGCATGTATATAATTTTGGAGTTTGAATGCAGAGGTGTGTTTGGGTATAATATCTGTGTTAGATTGCAGGTTGTGTTGGTGTTTGATAGCTTGGATGTAGGCGCATACATCTCTTAGATGCCATCTGCCTTATACTGGAAACCTGCTTCAATCTAACACTTGGCTATACATATTGGATAATTATAGATAGATAATCTATGCAGTTGATTGCATGAGTGCAGGGGATCTAAAATTGAAAAAACTGCTGGATTATGACATGCATTTCAGAGCGGAGTTCCAGCAGACTTTTCACTTTTTAATGGTCATTTGGATTAATACATCGTTGTAGTTCTTTTAGTTATCAATAGATTTACATTAAATGTTGAGGTCAATGGATCCTCCTTTCAGCCTGGTCCAACTACACAATGAGGCGGTGCCTCCTTACGGTCATATCTGCTGACTATACCTAGAGCCTGGTCTTTTGAGCTCTAAACAAGGTGAGCCGCACATTTGTATTTGTGCATATTGACTCCCTTGTTTATGATAACACACCATTGGTTGTATTCGGTTTCTTTTTACTGAGATATTAACTTCTGAGAAATGAAGAGATAGAATGTCATCTTAAGACATTGTTATTTGAGCCTATCCATTTCCCCGTTCATAATATTGTAAAGTGCTGTGGAATTAGTTGACGATATATAAATACTACTACTACTACTCTATCCCTGTGAGTGTGCCAATTTTAATTCCCCCTCACTATTCACATATCCACAGAGTCACACTATATTTAATTTTTTTACTATATATTATTTGGATATCTTATTTGGAATACTTAACATTGACCAAATTGTGGAGGGGTAAGAATCATTGTTGAGAGCTCAAATAAAACCCTGGTGTTGGCCGAGTGTCATATTGTCACTCAGTTATATTCTATACATGTGCTGTTTGAACACTAGTGCTGTAGCAGCTCATGCTATACACTATGTGCATTATTTTAGGCGCCAGGAAGTCAAACCCACCCCTCACAAAAAACAATATAATTGTAAGTTAACAGGATATATAAAATGTTTTTAGCCTGCCCTATTCTTGTCCTTCTCAATGGGCTTGATTTTATTATTTCTTTAATTTTGGGGCATTTTACTCTATAATACTGAACTGATCTGCTGAATGCTGTTGGAGAAAGTCTCACTGTGCATCTGACTTTCTCCACTATAAATTTATGCTGAGCTCATACAGCTTGGCTCTTTCCTCTGCAAAAGTTAATTACTTCAATACCTTCATAACCACACTCTCCCGCGAACCCAAACGACTATTTCACACATTTAACTCTCTTCTTCGCCCTGCTGTTCCTCCTCCACCTACTAACTTGACCGCCTCACACTTTGCAACTCACTTCACTGACAAGATCTCTACAATCAGAGAAGAGATCTCTCATCTTTCTTCTTCCTCTTACAATACTTCCCCTAACTTCACTCCCTCTGCTGTTCTATGTTCATTCGCACCTCTGCCACTTGACGTTTCTGCTCTGCTCCAGTCCTCCCGCCCCACCACCTGCTCCCTAGATCCAATTCCCTTGCATCTCATCCGCACTCTGGCTTCTTCTCTTTCTCCACCTCTCACTAAAATTCTCAATCTCTCTCTCTCCTCTGGTATATTTACATCGCTCCTTCAAACATGCAACTGTAACCCCAATTCTAAATTAGTCCAATCTTGACCCTAACTCCCCATCCAACTATCGTCCTCTCGCTACTGCCTTTTGCATCCAGGATCCTTGAAAGAATTGTGTATGCGAGATTGACAGACTTCCTCGAGTCCAACTCTCTGCTAGACCCGCTTCAGTCTGGTTTCCACGCTAAGCACTCTGTGGAAACTGCACTGACCAAAGTATCCAATGATCTACTCGCTGCAAAATCTTGTGGTCACTACTCTATCCTAATTCTCCTTGACCTGTATGCGGCTTTAGACACTGTTGATCATCAACAGCTTCTTCTTATCCTCCGCAATATCGGTCTACAAGATATTGCTCTCTCCTGGTGCTCCTCCTACCTCTCCCAGCGCTCTTTCAGTGTTTCTTTCTCTGGCTCTGCTTCTTCTCCCCAACTCCTCTCTGTTGGTGTCCCCCAAGGTTCAGTCCTTGGTCCCCTACTATTCTCCATCTATACTGCCTCCCTTGGTAAACTCATTAGCTCCTTTGGCTTCCAATATCATTTCTATGCAGATGACACGCAAATCTACCTGTCCTCTCCTGATCTCTCCCCGTCCCTCTTGACTAGTGTATCTGACTGCCTCTCTGCTATTTCTAACTGGATGGCTACCCACTTCCTTAAACTAAACTTGACCAAAACTGAAATTCTGGTCTTTCCTCCCTCAAGTGTTGTTACTCCTGTATCTGTCTCCCTCCAAGTCAACGGTGCTACCATCAGCTCCACCACGCAAGCCTAGATGTTCTCTTTGACTCCGACCTCTCCTTCAAGCCTCATGTTCAATCTATTGCCAAATCCTGTCATTTCCATCTCAAAAACATTGCGGGCATCCGCCCCTACTTAACGCTAGATACGACTATGGTGTTGGTCCATTCCACTGTCCTTTCTCGCCTTGACTACTGTAATCCGCTTCTCAGTGGTCTTACGTGCTCCCAACTTGCGCCGTTACAGTCCATAATGAATGCGGCGGCGAGGCTCATCTTCCTGTCCATCCGCACCTCCCATGCCTCACCCTTCTGTCAGTCCCTACATTGGCTGCCGATAAAATATAGAGCTCAATTTAAAATTCTGGTTCTTGCTTTCAAATCTCTACATAATGCTGCTCCCACCTATCTATCCTCCCTTATACACAAGTATGTCCCGTCTAGGCCCTTACGATCTGCTGAAGACTTACGTCTATCTTCTGTCCGTACTCCCACCTCTGATGCTCGCCTTCAAGATTTCTCGAGGGCTGCACCGTTCCTGTGGAACTCGCTTCCCTCCTCCGTTAGATGCTCACCCAGTCTCCATTCCTTCAAAAAAATCATTAAAAACCCACTTCTTCATAAAAGCGTATCAATTAAACTGTTAATAGCTCCTGACTGATTCCTCTTCTGCAACTGTCACTAATCTAATACTATCCTTACCTTTTTGTGTCATTTTACCCCACTCCCTTTAGCATGTAAGCTCATTAAGCAGGGCCCTCAACCTCTCTGTTCCTGTGTGTCCAACCTGTCACATTTCTGTTTGTCCACCCATTGTAAAGCGCTGCGGAATTTGATGGCTCTATATAAATATCATAATAATAATAATAACTTATTCATACAGTTTCCATGTATCTTTCACTTGATTTGCTATATTGTATCAAATGTTTGTACATTTGTAATAAATAACCCAAGCCTGAATTTTTTTTAACGATTTACACTGTGTACGGTGTTTAGAAATTAGTTTATATAATACAATTTGGTCTTCTTTTAAATTACTTATTAATTTTGCATAAATGTGTATCAATAGGTGAGGAAATCACATACAATGTTCTCAACTAGCCTTTTAAAAAAAAGTTCCCTTTTATTGTCCATTTGAAGTGTTGTGGTATGCACACAGAATATGTAATTAATGTGTGTTATTTAAAAAAAATGTTGGCAGTGCCTACCACTGGAGGAAGATGCCTTTTCAGATAGCTTTGGAGCATGGCATCCTCAAGAAACTGGTTCCCCAATTTTGGCCTTTCCTGGAAAAAGTTTCCAATCATTGCACGAGAGAAGGGCATCTTCAGTTCTTCCAGTACCGCCTGTTGCTGAGAGTCTGCTGCATTGGTCATGGCTGGAAACAGGGCACTCTTGCTACCCATGGAATGTACACAATTTGGCAGATATCTGACCCAGTAGGAATTTGCTTATTTGCATCCTGCAAAAGAATGCAAGCTGTGATTTAATTTCATCTTTAGCAAAATGTAGACGTTTGGTCACCTTTTTACTATTAAAAAATGTGGTGGATGTGGTTTTAATAAGAAACCCAAATACAAAAACATTGCTACTACTTATATATGCAGTCCATAGATATTTTAAATGTTACACTGATATTTACCGTCTGGGCTCTTCTGGATTGAACAGGAAAGGTACAAAGAAAACACAATATGGTTACTACACCATGCTCAGCTATAATCTGAAGGCCTTGCAATTTGTTTGGCTGCCACTCCTCCTAGCACAATCTGCTTGCACAAATCCCCCCCCTCCCATGCCTAGGCATGCACAGACAAATATAATTGCAAGGCAAATCTTGACATGCTCATGATACTTACTGTCATGCCCAGCAAGCATAATTAATTGTCATGTGATTTGTGTAGTGCATACGTGAATTGATCACATAGTAGAGGTGAAAACAAAATCGCAACAATATAGTAAAAAAGTACATGCAAGAATGTCTTACAGAAACACAGTACTGAATTGTCAGGTTAAATCGTAAAGGGAGTAGGAGTAGATTTTAAAAAAAACAAAAACCCTGAGAGAAAGTAGCTTGAAAACGGGAAAGAGGGTCACCAGTCCTCTAAAATCACAAATATCACTTACTTAGAATGAAGATACCAGGAGCTACAGTAAACTTACAGATAACCAATAATTAATATTGATAGTAATACTCATAGTATAGGAATATAAAACCCAACTCAGATAATATCATAAAAAGGTAAATCCAGAAATGGCATAAAAAAAATATAAAGTAATAAGTCCACAATAACTATAATGGGATAATATGATATAAGTCCATGAAAGGCTAGAAAAAAAATAGTGAATAAGAAGTCCAAAATGGTAGGAAAAAAAATGCAAAGATACAAATAAAAATATGAATGACACATCTATATCTTGTTGATATCTTGTTTGCCATCTCCTCGCAGGTTTTAGTATTAGAAATATTTTCCCTTATTATGCGTAATGATGGCTCTTGTGTGGTTTTCCATAAGCTAGCTATAGCATTTTTTGTGGCCATTAAAATATGTATTATCATCGCAGTTTCCTGCACAAGTATCCTCTCTGGCATAATATGTAGCAAGTACATTTCTGGTTGAAGGGGCATCAATATATTTGTGACATTAAATATCAGTTGTTGGATATGTTTCCATAGACAGTAATCATTTTACAATACCAGAATATATGGGCCATAGATCCTTCCACTTCCCCACACCTCCAACAAGTCCCTATATTCCCAGTGTATATTCGTGCCAGTTTTTGGGGTGTCATGTACCATCATAGCCACATTTTATGCGTTGCTTCTGTGTGTTGTATGTGGCAACCTTAATCAGTCTCGTAGCCCTATACCATTCATTATTTAATTCCTTCTCCCATTGTATCATAAAAGGCATTTTAATGGGTTTTGCCACGTTTAATATTCCTCTAAAGCATATTGAAAGAGGCCTAGCTGGGGATCGTCCCCCTAAACATAACTTCCCAAATTCATTCACCTTGGAGCTTTCCACCTCTACCACTTGAAGTTTCATTAAGATGTGTTTCACCCTAAAGTATGTATACAACTCCCTATTATGAAGATCGTATTTAGTTTGTATATCTGGGAATTGATAAATATCTGTACGTATTATTAAATGTTGCACTTTTGTTATCCCTTTGTTTCTCCATGTTGATATATTTACATATTTTGTGTAATAAATTAAACTTTGCAAGGTTGCATAGTAAGAATAATTGCCTTTTCCCAGAAGTTTAGGGGGCCAATTCCTCCACATTTGCAAAGAAATGTGTGTGGTGGATAGAAAATGAAAGGATCACTATAGGGTCAGGAACACAAACCATATATTCCTGACCCTATAGTGTTAAAACTACCATCTAGCCCCCCTGGGCCACTCATGCCTTCATAAATATAGCAAAATCTTACTGTATTTAAGCCTGAAGCTGTAGCTCTGCATGCTGTTTGCCTCAGAAAAACAAGCTGTCTACTAACATCAGCAGAAGTGGTGGCCTGATCCAATCACAGTGCTTCCCCATAGGATTGGCTGAAACTGACAAGGAGGCAGATCAGGGGTAGAGCCAGCATGATTCAAACACACCCCTGGCCAATCAGCATCTCCTCATAGAGATGAATTGAATCAATGAATCTTTATGAGGAAAGTTCAGTGTCTGCATGCAGAAGGAGGAGATACTGAATATTTGGATGCATTTTAGGCAGCCATGACCCAGGAAGGATCTCTAACAGCTATCTGAGGAGTGGCCAGTGAAGTTATCACTAGGCTGTAATGTAAACATTTAATTTTCTCTGAAAATACAGTGTTTACAGCAAAAAGCCTGAAGGTAATGATTCTACTCACCAGAACAAATTCAATAAGCTGTAGTTGTTCTGGTGACTATAGTTTCCCTTTAAGTTTGTCATGATGAGCACGATGCGTTATCTAGATAATGTCCAATATCTCATTGTGTGGGACAATGGATTGTTCTAAATGTATGCCATAATGGTATGGTAGTCTTGTCTATTAGTGCCGCTGTTTGTGCCAGTATAGATGCTGTATAATATTTCTGGATATGCGGTACTCCCAACCCACCCTCGGTTTTACAGGTCATTGTGTTCAGTGATATCCTTGGGGGTTTAAGTTTCCATATATGTGCATTTATAGTTGTCTGAAAATTTGTTATAAATTGATTTAGGGATCATTATTGGTATAGTTCAAAAATAAGATATGCACATTTAATCCATTCAACCCATGAGGTAGTGCCCTTATTCCAGCGCTTTAATGCATCTTGTACATCTGGTAGTAGTGTTTGCTATGGTTATTTTTAATCATAACCTGCTTTGAAGCTGAAAGCTGGATCCACAGATATTTTATGGAATTCTTTCTCCCCTCAAAAGAGTATTCAGCTTCCAGCCTCCGAACAGTTGACTGTTGCATATTTATAGGTAAAGCTTGGGTTTTGACAATATTGTTTTTATAATATGACACTGTGCCATATTCCTTCAGTAAATCCATCAGTGGCAATATTACCTTATATGGATTTGTTAGTATTATCAAGACATCATCTGCAAATAAAACCACTTTTTGGTGTCCCATATAAGTGTCTCGCTTATTTATCTTATATGCTAAGGGGTCAAGGGTCATGATAAAAATGAATAGAGAGGGGGCAACTCTGTCTCGTATCGTAAGAGAGGCAGACCGTTCTTGACAAAAATCCTGAGTTTATAACTCTGGCTGTTAGGCTTGTATATAGGGAAAGAATACTTAAAATTTATTTGGGAGTTGGAATATATCCAGCACCTTCCCCATATATTGCCAATGTAGACTATCAAACGCTTTTTCCGCGTCAAGTGCCATCAATAGTACCTCAGTTTTTTGTCTTTTCATTATTTCCAATATATCTATAAATCTACAGGAATTGTCCCCCACCTGTCTATCTGGCAGAAAACCTACTTATTCTGCCCCTATCAAATAGTGGTTTCAATCTGAGTGCCATAGCTTTTTCAAACAATTTTATATCTGCATTAAGCAGTGATATGGATCTTCGATTAACCCCTTCAGGTCCGGCCTGTTTTTGCGATGTTGTATGTTAAGGACCAGGGCTCTTTTAACACTTTTGTGGTGTTTGTGTTTAGCTGTAATTTTCCTCTCGCTCATTTACTGTTCACATACAAGTTATATATTGGTTTTTTTTCAGGACAAAAAGGGCTTTCTTTACATACCATTATTTGTATCATGTCATATAATTTACTTTTAAAAATAAAATAAAATATGGTGAAAAATTGAAAAAGAACAAACATGTTTTTTGACTTTTGCTTGAAAAATCTTTTACTTACCTACGAAAGCTAATGAAAAAAACTGCTAAATAGATTAAAAATTTTGTCCTGAGTTTAAAAACACCCAGTGTTTACATGCTTTTTTGCAAGTTAAAGGGCTATAAGTACATATAGGAAATTGCTGTTTCAAAATATTTATTTTTAAAATGTATCAATAGTGACATTGTAACACTATTATCTGTCATAAATCTCTGAATCACACCCCACATGTACATATTTTTTTAAAGCAGACAACCCAGAGTATTCAATATGGGGTATGTCCAGTCTTTTTTATTAGCCACTTGGTCACAACCACTGGCCAAAGTTAGCATTCATATTTGTTTGTGTGTGAAAAAAAGTTAAAAAACTAAATTGAACGCTAATTTTGGCCAGTGTTTGTGACTACTAGTGGCTACTAAAAAAAGACTGGACATGCCCCATTTACAATACATTAGGTTGTCTTCTTTTGCAAATAGTATGCCATCATGGGGGTAATTCTCATTCCTGGGCTACCATACACTCTCAAAAGCAAAGTAACCAACCTGGCAATTTTCAATGTAAAAATATTTGACCGTTATATTTGACCATGTAACTTTCACAAAGGCTATAAAACCTGTACATGGGTGTACTGTTATACTCGGGAGACTTTGCTGATCACAAATATTAGTGTTTCAAAACAGTAAAACGTATCACAACAATTATATTATCAGTAAATTGCTGTTTGTGTGTGAAAAATTTCACTGACAATATCATCGCTGTGATATGTTTTACTGTTTTGAATCACTAATATTTGTGTTCAGCGAAGTCTCCCGAGTAAAACAGTACCCCCACGTACAGGTCTTAGGGTGTCATAGAAAGTTACAGGGTAAAATACATTGCTAGCAAATTAAATTCTCTGGACTTTCGGCCTGGGTTGTCAGGCAGGTCCCTCAAATTGCAATCAATAAAATTACTTAATTATGTAAAAATATTACATAAATACGCACGTAGAATTTAAATGTATATGCATATATATATATTTTTGAAGTCTACGTGTATATTTATAGAATAATTTATGTAATTTTGTATATGGACATGTATATTTTGTATTATTTATATATATATATATATATATACCAACGTTTCCGGGTGCACCTCACCTGAATCTAGAATGCTGTTAAAGAGTTTTGGAATCAATTCCTTTACAAATTAAAAATAATAATTGGAAAACCCATCTGAGCCTGGTGCTTAAATTATATAACATGTTCATAATATGAGGCTAATTCGTTAACAATTTGGGTTGGGTCTATCACTTTAGCCCCTTCTGAATTTATCAAATAGGGTAATTTTGTTTGAGTTAATTTCTGTTTAAGTTGGGACGCAAATAATTTGCTCTCTTTATAACCCTGTGTATAATATTTAAATTTCGATTTTCTCAGGTTGCGTTCCGCCATTACCTGTAATTCCAGATTTTCCAGTTTCTTTTAAACCTCCTTACCTTCCTTATCTTTATATTCCCTGTCGCATTTAAATGGCCAAACTGCATGGAATAATGTACTCACTCCCTTTGTTTTGTTCTGAGCATATGTATAAAAAGCAATCGGATATCTAGGCTAGGTGAGAGCAGGGGGTCTCTCAGCGCTAAAGTGTGTTTTCTGCAGGCACGCAACCACCACCTGAGATTTGCGCAATTGCTGGAACAGCAGTCTCCCGTTCTGGGGAGTATTGAGGCCATTCACATTAAATGTTGAAGTGATGAGCCATTAAAATTAAAGGACCACTATAGGCACCCAGACCACTTCAGCTTAATGAAGTGGTCTGGGTGCTAGGTCCATCAAGGGTTAACCCTGCCTGCTGTAAACATAGCAACGTCAGAGAAACTGCTATGTTTACATTAGGGTTAATCCAGCCTCTAGTGGCTGTCTCATTGACAGCCGCTAGAGGCGCATCCGCGCTTCTCACTGTGATTTTCATAGTGAGTAGATGCTTTCCTATGGACTGACAATGCGTGCGCAGCTCTTACCGCGCACGCGCATTCAGCAGATGACTGCAAAAGAAGGAGGAGATTCCCCAGCACTGAGGGAGCCCGGCACTGGAGAAAGGTAAGTGATTTACCCCTTCCTCACACTGCAGCCCGGCGGGAGGGGGGCCGTGACGGTGGGGGGACCTATTAATATTATAGTGCCAAGAAAACGAGTATGTTTTCCTGGCACTATAGTGGTTCTTTAATATAATGTAACGCTATTTGCCCTAATTTCTAAATCCATATTTATCTCTAAGCTTTGTGCTTAAAATGTTGGAGCAACAGCAGTCCTGTAGTTTAGTTTTAATCTCTATTGCATACATATTTATGAAGCTTGTAGCAACAACAACAAAAAAAATAACACAAAAACAAAATCTAATGTAACCAAAAACCAAAACAAACCCAAAAACAACAAACATATACATACATAAACTGAACAAATCATCCTAATTTTGCAGGTTATCCCTAATAAATAAATAAATAAAATACAATGGTGGTTGAATGCTACTAGCCACTTTAGGATTCAGACACCTAATTAGGGGGTTGAAGGCAAAAAAATAAAATATGAAAGTACGGGATAAAAGCCATATCCTACTTTCATACTGTAAGGAAACCAAGTATATTCCAACCTCATTCGGTAGTTTCCTCCCGAACCGCCAGAGCCTTAGTGATTATAGCCCTCCGTTCGGTAGATAGGGTAGACGAATCCTATAGTAATTACAATAGCTTCACAAGATAATTCCCTTAGTGAAACACACAAATCTCCAAACAGCAGCCGAAGTCAAGAAGAAGGGTACAAAATGAACTGAGCTTTAATGGGTGCACACAGCTTTTATGCAAGTCCCCATACAAGGGGACAGCCCTCAGGGAGGGACAAACAATAACCAATCACAAACAGTAAAATGTTAACACACACCTACAATTCCCTCCCCTAGCCCAGGAGATAATTTAGTCTGATAAAATAGTAACTTAATTATCTCCGGGCTGAAAAATCACTTTTTTCCCAACTTTCAGAACACCCCTTTATACTGGGGGTATCCCCATAAATTATGTGTCCCCTGATAGCCCTGATCTGGGTGACCAACATATTCGAATTTCACCCAGATCGGTTCAGGGGTTCCCAAATTTCATGGAAGTCTTGTGTGACCGGCTCACCCTGGGCTGCATGCCCAAAACAGTTCCACGAATTTGGTGGGTTTTGCCGGTCACGTTCGAAAAACATAAAAACGAAGAAAAATACTGAATGGATCCCTCTGGCTCCTAGCAGCGTTCGTGCCCCTCTGTCGAATGCACCAAAGTACCGAATAGCGCTCTTCTAGCTATTCGGTAAATAGAGTTCCAGCGTTTGTCTGTTTGGGACCGGTGTTCGGGAAGTCGAGTGTCCGCAAAACAGTTCCATGCACTCGACGACCAGGTCCCGCTGCCTTTGTTCGCATGTATGACTCTGTTTTTATTGGTTTGTTCACTTTGCGTCCCTGTGTCCAACAAGGTCTACCTGGGTGTCACCCTTGTTGGGAAACTTGCATAAAGGCCAGTGTGCCTCCATTAAAATCCTATTCCAGCTTACACTCCAAAACTGTGTGTCGTCCTGTTATTGGAGGGAAAGAAGATTTACTCCTGTGTTTGCTGTTCCAGCTTGCAGGGGATTCAATGGGGAGAGTCCTTGTAAGGACTAGAGCTCCCAGGACTGAGTGACATCCAGTGCCTGGGGATGTCTAGAGCTAATTCCCCATTCGGCTCCAGGAAAGAGCAGTTCCAGAGCCCCAGTCAAGCCACAGTGACTGTGGGCAGAAGTGCAGCGGTTTGTCCCCTCTTCCAGCTAGGAAGCGGTCTTTGGCGGAGGTACCCAATCTGGGTACATGGAGCTCCGCTACAATTGGTGGCAAGCGGTGGGATGGCTTCCTAGCCTTTGGGAAAACCAGAACTACTGCAGTATGGAAAACAAGTACTGCTGGGCAGTATCCGGCTTCGACGCCAGACTCCAGCAGCGACTACAGGATGTGCTGCGCAGTATGGAGTACCCTATCCAGAGGATAGAGAGACAGAGTGGAGGGTGGCGCTTTTCACTGATCTCTGGAAGGAGGACTTTGACAGAAATTCGACCATTCCGAAGTGAAGAAATCCTGGCCACCAACCAGCGCCAAGCGGAACAGCTAGAGCTGCGGATGCCGTACCTGGGAAACCAGCCCTTAGAAGAATGGCTAAGTGAATAGGGGGGAGACTACGATGGCCCTGGTTTGTTGTGGGAGACTATGGAAACTAGTCTCTGGTTCGGAGAAGCCGACATTGCTTGATTCTGGTCCATCTTGATGATCTTGATGATCTCAGCCAATCTAATGCTTTTCTAAGGAAAGCTTTGGGAGGTTATTGTGCATGTGCAGCAAAACACTACTCTGTGGTAATCAGCATCTCCTCATAGAGATGCATTGACTCAATAGAGATGTCAGAGATGTTACTAGGCAGTAATATAAACACTACCATTTCTCTAAAAAGACAATGCTTACATTAGAAAGCATGCAGGGACTGACTATACTTACTAGAACAATTACATTAAGTTGTAGTTCTGGTGACTACTGTGTGATTTAAAGGTTTATTGACAGCTGTTAACATGTTAAAGGAACATTATAGTATTAGGAATACAGGCAGGGCTGGTGCAAGGATTTTTGCTGCCCTAGGCAAAAGTAAAGTTTGCCGCCCCCACCCCATGTGACATCACAATGCCCCACCCATATGATCTGCCATGTTAACTAACGCCAGTGCTGCAGTGCCGCCATGTTTACGTTAAAAGGCCTGCAGGGACAGGCTATAGACACCAGAACCACTACATTAAGCTGCAGTGGTTCTGGGGACTATAGTGTTTCTTTAATGTGAGGTAAATTAGAGATTAGTGCCACGAATAATATACTAGATTGCCTAATTACAACCAGATGAGGATGATGATGGGCTCTAGCTGCAGTCTGGCTCCACTGGTCTGGTGTAGAACAGGCTCTCTGGAGGCAGTTTGTAACTGTGGTCACAAAAATCAATGTTCTGGGAGAACGGGAAGCAGCTCCATTTTTTTGGGGCCCTTTACACAGCTCAAGGTCTGGGTCCCAGGGTCCACCTTCATGTTCCACCAATGAGTTTGTTCACAGGGGGTGGAGTGTGTAGGGGATGTCCTGATATGTGTGTAAGGAATGCATTGTGTGAATCTGTGTTTTTATGTGTAAGGGATGCAAGGTGTGTTTCTGTGTATGTACGGGATGCAGTGTGTGCGTCTGTAAGGGATGCATTGAGTGTGTGTCAGGGATGCATTGAGTGTGTGTAAGGAATGCATTGTGTGTAAGGGTTGCATTGCTTGTGTGTGTGTGTGTGTGTGTAATGCATTGTGTTTTTCTGTGTGCAAGGGGTGCATTGTCTTTGTGTGTAAGGGGTGCATTGTGTGATTGTGTGTGTGTGTGATGGATGTCAATCTCTCCCCCCTCTCCCTCTCTTGTCACTCTCTTCTCCCCTCCTCCTCCCCAGTCAATTTCTTTCTCTCCTCCCCCTCCCCAGTCAATTTATTTCTCTCCCCCCAGTCAATTTATTCTTTCTCCCCAGTCAATTTCTTTTCCCCCAGTCAATTTATTTCTCTCCCCCCTCCCCCCTTCCCTACCTTGTTTGTAGCGTGGCCGAGCTCTGTATGGTCCGCGGGTACAGGGAGCTTTTGTTTCCTGTACCCGGCCGGACTAAAAGGAAGTGCACACTCAGTCCGGCCGGGTACAGGAGACAGATGCTCCCTTTTCCCGCGGACCATACAGAGCTCGGCCACGCTACAGTGAGGGAGTGACAGGAGGGAGCGCTGAGCACTTCCCTCCTGTCAGCCCCTCTTCTCATGCTGCACCAGCCCGGGCAAAGCTGCAGCCGCCTGAGGCACTCTACAGAGCGCTCGGGCGGCTGCAGCATGAGGGGGGCCGGCGCTCCTGGCGGCGCCCTTTTCCAAGGGGCGCCCTAGGCGGCTGCCTAGTCCACCTAACAGGTAGCGCTGGCCCAGAATACAGGGGCCTAGACCTTGAGCTGTGTACGAAGCCCCAAAACGTCTGATGGCAGCCCTACATAGTATTGCTGTGATTTCCATTAGCCAAAGTTTAGTTTTAATCTGTTTGGTGGCTCCTTGCCATTGTTTGGCAATACACAACACAGATTCTACACATCAGTTTGTTCTTGTGACTTGAGAGTGTTAGTGTTAGGGAGTCCATTTAAGAGTAGGCACCTCATATGCCAGTGATGGCTAACCTTGACACCATAAATTGTTTCTGGACTACATTTCCCATGATGCTCAGCTAGCTTTAAGCTTTAAGCTAGCTGAGCATCATGCTGATTAAAAGTTCACATTATGTTCACAGTGGATGTATCAAGCTACATATACGCCACACTCACGCTCTCATGTAGATGTCATGTATGTGTCAGTCAGTAGATCAGGTAAACCATTCACATCTGAAAAATGTGTGTGTATATATACAGGTTTTGTACATGCATATGTCACTTTTTTTCTCCTTTCTAAACATACATACATTCTACTTGAACAGTTTATACGTGATACAAAGTATCTTTTGTAGGATATGGCTCACTTAGTATGTCTGTGATATTTATCTTTGTACTTATTCAAAACGTCTTGATTAATGAAATACCGATACTTGTCCTCAAGTTAGCATACTGACACCAAAGGACCTTTGTACACGAATACAAAATGCCTATTATGAAAACAAGTAACAATAATAATAGAACCATGTCAATTGCAGTATTTAATAAAACATGCTGTGTACATGGGAGTCGTTTTCTAAATGTCTCTAACTCCAAGTTATAATAAAATATATGTTGCAAAACATGAAGGAAACTCAAGGACTTTACTGCATATTATAATAAAAATCAGTATATGTTAACTAAGATTTCCTAATAGTTAGTGTATGACTCCACCAATTCACAAGATCCCTAACCCTCTCCCCCATACACTACTACCCACATTACCGTCTTAGTGATGACATGTAAAGTCCTCTGTCCTCCTTACTCGAATGAGAGAAATTATTGTTAATTGAAGAGGCGAGTCTGACACGGCAGGTCTGAACAGTGCCCACCCTCACTGCCCCTCCTACTCCTATACATAATGAACCTGGAGAGCAGCTGTGACGTCAAAGCCGTAGCCCGCACAATTGAAATGACTGGGGACAGCAGTGCAGAGACGACCACAATGACCACACATTACAATGTAATCGAGAATTGCAGAATGCAACCAGTGCTAACACACAAAGTGAGATATCACCGCGGATTTTAGCTTGGTCAGTGTATATGGTGCAAAATGCATAGTGCAGGGCTGCACTGATGGATGAATGTTTTAATTTCCCTATGTAAAGGTTAATAAAAAAGAAAAGGAAATGATAGGAGATGGACCCCTGAACTAAATAGCAATTAGGAAAACATCAACTTCTGATGTAGAATGCATGATTTCTATAGGTTATTAGGGCCAATTCTAATTTTTAGGTAAATACATTGAATTTATATGCAAGTAGTCATCTTTGTTTGCCCACAAAATAAAAGCAGGATAGCACTGCTTAAACGTGAAATTATACATTTAGATTCTGGGCTCCTCTTTACAAAGTAGAAAAATGAAGTAATATTTGTCTCTCACCCTGCGCTGTCCCTATTTTGCCAAGATCACTGCTTCCCCTTCTTATGTGTTCACAGCTGATGGCCAATCATATGTTTCTCCTTAGAGAAGTATTGAGAGCCCCACTGTGCATGTGCTGTAATTGGATTCGCCAATGGAATTCTCCTCATAGAGAAGCATTAAAATTATGTTTCAATAAGGTTAAAGGAACTTAACATGTATAGCTTGGAGGAAAGACGAGACGGGGGGATATGATAGAAACATTTAAATACAGAAAGGGAATCAACACAGTAAAGGAGGAGACTATATATTTAAAAGAAGATAAACTACCACAACAAGAAGACATAATCTTAAATTAGAGGGGCAAACGTTTAAAAATAATATCAGGAAGTATTACTTTACTGAGAGGGTAGTGGATGCATGGAACAGCCTTCCAGCTGAAGTGGTAGAGGTTAACACAGTGAAGGAGTTTAAGCATGCGTGGGATAGGCATAAGGCTATCCTAACTATAAGATAAGGCCAGGGACTAATGAATATGGGCCAAATGGTTCTTATCTGCCGTCACATTCTATGTTTCTATGTTTCTTTCCTAAAGGGTGACATAGCTGCACTCTCTCTCATCTTGATAATGGCAGGGTTATTCAAACACACAGATATTTACTAAAGTGAGAATTCAATGTGAATTTCAAATTTAAGGTCAACATTGGTAAACTAGAAAAATATTCTAAGCTTTAATCTTGGCTACATCTTGGCCTTAAGTTTGAAATTCACTTTTAAATCCACTTTGAATTTTCACATTAGTGATTAACCCTGTTAGTGACAATTCAAAGTGAATTTCAAATTTTAGGCCAAACGGCCAAACGTGAAGCTATGGTTAGATTTACAGACAACATGTAATAGGCTGGGGTAACAGAGCTATGCATTTATACTGCCATATTGTTTCACAAGCATTTAACAAGCTAAAATATACTGTGTACACTGTGGGTCTTATGTGCAGTCTGCAATAGTATCCTTCAATACCCTATACAGTTCTTTGCTGGTTTTAGTCAGTCATTTCTACTTGCTCTACTTGTATTTGCTATATGTGGACACTATTTATTTCTACATGTGTTTTCGAATGCAAACTGTTAAATAAGATCAAAATTAACAAATAATATTTAGAGAAAGGCTGTGATCTTTATTATTAACATAGTAAAAGCAAACATTTAGTTATATATATCGGTGCAGACATTTAGATGTTTTGTCTGCATGATTAAACTCATATTCATCATTTATCATTTGCTAGACTGCTTGTGTAGTGTATATCCCACAATGTCTGTTCTCAGTTGTATGTTAGTAGTACAATAGGCAAGTAAAAAACACATAAATCAACATAAGTCAGTTATCCAGAATCCTAACAATGTGGAGGATGATGAGCTGAATGCGCTTGTGATTTTTGTATTGCTATGTTTAGAATTGCTTTCTTTATGCTGAATTAAAAAATAATCGCAGAAGTGCTCACTAATAATAAAAGTCACAAGCATAACATATCATAGTAAATGCAGGTTGCTAAATGGTGAATATCCATTACCTAACTATATAAAATTATATTTTTCTCATTTACCTAAATAATTGATGTAAATAACAGTCAGCATAATTCTCATGTTATCAACTATTAAGAGTACAATTCAAATTTTATTGAACAAACTTCCTAATGATAACAGTATTTGTTTTAAACATAAAAAACTTGAAAAAACAATGCACTGTTCCAAATTATTATGCACAGTAAGTTTAAAAACACTTTATAGGTTGTAAAGAACTGCAAATTGTCATTTGTTGTGTTTGCAGCATATTTACTGAAATTAAAAGCTATTTCAATCAAACTTTTAACAACTTTTTAACTTTTTAAACATTTTAACAGGTCACGTTACATTTTAACATAGGACCCCTTTTTTGATGGCAGCTTCAAAAGTCTTGCATCTATTTAACTTGTGAGTTTTTGGACAGTTTCTGCTTGAATTTGTTTGCAAGATGTCAGAATAGAGAAAAGCAAGAATGAAGCCTTAGGAGTCAAAGTTTGACCCTAAAGTCAACAAGCGAAAGGACTTATGTGAGTATAAAAGGTCATAAACTCTGAATTGTTTAAATATGAGAAAAATTGCCTCTGAGGATTAAAGGACCACTATAGTGCAGGGAAAACATACTCGTTTTCCTGGCACTATAGTGCCCTGAGGGTCCCCCTCCCGCCGGGCTCTGGGGGCAGGAAGGGGTTAAACTTACCTCTTTCTACAGCGCCTGGCAGGGAACTCTCCTCCTCCTCTCTGCCTCCTCTCCTCCTCTTCGGCTGAATGCGCATGCGCGGCAGGAGCTGCGCGCGCATTCAACCAGTCCATAGGAAAGCATTCACAATGCTTTCCTATGGACGCTGGTGTCTTCTCACTGTGATTTTCACAGTGAGAAGCGCGGAAGCCCTCTAGCTGCTGTCAATGAGACAGCCACTAGAGGCTGGATTAACCCTAATATAAACATAGCAGTTTCTCTGAAACTGCTATGTTTATAGAAAAAAGGGTTAACCCTAGCTGAACCAGGCACCCAGACCACCTCATTAAGTTGAAGTGGTCTGGGTGCCTATAGTGGTCCTTTAACCCCTTAAGGACCAAACTTCTGGAATAAAAGGGAATCATGACATGTCACACATGTCATGTGTCCTTAAGGGGTTAAGAGAGTGAAGGGCGACCTGCCTCTCCTCTAAAAATTCCCCAGGTATACCCACAGTGGTAAAGATAGAGTAAGAGTTGAACCGTAAACATATCTTTATTAAATTTTATTCAATAAAAGAATAAAAGAGCACAGAAATATGGTGAGATAAGTGAAAAAAATTAAAGTGAACCACACAGTACTAGTGAATTTAAAAAGGAAAGGTTCGATGCAACCCAAATTGTGACTTGTATGTATGTATGTGTATATACATAACTGACTATAAATCGCTGCTAATAAATTGGCCCATGCGATCAAATGCAGCAGTCAAGTAACATCTACTTGGGGGATTAAGGTCAAGAGTAAATAATTGGCAATGTATTGCAGTTTGTTTAGATAGTATAAACTTCTAAGTATAACAGAAACTCAGGATGCTATAACCTGTATATATTCCAACTAGTAATAGGTAAATGAGACTGTATTCACATAATCTCTCCTTTTCCTAGTGATATTAGTACTTGTATAAGGTTTAAGCTAAATATAACATAAATGAAAAAATATACTAATACGCTAAACCTGCTTGCTGCTTGTTAGTGACAGGTAATGCTATTCAGAGGGCAGGTTTACTAGGGTAAACTGTAGCTAAACATACATATGAGGACGAAATACAGCCATACATAATGAGATAATGGTAAGTATATTCCTCAGTGTTAATGCATACAGTAACCCAATGTGTAACCTTAAGAAACCTCAGCATATAATAGACACACCTTCAAAGCATATTACGTTTAGAGTTCCAATTAAGAGATTCATGGAGAGATAAATAAAAAGACAAGCTGACGGGTGGAGCCTAACTGCCAAGCAGGCCAGACATGCTGTGAATCAGCTCCTGCACAAAGCACCAAAATTGGGAATAAATACCCCGAAAACAGACACGATTCTAAGCCGGAGGGCACACAACGAGTAAGGGGACCCAAGAGGCATCGAATGAACCCACAAGAAAGATTTACACTGCCCGGGAACCCCACCAAAGCACATGGGGCCTACATGCGACCGAGCCAGGGAGGGGCGGCCGCTCTCCTGGATGGTAAAGCCGAGTATGGACCCCTCTGCACACTCGCCTCCTTCCCCCCCCCCCTGGACCGGTGGGGGTCATCCCGGTCCTCACTCGACTGATATAGCAAACAGTACAAGCCTGACCCTGAACTGCAAGGCTGCAGACCCTTACAGAGAGCACTTAAAATGGCGGTCGGCAACGCGACAGACATGGCGAACATGCAATCGACACAAACGCCATGGAAAGCACCCCTACAGAGTCTAGAGGCGATACTGAACCACTTCTGGGACACACTCATGAAGCGGCAACAAGTAGCCCGAACCATGACACCTGCACCACCGACGCTGCGAGAGCGGACCCGCGGATGGAGGGAAGTTGAGGGAATACCCTCGGGCACAACGTCGCCTCAACTACTCACCCACACGCAACCTAGCCCACCCGGGCGGCAGGCCAAAGGGCAGAAAGCCCACAAGCATCGACCACACTGGCGGGGGAACAAGCCACGCAAGCGACAGGAAAAGACCAGCTCCCCCATCACTCCCACACGTGGAGGAAACCCGGACCAAAGCGGCAGCCGAGTTTGTGGCAAGAAAATGCTGGCCACTAAGCCAGCTTGGAGCTGGAGGGACACCCCCACGGACACCCGCACAGCAGCCGGAAGCAGAAATCCGGACACACACACCGCTTAAACAAAAAGGGCGTTGGGTGAAGGAGTGAACTCACCACAATGGGACAATGTCTTAATGCTAGCCCCTACATGCCATAACAAAGAGGCCGCGGGACTCATTGAGCGACTGGACAAACCAGTGGACACTGACCTAAACACTATGCATGCCTAATATCCTGCACCGCAAGTACCATGTTTCCTAGTGTAACGAGTCATACTGAAATACCTCTGATGTTTATAGATATATGTTTATAATTTTGTTTGTGCAAGCTTATCTGGTAACCTGGAGTCACAGCGTATCCACACGCCGCTCTGTATAAATGCGACCTTATAACATAACATACCGTGCGTCAGACACTATAGTGCAGATTATACAAGCAGTAACACCATGAGACTGAAAGCTTATCGCCAGAATGCTTAAACCGTAAAGAATTTACTGCATTTTTGCCATACAACCATTACTAGCACTAGACATAATACTGGTAGGCCTGCTTGATTTGATTCGGTTCGGTCTTCACATACCAGCCTTGGCCTGTAATGCATAAACGGCGAGCCCCTACATAATCATATATACTGGAAGGGTCGCACAAGCCATACAGCTTCCTCACTTAACCTGTTACAACAAGTTTCTGTTAAGCGACTTATATTGCATATTGCCTAAAACTGTTTACGAAAAGCATTGTTAAATCATAAAAAATAAAAAAGAGACACAAATGTTATGGAAATGATAGCTACCATTGTTATTGCACCCTATACTGTAATCTGAATGCACATTTCCCTCTCTCTAGTCTGTATCCCATCTATTGTGCCTCAATAAAATACAGATTGACAACAAAAAAAAAGGCAAGCTGAGAATATTACATTGCCTTTGCTAGTGTCAGACCTAAATAAATATAACTCCCCTCCTGAGGTAAAATCCCATTAAAAAGGGCATTAAAATTCCCTAAATAAGTGTGGAAAATAAGTATATCAATCAGACCCAATCAGTCTGTCTAAGTAAATACTAAAGGCATAACTGCCAAAAAAGGTGAACTGCCTAAATAGATGCTAGAAAAACCTTTGGCACATACAATCAAGCTGCTTTTATGTATTTGCAGGGAAATATAACGACCAACCTGTCTATACAAGTGTTAAAGTAGATACAAATAGATATAACAACCAGCCCACCTAAACAGGTACGTGATTGATATACTTATTTTCCACACTTATCTAGGGAATTTTAATGCCCTTTTTAATGGGATTTGACCTGAGGAGGGGAGTTATATTTATTTCGGTCTGATACTAGCAAAGGCAATGTAATATTCTCAGCTTGTCTTTTTATTTATCTCTCCATAAATCTCTTAATTGGAACTCTAAACGTAATATGCTTTGAAGGTGTGTCTATTATATGCTGAGGTTTCTTAAGGTTACACATTGGGTTACTGTATGCATTAACACTGAGGAATATACTTACCATTATCTCATTATGTATGGCTGTATTTCGTCCTCATATGTATGTTTAGCTACAGTTTACCCTAGTAAACCTGCCCTCTGAATAGCACTACCTGTCACTAACAAGCAGCAAGCAGGTTTAGCGTATTAGTATATTTTTTCATTTATGTTATTTATGTTATATTTAGCTTAAACCTTGTACAAGTACTAATATCACTAGGAAAAGGAGAGATTATGTGAATACAGTCTCATTTACCTATTACTAGTTGGAATATATACAGGTTATAGCATCCTGAGTTTCTGTTATACTTAGAAGTTTATACTATCTAAACAAACTGCAATACATTGCCAATTATTTACTTTTGACCTTAATCCCCCAAGTAGATGTTACTTGACTGCTGCATTTGATCGCAAAGGCCAATTTATTAGCAGCGATTTATAGTCAGTTATGTATATACACATACATACAGGGGCGTATTAGCCGCGAGGCAAACAAGGCATTTGCCTTGGGCGGCATTTTTCAGGGGGCGGCAAAAATCGCCGCCCCCCCAAATGCCCAGGGCAAATGCCTAGTTAGCCTTGCGGCTAACTGACATCGCGAGCGGGCGGGCGGCGCTGGCAGGCGGGCGGCCGGCGAGGGAGCACTTCCTATGAGCTGACTGCTCAGCTCCCTCGCGCGCCGCAGAGTGAGGCTGGGAGCCGGAAGATGACGTCATCTTCCGGCTCCCAGCCTCACTCTGCAGCCGGCGCGCGAGGGAGCTGAGCAGTCAGCTCATAGGAAGTGCTCCCTCGCCAGCCGCCCACCTGCAGCCACCGGACCACCAGGGAGAGAGACCCCCCCCCCCCAGCACTCCCAAAGGTAAGGAGGTTGGGGGGATTTAATTTAAAAAAAAGTTAATGTGTGTGTTTGTGACTGTGGTGTGTGTTTGTGTGTGTGTGTGTGTGTCTGACTGTGTGTATGTGGGTGTGGTGTGTGTTTGTCTGACTGTGTGTGTGTTGTGTGTGTGGTTGTGTTGTGTGTGTGTCTGACTGTGTGGGTGTGTTTGTGTCTGTGTGTGTGTGTGTCTGGGCTGTGTTTGTGGTGTGTGTGTGTGTGTGTGTCTGACTGTGTGTTGTGTTTGTCTGTGTGTCTCTGGGCTGTTGTTGGTGTTGTTTGTGTCTGTGTTTTGTGTCTGACTGTGTTTGTGAGTGTGTGTGTGTCTCTGACTGTGTATGTGTGTGTGTCTGACTGTGTGTGTGTGTGTGTGTGTGTGTATTTAGAAGGTGGGGCGGGGGGAAGGGTTGGGTGGGGGTGGCGCGGGGGGAGGGGAGGTGCCTGAGTTTTGTCCTGCCTAGGGCAGCACAAAACCAAGATACACCACTGCATACATACATACATATATATATATATATATATATATATATACACACACATATATATATATATATATATATATATATATATATTATACATACATACATACATACAAGTGACTATTTGGGTTGCATCGAACCTTTCCTTTTTAAATTCACTAGCACTGTGTGGTTCACTTTTATTTTTTTCACTTACCTCACCATATTTCTGTGCTCTTAAAGATATTATTGAATAAAATTTAATAAAGATATGTTTACAGTTCAACTCTTACTCTATCCTATGTGCCCCATGAGTTATCTTTACCACTGTGGGTATACCTGGTGGAATTTTTAGAGGAGAGGCAGGTCGCCCTTCACTCTCTTAATCCTCAGAGGTAAGATGTCAGAATAGCCTCCCAGAGCTGCTGTTTGGATGTAAACTGCCTCCCACCCTCATAGATCTTTTGCTTGAGGATTCTCCAAAGGTTCTCAATACGATTGAGGTCAGGGGAGGATGAAGGCCACACCATGACTTTCTCTCTTTTTATCTCCAAAGCAGCCATTGATGCAGAGGTATTTTTTGCAGCATGAGATGGTGCATTGTCATGCATGAAGATGATTTTATTACAGAAAGCATAGTTCTTCCTTCTGTACCAGTGAAGAAAGTGGTCAGTCAGAAACTCCACATACTTTGCAGAGGTCATCTTTACACCTTCGGGGACCCTAAAGGGGCCGACCAGCTCTCTTCCCATGATTCCGGCCCAAAACATGACTCCACCACCGCCTTGCTGACGTCGCAGACTTGTTGGAACAGGGTGGCCGTCCACCAACCATCCACTTCTCCATCCATCTGGACCATCCAGGGTTGCACGGCACTCATCAGTGAACAGGACTGTTTGAAAATTAGTCTTCATGTATTTTTCTGCCCAATGCAGCCGTTTCTGCTTGTGAGCATTGGTTAGTGGTGGCCGAATAGAAGGTTTATGCACAGTTGCAAGACTCTGGAGGACTCTACACCTTGATGTCCGTGGGACTCCAGAGGCACCAGCAGTTTCAAATATCTGTTTGCTGCTATGTAGTGGTATTTTAGCAGCTGCTCTCTTGATCCGATGCATGGATCTGGCAGAAATCTTCCTCAATGTGCCTTTATCTGCACAAGCCCATCTGTGCTCTGAATCAGCCACAAATTTCTTAATAGTGCGATGATCACGCTTAAGTTTTCGTGAAATATCTAATGTTTTCATACCTTGCCCAAGGCAACTATTTCACTCTTTTCGGCAGCAGAGAGATGCTTTTTCTTCCCCATATTGCATGAAAATGGTGCTCTGCTTAATAATGTGGAACTCCCTCCTTTAGTAGTTTTTCCTTAAATTGGGCTCACCTGGCAATCTAATTATCACAGGTGTCCCAGATTGTTTTCAGTGATCAAAAGAGCCCTGAGACACAATGCCATCCATGAGTTAAACTGAAAAACAAAATATTTAATCTTTGTGACACTTAAATAGAATTTGCATAATAATTTGGAACAGGGTGTACATACTAGAATCTATAAATAAGCACCATAGCACTCCTCTTCAATCGAAATAGTTCATTATTAGTGAAAAAATGCTATACAAACACACTTAATCAACATTAAATTAATTCATTAGTAGTACATATGAGCAACAAAATATACATTATTAGGCCATTACAAACATGCACTTGAAAGATATAAAGTATTACATTATTACCACAAGCTGGCCGTATCATCTGTAAATACTGGCACATTTTGAGCTCAGATTTAACGCTGAGTGGAATTTTCAAGGATCCACCCTGATGGCATGTAAGAGGTCTGAGAATTAGAAAGAAAACTTGGTGCATGCAATGGTACACACCCCTTCTGCAGAGGGATAAGATTTGCTAACACCCAAGGGGTATGTACAAATGCGGAAAATGCATAAATTTTAACACTGTGCAGAGATTGGATTTTTTTTACACATCTGAGATAAGGATATGAAATTCTACTAAAGACATATATGAATTGTCACCAGGGCTGGCACTATCGCTAGGCAATAGTTGAACAGTGTGCTTCCCTCCTGCCACTCACTGCATATAGCGTGGCCAAGGGAACTGTGGTAGAGGATCTTCTGCATCCTTTACCCAATCTGATAGAAAGTGCTCAATGAGAGCAATGAGCAGCTTTCTGTCAGACTGAGAAGATCCTCCACCGTGGTCTGCTCGGCCATGCTACATTAAGGTAAATAGGTGGGGTGCAAAGGGATGCGGGGGCACTATTGTGCTGGGTGATAAAAGACTCACAGAGGGCTAGGGGGACAAAGAGACACACAGATGGGTTTGGGGTACAAAGAAACACACAGGACATAGAGGCCCTCATTAGGCCTGGGAGGGGCAAAGAGACACTCAAAGGGGCTAGGTAGGACATAGTAGTTTCACGTTTTATTCTTTAAATTTTTTTGAGAAATCTTTTTTCTCATTGTCTTATTTTTTTTATTGACATTTTCATGGTAGGAACATTAAATGAGGGTACAGAAAATAAATGGGGGAGGGTTACAATGTGCTCTGCAGAGCTATACCAGGTACATACTAACAGTGCAGGTATTACAGTCATTACATTTGTGCTGGGGCGATATTTATGGGGTGATAAATATTAAAAAAAATCATAAAATTATCAAAATTTAATTTAATAATTTCTATTATATCACAATTTGATATCTCGGCACTATATACCCGAAATTAATATTATAATAACGCTAAGAATTACCCACGATGTTTAATTCTCTTAGATCCTAGAGCAAGCCATCATTATGAGGATTTTTACTTCACACAATAAAGCCACAATTTCTTTATAAAAATATAATTTATTGTGACAATAATAATAAAATAATAACATGCGTGATAGTAATCAGTGAATATTTGGGTATAACATAGGCATAAAATATGGCAATGTTTAAACAAATTCAATGGCTACAGCACCAGCTGTCAAGATGTAACAAAATTTATGATAGGTAAACAATCTCACAGAACACAGAACTCACAGCTAGAAGCCATAAAAACTTTGGCTAACCATTAGATAACACTGAGTACCTCTTTTGATGCTGGCTAGAATCCTCCTAGGCATATAATATCCTAGTCTATTGCAAATTTCCAATCAAAGCAATGTTCATACCAGATCTTTAACCATTACTGGAACCATCCAGTAAGAATAATATACCAGATTTTACATTAGCTGAATTTTTATTTCCCTGCATAAGATACACTATCTTATTTCAGAACAAATGAATACATCTGGATAAATGTGGTATGCTAAATATATGACAAATTTATCATTAATATATAGTTATCGTTTATTCCACCTGCAGTAATGGAATTTATATAACCATATATTCCTTAGTTAACTAAGATTTCTAACGATCGAAATCTAACCGAAATTTATCCAGGCATATATATCTGCTATTAGTAAAGTTTTAATTAATTGAAATTAATTAAATAAAACCAGCATAATTACCAGTTATGTAGATGTTCTCATCAGATGCTTAGATAGTCCCAGGAACTTGAATGCAAGTATGATTGATGTGTATAGCATTATATGTAATTAGTGATGTCCCGAACGGTTCGTTGGCGAATAGTTCCTGGCGAACATCGCTTGTTCGCGTTCGCCACGGACGGCGAACATATGCGCTGTTCGGTCCGCCCCCTATTCGTCATCATTGAGTAAACTTTGACCCTGTACCTCATAGTCAGCAGACACATTCCAGCCAATCAGCAGCAGACACTCCCTCCCAGACCCTCCCACCTCCTGGACAGCATCCATTTTACATTCATTGTGAAGCTGCATTCTTAGTGAGAGGAGGGACAGTGTAGCTGCTGCTGATTTGATAGGGAAATTGATAGCTAGGCTAGTGTATTCAGTGTCCACTATAGTCCTGATATAGTCCTCTGATCTCTGCTGTAAGGACAGCACCCCAAAAAGCCCTTTTTAGGGCTAGAACATCAGTCTGCTTTTTTTTTCTGTGTAATGTAATTGTAGTTGCCTGCCTGCCAGCCTGTGTGTCAGGCTCACAGCATATACTGTGCCCACTTGCCCAGTGCCACCACTCACTCACTGGTGTCACAATAGCTTGCATTTAAAAAAAAATAATTTTTTTTGACTGTAATATAATAGCAGTCAGTTTCCTTCACTAGTGTTCGTTTCAGGGCCTGTCCAGTGCCACCCCAGGGACGTATTAGCCGCGAGGCAAACAAGGCATTTGCCTTGGGCGGCATTTTTCAGGGAGCGGCAAAAAATGCCGCCCCCAAATGCCTTGCGGCTAACAGACATGCTGGGTGCTGGGCGGCGCTGGCTGATGGGCGGGCGGGCATCTGGCGAGGGAGCTATTCCTCTGAGCGGTCTGCTCAGCTCCCTCGCGCGCCGCAGAGTGAGTTTGGGAGCCGGAATATGACGTCATCAACCCGGCTCCCAGCCTCACTCTGGCGCGCGCGAGGGAGCTGAGCAGTCAGCTCAGGGGAAGTGCTCCCTCGCCAGCTGCCCGCCCGTCCAGTAGCCAGCCCATCAGCCCGACCGGCAGCCACTGGACCACCAGGGAAAAAGATGAACCACCCCCAGCACTCGCAAAGGTAAGGAGGCTGGGGGGGGGGTTAAATAAAAAAAAGTGTTAATGTGAGTGACTGTGTGTGTGTTTGTGTCTGACTGTGTGTGTGTGACTGTGTGTGTGTGTCTGACTGTGTGTTTGTGTCTGTGTGTGTCTGACTGTGTGTTTGTGTCTGACTGTGTGTGTTTGTGTCTGACTGTGTGTGTGTGTGTCTGACTGTGTGTGTGTGTCTGACTGTGTCTGTGTGTGTGTGTGTTTGTGTGTCTGTGTGTGTGTGTTTGTGTGTCTGACTGTGTGTGTGTGTTTGTGTCTGACTGTGTGTCTGACCTTGTGTGTGTCTGTGTGTGTGTGTCTGACTGTGTGTGTGTGTATTTAGAAGGTGGGGCGGAGGGGAAGGGTTGGGGTGGCGCGGGGGGTGCCTGAGTTTTGTCCTGCCTAGGGCAGCACAAAACCAGGATACACCACTGGCCTCACTTTTGTCACAATAGCTTGCATTTAAAAAAAACAAAACTTTTTGACTGTAATATAATAGCAGTCAATTTCCTTCATGAGTGTGCATTTCAGGGCCTGCCCAGTGCCACCACTCACTCACTGGTGTCCCAATAGCGTTTTGCACTGGTTTATAGCTTGCAAAAAACAAAACTTTTTTGACTGTAATATAATAGCAGTCAGTTTCCTTCACGAGTGTGCGTTTCAGGGCCTGCCCAGTGCCACCACTCACTCACTGGTGTCACAATAGCTTGCATTTAAAAAAAACGAAAACTTTTTTGACTGTAATATAATAGCAGTCAGTTTCCTTCACGAGTGTGCGTTTCAGGGCCCGCCCAGTGCCACCACTCACTCACTGGTGTAACAATAGCTTGCATTTATAAAAAACAAAAAACCTTTTTGACTGTAATATAATAGCAGTCAGTTTCCTTCACGAGTGTGCCTTTCTGGGCCTGCCAGGGCACAGTGTCACACCAGTGCAACTCATATCTGGTGTAACAGTAGTGTACATTTTAAAAAAATAAATAAAATTTTGACTGTAATAGATTGAATAGCAGTTAGTTGTCTGCCAGCGTGTGTGTCAGGCTCACAGCGTATACTGTGCCCACTTGCCCAGTGCCACCACTCATATCCGGTGTCACAATAGCTTGCATTTAACAAAAAATAGTACCACTAATCGAAAAAAAAAATGACAGGCAGAGGCAGGCCATCCCACAGGGGCCGTCGTGGTTGTGGTGCTGTGATTCCCTTTGGCCCTAGAATAATGCCCAGTGTTCAGAGGCCACGTACCCTGAACTCGAAAAGTTCTGAGGACATAGTTGACTGGCTAACACAGGACACCCAATCTTCTACAGCTTCCGCTCGGAACCTTGACGCACCATCCTCCTCCAGCTTAGCTTCGGGCACCTCTCAAGTTACCACTCGCCCACCTGCGCCACCACCAACACTAGCACCACAGCAGCTTGACTTGGTATGTCAGAGGAGTTATTTACACATCAGTTGGAAGAAATGAGTGATGCGCAACCATTATTGCCAGAGGATGTAGATAACAGGGATATGTCTCAGTCAGGCAGCATTACACACATGGACGTACGGTGTGATGATGATGATGTTGTATTCGCTGCTGCTTCCTTTGCTGAGTTGTCAGATACAAGTGAAGCGGTTGATGATGATGATGCGTCCGTGGATGTCACGTGGGTGCCCGCTAGAAGAGAAGAAGAACAGGGGAAAAGTTCAGATGGGGAGACAGAGAGGAGAAGGAGGAGACGAGTTGGAAGCAGGGGGAGGTCATCGCAAGGAGCTAGTGGCACAGTCAGACAGCATGCATCGGCACCCGGGGTCAGCCAGACAGCATGCCAATCAACGCATGCTGTTGCCACCACCAGAATGCCCTCATTGCAGAGCTCAGCAGTGTGGCATTTTTTTTGTGTGTCTGCCTCTGACAACAGTGATGCCATTTGCAACCTGTGCCAAAAGAAACTGAGTCGTGGGAAGTCCAACACCCACCTAGGTACAACTGCTTTGCGAAGGCACATGATCGCACATCACAAACGCCTATGGGATGAACACATGAGTACAAGCAGCACACAAACTCAAAGCCGCCATCCTCCTCCTGGTCCAGCATCTTCAGCCACGTTAACCACTGCTGTCCTCCTTGCCCCCTCTCAACCATCCGCCCCTCCATCTCTCGCCTTGAGCAGTTCCTGCTCATCTGCCCACAGTCAGGTGTCTGTCAAGGACATGTTTGAGCGTAAGAAGCCAATGTCACAAAGTCACCCCCTTGCCCGGCGTCTGACCGCTGGCTTGACTGAACTTAGCCCGCCAGCTTTTACCATACAAGCTGGTGGAGTCTGAGGCGTTCAAAAAAATTGTAGCTATTGGGACACCGCAGTGGAAGGTACCCGGCCGAAATTTCTTTGCACAAAAGGCAATCCCCAACCTGTACTCGATTGTGCAATAGGACGTAATGGCATGTCTGGCACACAGTGTTGGGGCAAGGGTCCATCTGACCACTGATACTTGGTCTGCAAAGCATGGTCAGGGCAGGTATATCTATTTATATACTCCACCTTATATTGTATGTATACTTTTGTGTTTTCGTGGGGCTAAAGGGAATACCCACATAAGCAGGGCCAGATTAAGAGCCCAGTGGGCCTGGTGCTGACAATTACGACGGGCCTAATTACAGAATCATATCAACCAAAAACAATAAAACACTCCCAAGCGTCATGTATCTGATGGAGATGGTGCTGGAGAGAAAGAAAACAGCAGCTATAAGAAAACATATACCTTATGCTAATCTCCCTCTAATTTATGTTTTCATCTTTCCATAAATTAAATCCATAACCCCTAACAGCAGTGTCCAGTCAAGCAGGAAGTCAATGGGCACGGTAAAAGGGTGTGCCACTGACACAAATCACGTGACCTGCCAAAAGGGGCGAACATGCCCAAAAAGAGGGTATGTCTGCCCAAAGAATTAGAAGGCCAGTCTGGCATGAATGCATGTCAGGCTGCCTGCCAATGATGCAGCTGGCCAACTAAGGGCATACTATGCAGACAGCACCCTGAGCTTGGCATAAATGCATCTAATTATGCACTCACTCAACGCTTTCTAAGGACTGTTCCCTAGCACTTGCTGGTCCACTTGTCTTCTTACCTTCTTACTAGCAGGCAGAAGCTCCTGGTATATAGTCTGGGACAGAGAAAAGCTGTATGTAGTGAGTGTAGAAGAAAGGGAACATGCCACAGTGTTAGAGAGCCCAAAGTCAGCATTACTTTAAAGGATCACTATAGGGTCAGGAACACAAACATGAATTCATGACCCTATAGTGTTAACCATCTAGCCCCCCTGGGCCCCTCATGCCTCCATAAATATAGCAAAATCTTACTGTATTCAAGCCTGAAGCTGTAACTCTGCATGCTGTTAGACTCATAAAAACAAGCAGTCTGCTCACATCATTAGAAGTGGTGGCCTGATCCAATCACAGTGCTTCCCCATAGGATTGGCTGAGACTGACAAAGAGGCAGATCAGGGTCAGAGCCAGCATGATTCAAACACAGCCCTGGCCAGTCAGCATCTCCTTATAGAGATGAATTGAATTAATGAATCTCTATGAGATAAGTTCAGTGTCTGCATGCAGAGGGAGTAGACACTGAATGTTTGGATGCATGTTAGGCAGCCATGACCCAGGAAGGATCTCTAACAGCCATCTAAAGAGTGGCCAGTGAAGATATCACTAGGCTGTAATGTAAAGACTGCATTTTCTCTGAAAAGACAGTGTTTACAGCAAAAAGCCTGACGGTAATGATTCTACTCACCACATACACATACATTCTACTCACCAGAACAAATTAAATAAGCTGTAGTTGTTCTGGTGACTATAGTGTCCCTTTAACTATATTCATTGTCAGCCAGTCCACACAAGTTTTGTTCCCATACATCCCTCTTAAGTTTCCATACTTAAGTAAGATTATGTGAAAAGTAGTTAGGGTTGCCACCTTTCTTGGAAAAACATACCGGCCTTACTAATTTGCATAATTAAATATGTATGGGTGACATCACATGATGTAAATCACAAGGAGTGACATAAGAGAAAATGCTGTAAAATCACCAAAAAACTACTTAGTTTGATTCTGCTGTATAGATGGATTCCTCCCAGTGCCCTCATGACTCAGTGCCCCCATGTGTCGATTACTCCAGGTCTCAGTGTTCCTATGTATCACAGTGTCTCAATGCCCCATGTCTCCCTGTGTCCCCATGTATCCCAGGGTCCCCATGTCACTAGGACACTAGGAAGACGGGGAGACCTGGGGACACAGGGAGACCTAGGCACACGGAGACACCAGTGACACTGGGAGACTAGGGGACTCTGGCTGGGACACATGGGGACAATGGGAAAATAGGGGACACTTGAAGACATGGGGACACAGACACCAGGGCCATGGACACTAGGGACACTAGCTTGGAGACATGGGGACATTGTGACACTTGAGGCACTGAGAGACATGGAGGCACTAGGAGACATGGGGACAGTGAGACACTGGCAGACTGGGGGCACTGGGAGACTAGGGGTCACTGGGAGACTAGGGGGCACTGAGGGACACTGGCTGGGAGACATGGGGACACTGTGTCCCCATGTGTCTGTGTCATAATGTCTCCCAATGTCCCTTAGTGTCTCAGTGTATGTCTCCTTGCAGCCTTTCTCCCCATCCCTTACTTCCCTGAGCTGTAGGCTGTCTCTGCAGGGTGGAAGTTGCTGTCTGGACTCTCTGTAGCTGCACCCCTGCAGATCAGTGAGTATAGATAGGCAGGGAGGGATATGCTGGAACTTCCTATCCCTGCCTGTCTCCACACACAGCGACCCCTACTGGCCAGTGCTATATGTATTGCATAGTAATCTCTTGTTTATACCGAGAAAAATACCAGCATTTGTATTGCCAGTATCACTGCAATATTGGCACTAGCCAGGCAGCCTCAAATACTGGCTGTGCCAATAAAATAAAATCCCTAAGTGTAGTGTGTGAAAAAAAAAAAAAAAACTTTTTTTTTTTTTTTTTAAATCAATGGGCCTATTCCATGGGCCTGGAGCTGCAGCTCCATCAGCCCCTATGTTAATCCGGCCCTGCACATAAGGTGTTGTAAGTATTATTGACGTTTTGGTTTCACTCATTGGGATATTGATCATTATTCACAGGGCAGGTATATCACCTACACTGCGCATTGGGTAAACCTGCTGACGGCTGCCAAGCATGGAATGCGTGGGTCTGCAGAGGAGTTGGTGACACCGCCACGACTTGCAGGCAGGCATGCTGCCACCTCTTCTACTCCTCCTGCTCCATCCTCTTCCATACCTCCTCGGCTGAGTCCTCTTCTGCTGCTGCGTCTTGCTCCACATCAACGGCACCCCCCCAGCTCCCCAGGTACTATTCCACATCCCGGATACGGCAGTGTCACGCCGTCTTGGGGTTGACTTGCCTGAAAGCAGATAGTCACACCGGACCAGCACTCCTGTCTGCCCTGAACGCACAGGTGGATCAGTGGCTGACTCCGCACCAACTGGAGATCGGCAAAGTGGTTTGTGACAACGGAAGAAATTTGTTGGCAGCATTGCATTTGCACAAGTTGACACATGTGCCGTGCATGGCACATGTGTGTAATCTGATCGTACAACGCTTTGTGCATAAGTACCCAGGCTTACAGGACATCCTGAAGCAGGCCAAGAAGGTGTGTGGCCATTTAAAGCGTTCCTACACGGCCATGGCGCACTTTTCAGATATCCAGCGGCGAAAAAACATGATTCGATTTGCGACAGCCCGACATGTTGGAATTCAACACTCCTAATGTTCGACCGCCTGCTCCAACAAGAAAAAGCCGTTAACGAGTATTTGTATGACCGGGGTGCTAGGACAGCCTCTGCGGAGCTGGAAATTTTTTTGCCACATTACTGGACGCTCATGCGCAATGCCTGTAGGCTCATGCGTCCTTTTGAGGAGGTGACAAACCTAGTCAGTCACACCGAAGGCACCATCAGTGACATCATACCATTTGTTTTCTTCCTGGAGTGTGCCCTGCGAAGAGTGCTGGATCAGGCGGTAGATGAGTGTGAAGAGGAAGAGGAAGAGTTGTGGTCACCATCTTCACCAGAAACAGCCTTATCAGCATCGCTTGCTGGACCTGCGGCAATGCTGGAAGAGGATTGTGAGGAAGAGGAGTCAGAGG
This sequence comes from Pelobates cultripes, assembly GCA_933207985.1. NCBI lineage: Eukaryota > Metazoa > Chordata > Amphibia > Anura > Pelobatidae > Pelobates > Pelobates cultripes. Next base: position 177,725,472 of record OW240916.1, on the reverse strand, counting down.
AGGAATGTGGCTTTGAGGAGGAGGAGGAAGACCAACCACAACAGGCAACCCAAGGGTGCTCGTTGTCACCTATCTGGTACCCTTGGTGTTGTACGTGGCTGGGGGGAACTTCAATGAGATCACTGAGGACGAGGACATGAGTAGCTTGGCATCCAACCTTGTGCAAATGGGGTCTTTCATGCTGTCGTGCCTGTTGAGGGACCCTCGTATAAAAAGGCTGAAGGAGAACGACCTGTACTGGGTGTCCACACTACTAGACCCCCGATATAAGCAGAAAGTGCCTGAAATGTTACCGAATTACATCAAGTCGGAAAGGATGCAGCAGTTCCAAAATCAATTAAAAAGTATGCTTTACACAGCGTATAAGGGTTATGTCACAGCACGACGGGAATCTAACAGGGGAAGAGGTGAAAGTAATCCTCCTCCTCCCACGACCACGCCGGCAAGGACAGGAGCTTTACAGACGTGATGTTGATGGAGGACATGCAGAGCTTTTTAAGTCCTACACATCGCCACAGCCCTTCGGGGTCCACCCTCAGAGAACGACTTGACCGACAGGTAGCAGACTACCTCGCCTTAACTGCAGATATCGACACTCTGAGGAGCAATGAACCCCTTGACTACTGGGTGTGCAGGCTTGACCTGTGGCCTGAGCTATCCCAATTTGCGATAGAACTTATGGCCTGCCCTGCTTCAAGTGTCCTGTCAGAAAGGACCTTCAGTGCAGCAGGAGGTATTGTCACTGAGAAGAGAAGTCACCTAGGTCAAAAAAGTCTAGATTACCTCACCTTTATTAAGATGAATGAGGGATGGATCCCGAAGGGACTGACAGTGGGCGATACATTCGACTAAAAAAGGCCTGATGAGGGGGACGTAATAGGGTGTCGCGGCTGCCGGTCCGCCGCATGATATTTAAATCCCTAACTCACCCCAGTACCTTGCCCTGTCGTGGTTTCCTGTTCCTGGTTTCCTGAGAGTGCTTTATCACTGTGAATCTGATTTCCTGGTATCCTGATCTTGGCTTTTCCCTGGTTATTCTGAATTCTGGTTTTCCTGACTTGGCTTGTGTAAACGGTATTGTGTATTTTCTGTCTTCCTTGACCTCGGCTTTCCCTTTGACCATTCTCTGTCTCTAGCATTTAGTCCGGCCATTCTAAGGTCCGGTTTACGCTGTCCTTTTATTTTCCTTTTCTTGCCTACGTATATGTTTCCATAGTTTCTGTGTGCTGGACCACATTAGTAGTCGTGACATTCGGATTAAACTGATAAGAATTGTACTACTTAACACACCACTCCTATCTGGTGGCACATTAGATTGCATGCGCAGTGCCCCAAATTTGAAGTAGGAGGACCGACCAAGCATCTTTTTCCATCTCCCGGTTCCTAAAATCGATGCCATATACACGTCCCCTGATAGGGGACGTAACAGGGATTAAACTGATAGGAAAAGTACTACTTAACACACCTTATAATAACGCAGAGAGAGGCAACGCAGAGAGAGGAATCTGAAGAACAGGAGTCAGACGAGAAAGGTGGCTTTGAGGAGGTGGAAGACCAAACACAGCAGGCGTCCCAGGGGGCTTGTTGTCACCTTTTGGGGACCCTTGGTGTTGTACGTGGCTGGGTGGAGGAAGAGACCTTCAATGACATCAGTGACGACAAGGAACGGGACATGGCTAGCTTGGTATCCAACCTTGTGCAAATGGGGAGTTTGCGGTTGTGCAAATGGACTGTTTGCGGTTGTTTGCGGTGCGTTAAACGGGGAGTTTGGTCGGTCACTGTGAAGCGGGCGTAACCCTTATACTACCTGATCCATACAACATCATACCTGATGTTTTAAAGCACGTTATTCCAAACAATTTAGGAATGTTAGGTGATTTAGGCCCTTTATGGATTAAAACCAAACTCTGCATCAACTATGTAATTTTCCATGGGAGTTTTGCCATGGATCCCCCTCCGGCATGCCACAGTCCAGGTGTTTGTCCCCTTGAAACAACTTTTCTATCACTATTGTGGCCAGAAAGAGTCCCTGTGGGTTTTAAAATTCGCCTGCCTATTGAAGTATATGTTATGTTCGCGACATCACTATATGTAATAGAAAAATGGCGTTGGTTAGAAAGTAATAGTAAAATTTTAAGTGTCCAGGAAGTGTTTCTTGAGTTGTGTCCAAGAGAGTTTGAGAGTTGAGTATTAGTCCCAGAGTGTCCTGAATGTGTGTCCTCAATCTCTGTCCTGAATGTCTGTTGAATCCCTTTGTTCTTACTTTTTAAAGGGCCATACTCTCTGCACGTCATTAGTTGGTCGGACGAATAGGAAACTGTAGGTGTGGGGCGGGGCCTGATGGCCGACCAAGATGGACGCATGATACCGGAGCTCCTAATGCAAAGCTTTTAAATAGCCTAATCCTGGACTCAAACACTCTACTTTTGGCGTAATCCTGCACATTAATGCCGAGGAGCACCCTAATAAGCAAGAAACCCACTTTGCCGGTTTTCCTATCGGGCATAACCCCTGCGGCCTGCCGACATACTCGAGGCAGGGGAGGCGGCCAATCCTCTGCCTGAGACTGAAGAGCCTCTGCTGTCGAGCCCTGTTCCCCCCGTCTGGACCAGTGGGGGTTATCCCGGTCCCCACTGGCACATTCTTATGGACCCCAACTGATCGCCTTATAACCCAAGCGACATACGAGGCTGTGGCCTACTGCCCAAGAAGGCGATCATGCCACAGGCTGCACAGTCCCTCCCACAACCAACTACCTATGCTGATCCACTCCTGCAAGCCTTAGACAGATTGTGCGCCCAGTTCTGGGTGAAGCTGAGTGCACGCACGCTTATCACTCTACCTAATAGCATAGGCGAAATCTCCCTGCTCGGATCCGCGGACTAGCACCACGATGCAGGTCCATGCAACCGTGGCCAGCACAGGATTTTACAGAGCTGGAAACTCAGGCACCAGATGCAGGGAGCGCACGGCCGTCCTGAAGGCGAGGAGAGAAAGACAGGGGCTGTGGCGGTTGCCGCTCACTGCTCCCCGCCAACGTGTCTTGGTAAGCCGCTCTGGAAGAGGCAAGCATTGTCTGCATGGCGGGAGACCTGCCGCAACACTGGGGAGCTGGAATCTTGTTCCTGCAGCTGTCCGGCTCAGTACCACAACATACCCTCCACAACTTGATGGACACTCAAATCCGATCAATTGCTTTCCATCCACGGGTATTGGTTGAGCAGACCCAAGTAAACCTGTCGGAGATAGACTGTTTTATAGGCCAGTAGCTTATGATTCTTGTCATGTCTCCCCTATGTAGCTAACGCCATAGGACACTTGCTTTAAAATGCTTATGTCTCTTCTCATAAGGGGTCAGCACTGTGCATAGCAAGCCATACATGTTTGAGTTATTGGTTCTCAACACTTACTCTATTAGGGGTCCCTAATGGACTATCTATACTGGTTAATGCTACTCACCCAGTGGTATTATCTCCTGTAACTAACTAACTACAGTTCTATGTTAAAGCCCTAGTATCCCTCTTTCAGTTAGTAATAATAGCATTGTACATCTGTCGCATCTTTACATTAATGATAAAAAGTGCCGTAATCCTGACATTTTATGTTCCAGCTATACACCCTGTTCCAAATTATTATGCAAATGATATTTTTCTAATTTACCTAAATAATTGATGTAAATAACAGTCAGCATAATTCTCATGTTATCAACTATTAAGAGTACAATTCAAATTTTATTGAGCAAACCTAATGATAACAGTATTTTTTTTTAAACATAAAAAACTTACAATCAAAATTATTACACACATTAAGTTTCAAAACACTGTATAGGTTGTAAAGAACTGAAAATTTTCATTTGTTGTGTTTGCAGCATATTTACTGAAATCAAAAGCTATTTCAATCAAACTTATAACAACATTTTAACTTTTTAAACATTTTAACAGGTCACGTTACATTTTCACATAGGACCCCTTATTTGATAGCAGCTTCACAAGTCTTGCATCCATTTAACTTGTGAGTTTTTGGACAGTTTCTGCTTGAATTTGTTTGCAAGATGTCAGAAGAGCCTCCCAGAGCTGCTGTTTGGATGTAAATTGCCTCCCACCCTCATAGATTTTTTGCTTGAGGATGCTCCAAAGGTTCTCAATAGGATTGAGGTCATGGGAGGATGGAGGTCACACCATGACTTTCTCTCCTTTTATCCCCATAGCAGCAATTGATGCAGAGGTATTCTTTGCAGCATGAGATGGTGCATGGTCATGCATGAATATGATTTTATTACAGAAAGCATAGTTCTGTACCAGGGAAGAAAGTTGTCAGTCAGAAACTCCACATACTTTGCAGAGGTCATCTTTACACCTTCAGGAACCCTAAAGGGGCCAACCAGCTCTCTTCCCATGATTCCAGCCCAAAACATGACTCCACCACCACCTTGCTGACGTCGCAGCCTTGTTAGAACAGGGTGGCCATCCACCAACCATCCACTACTCCATCCATCTGGACCATCCAGGGTTGCACGGCACTCATCAGTGAACAGGACTGTTTGAAAATTAGTCTTCATGTATTTTTCTGCTCAATGCAGCAGTTTCTGCTTGTGAGCATTGGTTAGTGGTGGCCGAATAAAAGGTTTATGCACAGTTGCAAGACTCTGGAGGACTCTACACCTTGATGTCCGTGGGACTTCAGAGGCACCAGCAGCTTCCAATATCTGTTTGCTGCTATGTAATGGTATTTTAGCAGCTACTCTCTTGATCCGATGCATGGATCTGGCAGAAATCTTCCTCAATGTGCCTTTATCTGCACAAACCCATCTGTGCTCTGAATCAACCACAAATCTCTTAATAATGCGATGATCACGCTTAAGTTTTCGTGAAATATCTAATGTTTTCATACCTCGTCCAAGGCATTGAACGATTTCATTCTTTTCGGCAGCAAAGAGATCCTTTTTCTTCCCCATATTGCATGGAAATGGTGCTCTGCTTAATAATGTGGAACACCCTCCTTTAGTAGTTTTCTTTAAATTGGGCTCACCTGGCAATCTAATTATCACAGGTGTCCGAGATTGTTTTCAGTGATCAAAAGAGCCCTGAGACACAACTGAAAAACAAAATATTTAATCTTTGTGACACTTAAATAGAATTTGCATAATAATTTGGAACAGGGTGTACTCTATCATTACCATGAACGCTCTCATAAAATGTCACTGCAAGGGGGGCGGGGCCTGACAACTAATATGACCATCCGTGTTTTCTAAGAACTCCGGCACCAGTGGGCTAATATACGCAAATCCTGGCTAAACTACTGATGCTACTGGCTCACGGTGACCGGAGAGCGATAAAGGAACAACCGGGGAACAGGATGATACCTGTCCCGGACGATACGATATGAAACTGCCTGAAACGGCCATGCGGCTTAAGCCAGAGTGGAGCCTGATGCCTGGGGGAGGCGGCCGATCTTACGGCAGGGGGCACACTCACACACGAGAGCCCGATGCAGCTCTGCTACCCCCCCCCCCCCTTCTGGACCTGCGGGGGTCATCCCGGTCCTCGCTGGGGACGATTACCCCAACAACACAGCCTGTAACTCACCTAATTCGGAGTGCCCCTGGGACTGCTGCCATGACAGCTCCTGGTTAGCCCGGGGAGAACACAGAGAAACCTGCAGATTGTCACACAGAACAAGCTGACTACACAGCAAGGCTAGAGGCAATATTTACAGCCTTCTGCATAAGCTCAAAAGGCGCATGCAACAGCATTCGGAAACTACACATGGAATTTGTCCATCAAAGCAACCACGAGGAGGGCACAAAATGGCTATCGCACAAACACCTAAGCGCTCACAGGGCCAACGATACCGCACAACCCCACACAAAACCTCAGGGACTCAAGCAACTACTCAGAGCAATCAGCCTCCTCCCGGGCAGGGTGTTCTGTGAGATCAAAAACAGACTCTCCATCTATGTACCCGGAGGGGTTTCGGGAAAGCGGGGCCCCAGAGGGCCCATGGTCCCACCGCGAATGGTGCAGGGACCCAGGGACGCAAGGTAGCGACTCCCACAACAACCCGGGCTGGAGGATCTGAGTGGGCACAGCACCACCACACCAGCCTTCCAGGACACCCACTGAGCCACAGTCCACCGCAGAGCCCCTACTTGGAAAGCAGCCACCACGTGGAGCTGTCCCCAGCCCGCAAGTGGGATTGGCTTAATAACGCAGGGAACAACCGCTTACCACGCAAGCAGGGCACAGGGACATTCCATGCAACCCCGAGCCAACCCGCCGGACAGTTCTCCCAGTGAGATAAATGCTTTTGAACAAAATGTGCCTATGATCACTATGTGCCAATAAGCAATATTTGTTTATACTTATCGTAAGCTTTGTGATTTACCATTTCTGCTCGCAATGGATTAGTCTGTCGCATCAGTCAGCAAGCCCCATAAGCCTGAATTTAATGAGATGTACCCAGACAGTGTAGCCTATATCTGCGTTTAGACACCCCTCTTACCCAACAAGCTGCCTACCATCTAATGTTTAGATATGCAATATTGTCTCACAGGTTAACCTCCGTTGTCTGTCTGTACCGCTACTCCTGGGTGATCGACATTGCAGGGATTCCAGTGCTCCTCAACCCAGGGATCACCCCACACAGCATGTTTATCCCACACCTAGTCTGTGTATAGACCCGCTCGAAACTATGACTAGAAATATAGCCCCTCACATACTGATTTGCTTAGTAGAATGTGATATGCCTGTTTGTATCGGCAAATAATAAGTACTTATGGTTTAGACCATGCAGAAAAACCACTAGAAAATTTTGGTACTTACTAACGTGTAAACTAGCAGTAGGTTGAAGCGCATAAGCCTGTTCAACATCTAGCTTGTTATATACTTTGATTCTCAAAACAAAAAATGTGCAATGTTTCTGATGCCATACCAATGTTATATTCTGTTAAAGTACTTGCTTGCACCAGCTATTGTGGCAGTGCAAACGTGTTTGTTCTCACTATGCACAAATAAAATAAAGATTGACAAAAAAAAAAATGTCACTGCAAACCTGTTTACCTTAATTATAAAAAGGGCCGTAATCCTAACATTTATGTTCCAGCTATAATCTATTATTGTCATATATACTCTCACGGAAGGTCTCCGCAAACTGCTTGTTATATTATGCACTGCAAAAAAAAAAAAGAATAAAAAAAAAGAAAGGAAACTGTAGTTGTGTCTAGTTTATCTAGTATCATCTAGTTTTTGGTCAATAGATGGCGCAATTACATCACCAAAATTTCTTATCCTGGAAGGAGTTAACTAAATTTGATGACGATTTCGACGTCATTTGGCTTATCTATAATGGCCAATATAACTCAAATTTGCTGCCAGCTTCAAAGGTTCACACCAGTCTTCGTGGAGGCGATTTCGATCGTATTTCTAAAATTGACACCTCTTAACCTTAATTTCACCCTATTTCTTACAATGTGACATTGTAAGATTTAAAAAGTTAAAAAATAATTACTGTGTTATCTGGTTCTTGTGAAGCTGTGTGTAAGATGATTCTATTTCACTAACATTTAGAAAGAGTGTTCCATCCCCCTGCTTGCTGTTAGACTCATTGCCTTGTTTACATAACGCATTCCTTAGCTCAGACTTGAATAAGTTGAGTTATAGAAAGACAGAAATTTTATGTCATTCTTAGCCTGAAAATTCCAAAATGGAGTCAGCTTTGCTTTAAGTGTGACTGGCAATGTACACTATTAATTTCTATCTTAGCACAAAATGTCTGCCGATATAAATATACTGACATAACCCCCCTTAGTGATTAATATAGCAATGATTAATTTAGTCTATGAATAAGCACTATAGAAGTTACAAGACATATTATGCACTCACATCATTTCTTCTGGCATCAGCCTGTGTGTGTAATGAACATTTTTACATATTTTTGTACCTGTAAGAGCTTTGAACCTTACACTTAGTACAATTAACCATATTACCATTATTATCATTGTACACCCATTAACAATTTTAACATGGATGAATCAGTCAACACGAGCAATAAGGTCAGTATCTAGCTCAGAGTATTTAAATGTGTCCACAGAAATGTTATATTTTCTGATTGACATTTGGATAGTGTGGTTGGGCTTATGATCTAGCAAGAACTTTAGATTAGGATCTAGTGGGATATCTAGATTCTGGAAGGGATCCACCATCTCAATAGCCCTTTGAATGACGTCAGTGTACACCGGGTATAGCGTAATGTCACCGATGGTGATATGAGAGTCGTGGGGTACCTTGATCAGTGAGACAGGTGCTGGTAAGGCAATTACTTTATTAGTCACCTGGTCCCTGCGAAAAACACTCATGTTTTTCAGACATGTGCTAACCAACCATTTATCTTTTACTAATATAGCATGTACTAACGCATCATCGTTGGTTTTTGACATAGTTACTTGACATGTTTCAGAGCCATGTTTAGTGTATTCGATCCCACACAAAGCATTGGTAGAATCATACACGAAAGGTTTTCCATCACACTGGAAATTATTGTCTTTGAATTTTTCACCGTCATTCAAAATGGGTATTGAATACCAATCTGGTACCCACGATTGAAAAGCCAAAACATTTGGGGTTTGGACTTTTACGTGGATATCTTCCTTCCATGTACCGACATTGTAAATTGTTTTCATTTGAAAAATGTTTTTGGGAGTTACATATGGTTTGGCCAATAAAAACCAAATCTCCAAACGTTCCGGATCAATTAAGAGAGGTATAGCACTCCCCATCTAAAAGGCCAGATTTAATTTCATAGGTTCAATTGTCTCTCCATCCACACTGGCAAGCATCGCATGAACAATATTCTTGGATACAAAATACAGAGGTATGCGTCCCCCTGTCAATTCAATCATTCCGGTTTGCACTTCGTCAAGAAAAGCAAGTGTGTATTGCACCATGCAGAAATAAAAGTTCACGCTTAAATAAGTCGTGACTCTGGTGCAACTCAGTGGACTTGGCAATTAACTCTGAATGCAAATTTGTTGTAACAACTGTGTCTTGCACAATAGTTAACACGTCCTGGAGAAGTGTTCTTTCCTGTTTTATCACCTGATGAATATTTTTAATGTGCTGCTTTAGTGCATAGATTTCCATATCCAGTTTCTGGACAGTAATAGAGTTGGCTGCAGACATTCCGGTTGCGACAACTGCACTGACATTGGCACAAACTAAAGCAACATTTGTAGCGGTGAGGAACCTTTAGGGGCAGTTGCTCATCAAAATAGTACTGGATACAAAAGGTTTCCGGGCTTGCTCCAAGATGTTTCGCACACGGTCCTGTGCTCTTTGGAGGTACCAAGTTTGTAATACAGGAAGCTGCATCGATGAAATATTGTACGGAAATCTTGGGGTCCAAGCTGATGAGCACACGTTGGGTCAGGATCCTCTTCTCTGTCAAGATGAACAGTGGTGTCTCTTGAATCAGGATGCCAGAGGATGGTCCCATCTCTGCGATAGGATCGGTCTGTAGCTCTTGGCACAGGAGCAGCACGATCCAGAAACACACCACATCCTTCTTGGACATCTTTCGACAGTCACGGATCAGGAACTTGTCTCAGACTTATCTACTAATGATTCAATGGTTGTTAAGCATACAAACTTATAACAGTGTGACATTGCTTGGCCTAGGACAACACATTGTTTACAATTCATCAACGTTATGTATTCTGTCTAATTATACTTTTATAAATTCATCCCCCACTACATGTATTACTGACTCCTCTATAATATGCCTACAGCAGCTAAACAAGCTAGTAACCTGCTTAGATATGTAGTTATTGGATGGCAAGGAAATGGTTAATGACATGAACGTACATGAGATCATGGCACATCACAACATTTCACATCATACGATACCACGTGATTCAAGCATTCATCCAGGTTAGTCGTTCACTCTTCTTCATCCGAATCCACACCTATAATCCTTAATTAAGATTTAGGATGACAAGCACGCAACTGGTTAATGTGAACCCACTTTTCAATAAAATCACCATCCTTAGGAATTTTTATCTTGTACGCTACTGGGGAAATTTTGTCAATGATGACATATGGCCCTTTCAAGAAGGTAAACATTTTTTTTCCTTAACTTGATTTCGCACAAAGTTAAAACAGATAGACTTGATCTGTTCTCTCATATTCCTTTTTCGTGGTTATTAAATCGTAATAGGTCGTAATAGGTGCTGCTTTTTCTAGATTCTTTTGGGCAAAAGCAAGCGCATGCTGTAAGTGCTTGCGCAAATCTTCGATGTACTGATGTGTAGTGGCAGCATTGACCAAGTTATGATCCGAAGTACGATATAGTAAATGCTGTGGTAAAACCATCTTTCTTCCTGTCATCAATTCAAAAGGTGACAATTTGGTAGCAGTGCTTGGTGTAGCTCTAATTGCCATTAAAACTAGGGGCAATTTGATGTCCCAGTCTTTACCAGACTCCTTAACATACTTCTTTAGAATATTAACGATAAACTGGTTATATCGCTCTAACCCTCCCTCCCCCCCGGCTAGACACAGAGCGGTATGCAATATGTAGCTTTCGTTTAACACCTAGGATTTTCCACATCTTAGCCATTACTTCGTTGGTAAAATGACTTCCTCTGTTTGACTTAATTCTTTGAGGCAGACCGAACCTGGAAAAGACATGGTTAATCAACAAAGTGGCGCACACGGTACTCATGTTCTCTTTACAAGGTAAACACTCTATCCACTTTGTGTATATACATGTAACGGTTAACATGTATTTGTTACCTCTTGAAGATGTTGTTACAGGACCTATAAAGTCAATTTGAATAACAGACCAGGATAATGACACCCCCCTCTTCTGAAGTGGTGCACGATGGGAATATGGGGTTGATATTGCGGACAAATCAAGCATCCCTGACAGTATGTCTTTACATCTCTTAACATGTGTGGCCAATATGCATAATCACGCAATATCTCATATGTGATCTTATCACCATGATGCCCAGATGTAGGTGCATCATGTGCGTGTTGGAGCATTAACCCTCTGTATACAGTTGGGACTACCCATTGTTGTATGCTATGTTTAGAAGTTCTGAGAAGAAATCCATCCATGATACTAAATTGGACTTTATATCTTATCAAGATTCGTAAATCTTCATTATCTTTGCAATCCTCATCCGTGATGGGATTGGCAGTGGGGTCTTCTATATGTCTATAGAATATGCCTACAATTGGATCGTTCTTTTGACTGATAATCAGGTCCTCACTAGGAGCTTCTTGACTCCATTGCACAACATTTAAGTCGGCATTATCTCTAGCCTGTCGCCTAGTTATGGCTTCAACATGAATTGAACCCATAAGATCGTCAATGTTTAGGGTTTCACCATTGATGGCATCTTATTTTGCCAGTGAATTGGCTAAGTCATTACCTTCCTTGTCAATACCTTGTATTTTAGAATGGCCTTTGGTTTTCTTCCAATGTATGGTTAAACCATTTTCCTTAACCAGTTCATCGATTTTACAAAACAATTTCCCATGTTTAACAAGTTTGTTATTGCTTTTCAGCATTTGGTTACGTTTCCAGCTAGGCAGATATTCAACAAAACTGTTGCGAACATAGTTGGAATGAGTTATGATAAAAAATTCTTTGATACCATATTCTATTACCATTTGGATGGTCTTATATACTGCACAGAGTTCAGCTATCTGACTGCTTTTGGAACCGATATTGTATCCTATAGATACATTGGGATAATCACCTGTCCAGGCGATTCCGATAATAGCAACTAACTTCCGTTCATTACCAGCGGTGTGGTGATATGAACAACCATCAATGTACACCCATGGTAGTGGTCGACAGTATTCCTCGTCATAAACTTTATAAGGGGATAGCAATTGCTCTTCTAGGAAGTCATCTCCGGTGTCATTATCATCCAGAGATGGAGCAGTACAGTCATGTAATTCTGCTAAACCTTGGGCAACTGGGCTTCTCTTATTATATTTATAACAGACTTCTAACAGCCATCGCTGTAAGGATAGAGTCCATGCAGTAATCTGACTGTTAGAGAGATTACCGTCTCTGATTCATTCATTCTGCAGATACTGTAGAGGTTGGTGAGCAGTTTCTACAATTATTTTCTCACCTTGGATATAGCTACGAAGATTTTGTAGTGCCCAAACAGTCGACAATAACGCCTTCTCACACGTGTTGAATTTAACTTCCACAGGTGACAAAGTCTTGCTAGCATATGCAATAACTTTGCTTAGACCATCCTGTTTCTGATACAGAACAGCACTTATGCTTAAATCGATATATCCTGTCTCCAGATAGAAAGGTTTACCCCCCTCTGGGTATGCTAAATAGGGTGCCTGAGTGAGCTTCCTCCTCAGTTCACTTACCTCTTGGTCCTGAGGCTCCCCCCTGTTCCCGGTAGTTTCCCTTTTAAGCAGGTGTAAGAGTGGTTTTGTTATTTCTGCATAGTTATCTATAAACTTACAGGAGTAGTTAGTCATACCAAGGAATGATCTTAATTCCCTGATGTTAGTAGGTGTTTTAGTCTGTAGTACAGCTTCAGCCTTCTTCTTCTGTGGATTTAATCCTTCAGAAGTTACCTCATGTCCGAGAAAATTTACATGGATGCAACACCATTGTGCCTCTCTTAACTGAGTGAGAACATGCCTAATCTCTATGATATGCTTACAAAAGGAAGTGCTTTTACGCAAGACATCGTCAACATATGATAACGTTCCTCTCTCGAGTGCATCAGGCATAGCTTTATGCATGAACACAGCGAATTCATGACCAGAGTTTACGTAACCGAAAGGCATACAGGTCCAGGTATACTGCTGCTTTCCAAATGTGAATGCCAATTTATATTGGTCTTCCGAATGGACTGGTACAGTCCAAAATCCCTGCGCACTGTCAATGGCAGTAAATATTTTGTATCCCTGAATTTGCACCAAACATTGGTCTATGTATGGCACTGGCCAACCAGACATAAAGACACATTTATTTAGCTGTCGTAAGTCAGTGCATAAACGCCATTGTCCATTAGGTTTCAGAATTCCCAGGATCAGATTATTATACGACCTGTGCACCGGACGTATAATTCCCCTTTCCTTTAAAATCTGAATGATGTATTGTAGACCATCATATGAAGCTAATATTGTTTGATAAATACAGGTGGTAAATTTGGATCAGTTTGTATTCTGGATACATGGAGGTTAGTTAACCCACAGTCGTAGGAATTCTCGTGATTCCTGCTCATTGAGCGGATGATCGAAGGGGATTGAGGCCTCTTTGATTTTACTCAAGCCTCTTCGACATTAAAGGAATATACAGATAGGATAGTGAATAATCCTTCTAGGGAGGAATGGAATATTTGATAGACAATTTCGTCCTCAGTTAAGTATTCTTCAGGGATGAGGCCTATAATTTGGTTTTGGAAACCAAATGTATAGTACTCAGCATCCAATGCTAGACCTAATAATGTTACTTTTGGTAAAGTAACACGATTGGGTGTAACATTGTTGACTATTACATAGGTGGGATTCTTACCAATACTTACCATTGGTGTATGTATTACCACCATCCCTAATCGTTGTATCCTATTGGATAAATAGATTAGGTCATCAGAGTTTTCCAATCTCTGACCCTTCTTGACCTGTAGGGGTAAAAGAAAGTTGGAATCGTGTATCCAGGTCTCTCTCCCAGTGTTGCATGTACGGGAATACTTCGTCGTCCCCAGGTTCATAAGGGAATTATAACAAAAGGATAGAGCTTTAACGTTCTTTAGTTTCCCTAAGCATTTAAGGACAAATTGTGGTAGGGTTGAGCTTCTCTTAACATCTAGTTTGGTGTCATGTAGTATATTCTTGATGCGTAAGTACGTAAATACTTCCCTGGATGGGAGGGAATAAGCCTGTTGTAGTTCTGGAAAAGGTTTAATGCCTGCAGCGTCATTTATTGTGCTTATGCGGAGAATTCCGCGCTTTATCCATGGGTCTAGGCACATGTTGTGTGTAATGCAACAGCCTGCAAAGGAGCTACGTATAGTAGGTCTTTGTCCGCCCCGAGTTTTGGGATGAACGGTCTCCATGTTTGGAGCCTCAATTTTCTTGGGGGTAGCATGGTATGGTCTTTCACCCTATGTGTGGAGCCAGCCCACAGGGCCATTTCTGCCATTCCATTGGGCACGCCATGTGTTTTCTAACGCAAACCATATAGGGGGAGAGGTTCTTTCCAGTACCGATAAAGCTTGTGCTTGTATCGAGGCACTATAGTATAGTTGTACGTTAGGTATATTTAGGCCGCCTTTCGGGAAAGGTCACTAAAGCAGATTATGCACTATGCGTGGGGGTTTCCTCTTCCATATGTGTGTGTTTATAGTAGTTTGGAATTTCTTCACTAAGGAGTTCGGAATTGCTATGGGCAGGGTTCGGAAAAGATATAAAATGTCAGGATCATCATCTTTACCATGTTTATATGTCCCAGCCACGATGTTCCTTTATCGTCCCAATTTTTAAGTTGGAGGTCTAATTTTTCTAGGAGTGGTATGTGGTTTTCTTTTATTATCAAGTTAAGCGAGATGGGTAGTTTAATACCGAGGTATGATATTGACGACTTGAGACAGTCAAATGGGTATCTGGGTTTTAAGATTTGCAAAGTGTGTGTAGGCAGGCGCATCGCCAATGCTTGTGACTTTTTTCGAATTGTTCTTATAATAGGATACCCTATCATATTTGTCTAGTAGTGATGAAAAGTGCGGGAGTGATAGAGTCGGTTTCGTTATAAACCGTAAGGTATCGTCCGCAAAGAGGGCAATTTTCATGTCACCTATTATTATTATTATTATTATCATCATTATGATATTTATAGAGCGCCGTCAAATTCCGCAGCGCTTTACAATGGGTGGACGAACAGACATGTAGTTGTAACCAGACAAGTTGGACACACAGGAACACAGGGGTTGAGGGCCCTGCTCAATGAGCTTACATGCTAGAGGGAGTGGGGTAAAATGACACAAAAAGGTAAGGATAGTATTAGACTAATGACAGTTGCAGAAGAGGAATCAGTCAGGAGCTATTAACAGTTTAATGCATACGCTTTTATGAAGAAGTGGGTTTTTAATGATTTTTTGAAGGAGTGGAGACTGGGTGAGCATCTAACGGAGGAGGGAAGCGAGTTCCACAGGAACGGTGCAGCCCTCAAGAAATCTTGAAGGCGAGCATCAGAGGTGGGAGTACGGACAGAAGATAGACGTAAGTCTTCAGCAGATCGTAAGGGCCTAGACGGTACATACTTGTGTATAAAGGAGGATAGATAGGTGGGAGCAGCATTATGTAGACATTTGAAAGCAAGAACCAGAATTTTAAATTGAGCTCTATATTTTATAGGAAGCCAATGTAGGGATTGACAGAAGGGTGAGGCATGGGAGGTGCGTGCGGACAGGAAGATGAGCCTTGCCGCCACATTCATTATGGACTGTAACGGCGCTAGTTGGGAGCACGTAAGACCACTGAGAAGCGGATTACAGTAGTCAAGGCGAGAAAGGACAGTGGAATGGACCAACACCTTTGTCGCATCTGGCGTTAAGTGGGGGCGGATGCGCGCAATGTTTTTGAGATGGAAGTGACATGATTTGGCGATAGATTGAACATGAGGCTTGAAAGAGAGGTCAGAGTCAAAGAGAACACCTAGGCAGCGAGCCTGCGTGGTGGAGCTGATGGTAGCACCATTGACTTGGAGGGAGACAGACACAGGAGTAACAACACTTGAGGGAGGAAAGACCAGAATTTCGGTTTTGGTCAAGTTTAGTTTAAGGAAGTGGGCAACCATCCAGTTAGAAACAGCAGAGAGGCAGTCAGAGACACTAGTCAAGATGGACGGGGAGAATCAGGAGAGGACAGGTAGATTTGCGTGTCATCTGCATAGAAATGATATTGGAAGCCAAAGGAGCTAATGAGTTTACCAAGGGAGGCAGTATAGATGGAGAACAGTAGGGGACCAAGGACTGAACCTTGGGGGACACCAACAGAGAGGAGTTGGGGAGAATAAGCAAAGCCAGAGAAAGAAACACTGAAAGAGCGCTGGGAGAGGTAGGAGGAGCACCAGGAGAGAGCAGTATCTTGTAGACCGATATTGCGGAGGATGAGAAGAAGCTGTTGATGATCAACAGTGTCAAAAGCCGCAGGCAGGTCAAGGAGCATTAGGATAGAGTAGTGACCACGAGATTTTGCAGCGAGTAGATCATTGGATACTTTGGTCAGTGCCGTTTCCACAGAGTGTTTAGCGGGGAAAAAAATTATGTATATGTGGAGCGCTGATAAAATAGAAAAAAAGGAGAGTAGGGTAAACAAAATAGGAAACCTAACGACCTATATAGTATAAAACATGTACATAAATAAAATGTACCCTTCTCTCCTAGTAGATCATAAAACTGATTTTACTCGTACACTCAAAGTAGATAAAAATAAACAGATTAATTTATTAATAAAAAAATAGACTAATATAAAGAGAAAACATTAAATCTCACATATAATACGTCTATAACAAATAATTAAACAACAGCCGTAAAAAAGTCATAAAAAGTGGGAGAGGTCTGACTCCCACCATTATCAGCCATCACTTGGATTATAAAGAGGACTTTTATTTGACTTATTTTTTCAGCATTTATACATCTTTGCTGACTCGGGACGCCGAGCATTTCAATAAGGTCTGGACTTTTTATGACTTTTTTACGGCTGTTGTTTAATTATTTGTTATAGACGTATTATATGTGAGATTTAATGTTTTCTCTTTATATTAGTCTATTTTTTTATTAATAAATTAATCTGTTTATTTTTATCTACTTTGAGTGTACGAGTAAAATCAGTTTTATGATCTACTAGGAGAGAAGGGTACATTTTATTTATGTACATGTTTAGCGGGGAAACCAGACTGAAGCTGGTCTAACAGAGAGTTGGACTCGAGGAAGTCTGTCAATCTCGCATACACAATTTTTTCAAGGATCTTGGATGCAAGAGGCAGTAGCGAGATAGGACGATAGTTGGATGGGGAGTTAGGGTCAAGATTGGGCTTCTTTAGAATTAGGGTTACAGTTGCATGTTTGAAGGGCAATGGAAATATACCGAGGAGAGAGAGAGAGATTGAGAATTTTAGTGAGAGGTGGAGAAAGAGAAGAAAACAGAGTACGTATAAGATACGAGGGAATTGGATCTAGGGAGCAGGTTGTGGGGCTGGAGGACTGGAGCAGAGCAGAAACTTCTTCCAATGTAGCGGGTGCGAATGAACATAGAACAGCAGAGGGAGTGAAGTTAGGGGAAGTATTATAAGGGGAAGAAGAAAGATGAGATATCTATTCTCTGATTGTAGAGATCTTGTCAGTGAAGTGAGTTGCAAAGTCTGAGGCGGTCAAGTTAATAGGTGGAGGAGGAACAGCAGGGCGAAGAAGAGAGTTAAATGTGTGAAGTAGTCGTTTGGGTTCGCGGTAGAGTGTGGTTATGAGGGTATTGAAGTAATTAACTTTTGCAGAGGAAAGAGCCAAGCTGTATGAGCTCAGCATAAATTTATAGTGGAGAAAGTCAGATGCACCTATCAGGGTATGCAGTCCCTGATTGTGCCTTGGGTTTTGATATGTCTGACTAGGGGTTCCATGCAGAGGGTAAAGATCAGCAGGGAGAGGGGGCAACCTTGTCTGGGTCCGTTGGTGATATGAAATGGCCGGGACAGGAAACCTGTGTTGTGGGGCAAGATTATAGGGCTAGTATGCTGTCTCGGAAGGGAGGGGGGAAACCCATCCTGGTCAGTTCTTGTGTCATATACATCCAGTTCAAGCGATCAAACGCTTTCTCAGCATCTAGGGCTAATAATAGGCCCTGTTGTTGGCTCATCTGGGCCCACTGAATCAAATTTAAGAAGTGGAGGGTATTGTCGCCCAGTTGTTTGGGGGGACGAACACGCCTGTTCCTCTCTCACTGGGCATTGTTCTACTCAGGGGTTGTACCAAAAGGGTAAGCACCGATCGTGATGCCCTATATTAGTTTGACCTATTAGTTGTCAGGATTACGGTTTGATCCAGCACGTAGAACTGTACAGCACGGATGACAAATAAGTAACGTATTACCGGTCCTTAGAATGGCCGGATTTAACGTACAAAGAATAGTCAAAAATACTAGCCGAGGTCAGGGAACACAGAAAGGGACACAGCGATGAGGAAAGCCAGGAGTCAGGATACCAGAATATAGAGAAGTCAATAAACAAAGCCAAAGTCAAAAACCAGGTAGAAAACTATAAACAGGAACGCGCTCTCAGACAACCACAAGGGAAACCACGACAGGGCACTGAGCAGGCTGAGAACTGGGCCTAAATACCCCTCCTTTAGTTCTGATAGGCTGTAACCGGCCTTTGACCCCAAAGTCAGTTACCAGGTTTCATTTGCATAATTGCTGCTCAGCATTAACCCTTCTGTGGATTAGGTTGCTGCTCGGCACAACTTTTCCTGTGTGGACAGTAAATGTCATTAACCACATTTC
The DNA here is from genome assembly GCA_933207985.1 of Pelobates cultripes. Classification (NCBI taxonomy): domain Eukaryota; kingdom Metazoa; phylum Chordata; class Amphibia; order Anura; family Pelobatidae; genus Pelobates; species Pelobates cultripes. Next base: position 177,706,936 of record OW240916.1, on the reverse strand, counting down.
TATAAGCGGATGAATATGTGACATTACCCCCCACCTGAAGAACGCCCACCGGGCGGACAGGACCAGGCTTGAGAGGAAATTTAGTGTGAAAAGCGCGGATCTTACGGCCCGCATGCAGGTCAGGAGCCGAAACCCAAGAACGATCAGCAGGACCGTAACCTTTCCAAACAACCAAGTACTGTAAAGTGCCCCGAGAAAACCTAGAATCCACGATAGAAGATACCTCATACTCTTCCTGACCACCCACCACCACCGGAGGGGGAGGAACACAAGGAACAGTATATCTATTGCAGACAAGAGGTTTGAGTAAGGACACATGAAAAGTGTTGGGAATCCCTAAAGATGCAGGAAGAGCCAGAGAGTAAGACACTGGATTGATCCTACGAAGCACTCTATAGGGACCAAGGAATCTGGGGGCAAACTTCATGCTAGGGACCTTAAGCTTGATGTTGCGAGATGACAACCAAACCCGGTCCCCCACTTGGTACACCGGGTTGGCACTCCTACGCTTATCAGCAAAATGTTTGAAGCGTTCAGCAGCAGCCCCTAGAGCAGTTTGAACCTTAACCCAGGTATCCCGAATGGAGGCCAGACGCTCATCCAGAGCAGGAATGGCAGTATCAGAAAATACCGCAGGGAGAACCGTAGGATGCCTACCATTATTGACAAAAAATGGACTGTGCCCAGAGGAGTCATGAACAGCATTGTTTCTAGCGAACTCGGCCCACGGGAGTAGTTCGGACCAATTGTCTTGTGTGCTATTAATAAAACAACGCAAATAAACTTCTAATGACTGGTTAGCCCTCTCAGCTGTACCATTGGTCTGTGGATGGTAGGAGGAGGAGAAGGAGAGATCAATCCCCAATTGTTTACTGAACACCCTCCAGAACCTGGACACAAACTGAGAGCCCCTATCAGACACAATATTGTGGGGGATGCCATGCAAACGGACAATTTCACGTATGAAAATTAGGACCAAATCTTGCAAAGATGGCAACTTCTTGAGAGGAATGAAGTGAGCCATCTTAGAAAATCGGTCTACAACCATGAGAATAGTAGTGAACCCAGCAGAGCTAGGAAGCTCAACAATAAAGTCCATGGATAGGTGGGACCATGGAATCTCAGGAACAGGAAGAGGCTGCAACAGGCCACAAGGAAGTGCATGAGTCACCTTAGAAACTGCACACACAGAACATGCCTGCACATACTCCTTTACATCTTTCCTGAGTGAATCCCACCAAAATGATCTAGTGATCGCGGCAGTGGACTTATTGATGCCCGGTGTCCAGCAGTTATATTGTCATGGAACACTTTCATGATATTAACCCTTTCACATAGGGGAACGAACAGTTTATCACACGGTTTACCACTGGGCGCCTGAGGCTGGGCCTCCAGTATGGTGCCAAGCAGTGGAGAAGACAGTGAGAGGACAGTAGTAGCAATAATACACTCTGGTGGAATAATAGGAGATGTCACCTGTTCCGGAGCTGACTCATTATCAAATTGCCTGGACAAGGCATCAGCCTTGGTATTTTTAGAACCAGGTCTATAAGTAATGAGAAAGTTAAAACGTGAAAGGAACAGTGACCATCTAGCCTGTCTGGAAGACAAACGTTTGGCATCCCCTATATATGCCAGATTTTTGTGGTCGGTTATGATCAACAGGGGGTCCTTGGAACCCTCCAAAAGATGTCGCCACTCCTTGAGGGCAAGAATAATGGCCAACAGTTCTCTATTGCCAATATCATAGTTGCGCTCAGCAGGAGACATCTTTCTGGAGAAGTAGCCACAAGGATGCAATGGTGTTCCCTGGCTTTCTCTCTGAGAGAGAACAGCCCCTACCCCTGTCTCGGATGCATCAACCTCCAATATAAAAGGTTTACTGGTGTCAGGATGTTTTAGTATGTCCGCAGAGGCAAATCTTTGTTTAAGAGTCTCAAAAGCATTCACAGCCTCTTTGGACCATACCGTGCTACTAACCCCTTTGCGAGTCATATTTGTGATTGGGGCTATTACAGAAGAAAATCCCTTGATGAATCTTCTGTAATAGTTGGCAAAACCAATAAACCTTTGAATGGCTTTTAAACCAGAGGGTAATGGCCAGTGTAGTACAGCCTCTAGTTTTTTAGGATCCATTTGAAATCCCGATGCAGAGATGTTGTAACCCAAAAAGTGGACTTCAGGCTGGTCAAATATGCACTTTTCTAATTTACAATAAAGTTTATTTTTCAACAACGTCTGCAGAACCTGTTTCACATGGGAGTGGTGAGTTTGAAGATCAGGGAATACACCAAAATATCGTCCAAATAAACCAAGACAAATGAGTAAATGAATTCCCTGAGTACATCATTTATAAAGTCTTGGAATACGGCCGGGGCGTTGTATAACCCAAATGGCATTACCAGATATTCATAGTGTCCACTACGGGTATTAAATGCCGTCTTCCACTCATGATTCTCTTTAATTCTAACCAAATTGTAAGCGCTCCTAAGGTCAAGCTTAGTAAATACTTTAGCTCCCTGAAGTCTATCGAACAATTCGGAAATGAGTGGGATAGGGTATGCATTTTGTACAGTGATTTTATTAAGTGCCCTGTAGTCTATGCAAGGGCGTAACTCACCACCCTTTTTCTCAACAAAAAAGAATCCTGCATCAGCTGGTGAGGATGACTTTCTTATGTGCCCTTTGCTCAAGGATTCTTTGATGTATTCCTCCATTATTTTACTCTCCTGGGGAGATAAGGCATAAACTGCCCCTTAGGTGGCATAGCGCCTGGAAACAGGTTAATGGCACAGTCATATGCTCTGTGGGGAGGCAATACATCGGATTGAGCCTTGTTAAACACCTCCTGAAGTTCTCGGTATTGTATGGGAACTCCAGGAGTTTGGGGAGTGGTAGTGGGAAGGTCAATAGTATCTAATCTCTTTAGTACTGTTTTTTTTTTTTTGACAATCTTTATTTATTATTTTATCTTTTCTTTGTTTCTCGTCAATGCGGAAAGACAATACAATTACAACCTTAGATAAAGGCCTATAACATCGGGCCTAGAGAAACATTGTTATCGAAAAAGTACAGCGAGATGGTAGTATCTAAGCAAAAACACATCGAAAACCGCCACCGTAAACACCCTCCCGAACCCCAATAATGGCCAGCCTCTCAGTGCCCCTTCGGGGGTCACGTGAGGCGAGTAGAGAGTGGGACTTGGTAATCGCAGCTATCCCGTTGGCGTCGTTGAGCTGTGATACGTATCCACCACGTGTGTCTACCGCTACGTCCCCATGGGCCAATTGGTGCGCCCGCTCATGTCCCCTAACCCCGTTAGCCCCCCTCTACTGCCCACCCGGTGTACCAGTGTGCTTAATATATATTTTAACATCAGAATGGCCTCCGATACGTCAAGCTTAGTTTTTGCTGGATGCCCCTATAGAGCAGTCCGGGCGTCTATTGCCTGGGTAATCCATTTGTAGTACTGGTTTTATACATCTCCCTATACACTCTTTACCCCATTCTAATATCTCCCCATTAGCCCAGTCAATATAGGGATTGTGCTTTCTCAGCCACGGAAACCCTAATATGATAGGACATGATGGAGAAGTAATAACCTGAAACGTCATCTCCTCCCTATGGGAGGCCCCAATGGAGATCATAATAGGGACAGTTTCGTGGGTTATAAGCAATAGCCTCTACAGCGAGCGGCGTAGGTCTCTCCCTGACCGGTATCTCATTACCCCTAATAAACTGGACATCAATAAAATTTCCAGCAGCACCTGAGTCCATTAGGGCACTGCAAGAAAACATCTTGTTATCAAGGGAAATAGATACCTCAAGGAGGAATCTACTTTTGTTTTTGTTAGAGGACAACTCCATCACACCTAAGATCTGTCCCCTTAAGGTTCTTAGGTGCGGAAGTTTTCCGGACGCACTGGATAATTAGTTATCATATGTCCCTTTCTACCGCAATATAGGCATAACCCCTCCCTTCTCCTATACTGTTTTTTGGCCTCTGACAGTCTAGTGACCCCCAACTGCATAGGTTCGGGTTCGGACTGTACAGGGAGGTTAGACAAAACAGGTTTAGAGAATTGAGGTGCTAGGGACATAGCCGTACCTCTGGTCTTGCTTCTGGTGACTTCTCTGAGTCTTTACCTATTATCAATATGCATGACAAACGTAATAAATTCGTTAAGACTCTTAGGTAATTCTTTAGCGGCTATCTCATCTAGTATAGTCTCTGAGAGACCCTTTTTGAATGCTGAGATTAACCCATTGTTAGTCCAGTCTACCTTGGAAGCTAAGGTACGGAATTCAATAGCATAATCCGAGATAGACCGGTTACCTTGTCTGATGTGCATTAGGGCAGTGGAGGCGTCATCCTCTCTACCCAATGGCTCAAGCGTGAGCTTGAATTCGGCAAGGAATTCCTGGTAATTATGAGCTATGCTCTGATTACTCTCCCACAACGGATTAACCCAGGCAAGGGCCTTGCCCTTTAATTGATTCATTAGATAATCAATTCTTGCTCTGTCCGTGGGGAATGACCCTGGTGAGGCCTCAAAATGGTACTCCACCTTATTAAGAAAACCCCTGCATTCCTGGATATTGCCATCAAACTGTAGGGATGGTGATAAGGAGATGCTAGGAGTCCTATTAACAGTGGGTGGAGGTACACAGGGTAGAGGTGCTATAGGAGGAGACGCTGCAGGCTGCAGATGCTCCGTTCTAGCGAGAAGCGTACTTAAAGCCTGAGTGAATTGATCCATGCGGTGATCATTCTCCTCTAATTTCCTCTCGCAAGCAGCTATGTGCTGACACAGTTCTATAGGATCTATGGCCATGTCGTAATGTCAGGATTACTGTTTGATCCAGCACGTAGAACTGTACAGCATGGATGACAAATAAGTAACGTATTACCGGTCCTTAGAATGGCCGGATTTAACGTACAAAGAATAGTCAAAAATACTAGCCGAGGTCAGGGAACACAGAAAGGGACACAGCGATGAGGAAAGCCAGGAGTCAGGATACCAGAATATAGAGAAGTCAATAAACAAAGCCAAAGTCAAAAACCAGGTAGAAAACTATAAACAGGAACGCGCTCTCGGACAACCACAAGGGAAACCACGACAGGGTACTGAGCAGGCTGAGAACTGGGCCTAAATACCCCTCCTCTAGTTCTGATAGGCTGTAACCGGCCTTTGACCCCAAAGTCAGTTACCAGGTTTCATTTGCATAATTTCTGCTCAGCATTAACCCTTTTGTGGATTAGGTTGCTGCTCGGCACAACTTTTCCTGTGTTGACAGTAAATGTCATTAACCACATTTCTATAAGCGGATGAATACGTCACATGGAGACCGACCGCAAGGCCAAAACGCATGGAACTATTTTTGGCTATCACCTCGTGTGTGGTCGGTAAAACGACGACCTCCAAGAAATTCATGAACCTCTGAACCGATCTGGGTGATTTTTGTGTGTTTCAAATGTACAGTTAATTTTACCACATGACAGGAGGCTTCATATTTGGGGATATTACTGTGGGGCCAGTAGACTTGGGGTCGGGTTGGGGGGGGAGGGACCGGGGCGTCTTGCATGATTTTTGGTGGGCGCGTGATCCGCGAACCTGCTCGCAGTTGCACGATAGCGGCGGCCATCTTAAATCTCGCGAGTACTGTGAGATTCACGACGGCCATTTTCTGTCTTTATTCCAGATCTGGATAAATACTATTCGGTTTTACAGGACCTGCTGCACTGGTTTTTTGCTCCACTTAAACTTGGACATCAACGGAAGGTACCTCATTTACCCTAAATACTACTGCATTATTCTGTCAATTCAAAACAATTGCTTCAGGATTCACATACTGTCTATGGAATTAATAGGTGGCTTCTCTAAAGGAAACTGAGTGTATAGATTATACTACATGAGAGCATATACTGTCACCCTTCACAGGGTTATTTACATAAATACAGTACTGTACCGAGGGTACAAACAATACTGTGGTTGTCCACTGGCATTTTTCATGGCATGTCACCTGGGCTGACCCCCCAGTTATGCGTGTCTACCGGATATTGTGCCTATTGCTAACGTGGGTGTCCTCTGATTGTCATGGCACACCACCTGGGACGAACCCCAGCTAAATACATGCGGGTCTGCTCCGGCAGATAATTTATGTCCCTATGCGACGCATTAATCCGATGTGATCGTTGTTTCAACTCCGGGTACAACTGTGGTACACCCAGTACACTAGGGAGTTTGGACCTCCCGCTCCCAAGAGACGCACAGGTCTACCCTATCCTTCAAGGGTATCCCCATGTTCTATCAGGTGAGAGGACCCTCCCGCATTTGCACACACAACTAATATACACTCACGTGCAATAATATAAAAAAAAATTTAGGTCACTATACCCTGGGCGAGCCCCAGTTGTACAAAGAGGCTGATACCTCTATGTGATTGCCCTGCCACCACTGCACCTCACTGTCCGTCACTGTTTCACACACAGGACAGTTCCAGACATGGAAGACACACCGCAACCGACCCAAGACTTCCAAGCGATGATTAATGCTGCGGTGGAGAAGGCTCTGTTACTAGCACTACCCCTACCCCAGGGAGACACAGGCCCACCTGATATGGTGGAGGCCTCGGGCTCGGAGCTCTCAAAATCCAAACGACACTGGAAGGGAACAAGCCTGCCGGCCTCTAGAACCAAGGGCAATGCACCGGTTAAACGGCACAAACAATTGGAACAACGGGATCCTGTCCCCCCTCCACCACCTTCCTCCGATGAGGAGGACTATTGCCCACAAAATGACCTCAACATTGTGGATGAGTGGCGCAAAGACCCCTCACTCTCTGAGGATGACAACTGGCAGGACCTACCGCAGTCCTCGTCACAATATATATGAAAGAGATGGTCCTTGGAGAGATGGACAGACACAAGGATGTCCTAAGGGTCCCTGTAACGGATCGCCTGGCACCCCGACTGGGTACCTCCGTTGAAGGATGTTCCTAGCGCTTCCTGAGGACTCCAAGCACTCCAGCAGACACCATAACCACCGTAGACTCCTTCAGGTAGCAGAACAGGAACAAGCTCTTAAAAGAGCTTAGGAGTGATTATAGCAAGGGAGTATGCCTAACATAGCAATCCCTTGTAGCAGATTCCCCCAATAAGAGACGGCACTCCAAATTGAGGGTGAAGTAGAACTGAAGCTTTTTAATCAAACACTCTGCTTTTATGCACATTTTACACACATAGTACCGCCCACAGGGTTTTGCAAAGCAACCAATCAATACGTACAATACACTCAGACACTCCCAGCAATTACACACAAAATCTTCCCCTCTGCCTGTGATATAATTACTAAACACAATGGGCTGATGTAATTATCACAGGCAGGAAAATACACAATTTTACACAATATTCATAACTTTAAAAGTATACATCACATTCCCATAACTTAGATTTTCTGAATCAGCATACTCCAAATACAAACATATGTCAAAATCATACAAATTGGTCCAGTGGTTCAAACGTTAGTTGGAAATCCCTTTTTGACCAACTGCAAGCATGGCTTGGGTGTGGTAAGCCAATTATCTCCAGCATACAGAAAATATCTCCATTTACAACAACCGTAAAAACACATAAAAATACATAATTCCGATCATACTGAACAGAACCTTCACATTCAACCTATCCCTATCTAAGCGCTCACTATATCTGAACAAACACAGTCAAATCGCCATGGGGTTAAAGGTTAGCAACAAGTTCCAACTGGTCTGGCAGTGTCCCTGGGACAACGCCCTGCTGGAGAAAAATAGACAGGAAACGGGAGAGGGGCACACCTTCTCATGTATTCAAGGGGGCAGAAAAAGTGTTTCAAAATCCAATAAGCCCAAATAATGTGTTTAAAGGGAAATACATCCCAGGGGCCATAGTCACATGGCAGGAGGCTGGCAATCAGTCTTCTCCAATGCCCAGTGGTGAGGTCGGTTTCACCACAGTCCCAAAAACAAAGATGACAGAAGATGGTACCTTCTTGGACGAGCAAGGAGTACCACTCTTCGACCCTCGGGAATATTCGCCATCCCCGATCATCGGACTGGACCCTCCCCGACCACCTGGCAAGATTCGTACATTTTAGGCTATGCAAGCCCCTTGAAAGGGAGGTTCGAGCACACCTAAAGGCTGAATGCCCTAGACCGCTCCTACCGGACAAAGTATCTGTACGGAATTCGATGCCACGGTAGTGGCCTTCATGTCCCGTTCTGGGCAGGACCCACGCAAGGGCACTGAGAAGGGACTAAAGGCCGCACAAGACAAGCTAGTAGACTTGCTCGGCCTTCTGGCCAAGATCCTCTACTTTGTGGACCTGACGCTCTCCCAAGGCATCCAATTATATCCGCACGCTATTCGTGAATGGGCCCAATGAGCCATATGCCTGCTATGAAATTCTAATACGGCATTATGCACCGAACGGCGCAGTATCGGCCTTACTCTGCATCGACAACAAATTATTGGATCTCGGATCCAAAGAACTCGGACCAGAAGCCAAAGGCCTACTGTTCGGTGAAGCCTTCATAACTGAACTCAAGAGACACGTAAGCCTGTTCACCACTCCAAACAAGGCACAAGCATCCTTGAAACAGGTCTTCCGAGCCCCACCTGGACGAGGTGTTTTTGGGCAGGCTGGTCGGCAGCGGAGCTGAGCCAGCAGCTGTTTCTGGTCGACGGGCTCCAGAACATACCCACAATCATCCAGTTTCTTCCCTACCACGACACAAAGATACTCCTTCTATAGAGGCACGGATAGAGCCAGAGGCTCCAGAGGACATGGTCGCTTCACAATGGGTAAGTGTCCATTCCAGTCCACCTGTCCCCAACTTTACTGCTGGCAATCACCAACGACGCCTGGGTACTCCAGACGGTTAAAGGCTACGTCACAGAATTTTATTCGCTACCCATCCAAGCATCTCCTCTGCCCCCGATTCGTATGTCTACGGGCGCAGTGCAATACACGTCGGAGGACGGCAGTTTCTTCAGCAATATCTTCCTAGTCAAGAAGAAGAATGGCGATTACCGACAGGTTATCAATCTACGACACCTGAATCACTACGTGGTATACAGACACTTCAAGATGGAAGGTATTCACCTCCTACAAGATGTTCTCATCACAAATGACTGTTTCACGCGTCTGGACCGAAAAGACGCATACCTTTCAGTTCCCATAGCCCTAGACTGTCGTCGTTTTCTCCGGTTCAGGTGGAGAGGACGTACATGTCAGTTCACATGTTTGCCTTTCGGTCTCAGCTCCGTGGTGCTTCACAAAGCTGCTGAAACCGGTGATGGCTCACATCCGAACCTCGGGCGTGCAATGTCTCGTTTATCTGGACGATGTGCTGATTTTCTGCGAATCCACATCCAGACTACGAGTGCAGACAAAGTTTGTCGTTCACTATCTGGAATCCTTGGGTTTCGTGGTGAACAGACAGAAATCGTCTCTCTCTCCCTCCCAGTCGGTCCAGTTCCTCGGATTTGAGATCGACTCGAAGAACTGTGTAGTGTGCCTTCCTACGGCAAAGGTAGCCTCCATACGGAAAGAGATCAGACGTGTCTTCTGGAAGGATGCTATTCCCCTTCAGGATGCTCGCTTGGATTGTTGGCCTCCTCTCGTCCTCAATCCAAGCAATATTTCCAGGACCTCTACACTACAGAGCCATGCAACGACTGAAAGCGAGATGCCTGCACTCAGGACACATTTATACGATCACCGGATCAACTCTCAGACGACGTTCGGATGGAACTTCCCTGGTGGCTTCTGCAAATGCAAGCCTGGAATGGCAAAGCGATTTTTGGCTCATCTCCGGACTTTATCGTAGAATCAGACGCTAGTCTCTGGGTTTGGGGTGCACACTGTGCGGACTCCTCCACAGGGAGACCTTGGCAGGGCGAAGAGACTGTCTGGAATTGATTGCGAGGTCCTTGCAAGCCCTCACAGAGGCCACGAAGGACATATACAAGTTCTGCCTATCTCGCAATATCACACTTCGGGCGGAATACCTACCGGGAATTTCCAACCTGACGGCAGACTAGTTCCTTTGCAATTGGCAAGACAACAACGACTGGAACCTCGACACCTCAGTATTTCAGCAACTGAGACTCAGGAAGGACCTGCTGAATTTGGATCTATTTGCTTCTCTGACCAACCACCAACTTCCGAACTACTACAGTTGGCTTCCGGATCCGAACTGCGAAACGGTGGATGTGTTCCTGCAAACATGGCAGAAGCATGGGGCATATGCTTTTCCCCCGTTTTCCACGATTGTGAGAGTGCTCTGACACGTATGGACCCACAAGATATCTCTATTCTTCCTAGCACCACTTTGTCAGAGTCAGACGTGGTTACCGGACTGTCCCATTGATTCTCAATTATCTATCACATCTGTTTTCACATGAGCAGTCCTACCGATCCCTTAATGTGATTAGATCGGCCATATTGGCAGCGCACGTGCGGATACAGGGCATTCCGGTGGGTCAGGATCCACTGGTTTGTCGGTTACTATGGAGTGCCAAGTTGTCGAGACCTGCGGCACCGAAATATTCACGCCTCTGGCATGTGGATGTGGTACTGCGTTTCTTGAGGGAATGGGCGGATAACCTGTACCTTTCGCTGAAACAGATTTCAGCCAAACTCACCCACTTGCGCTATGTCTCGTCTCGTGGCGTGGCAGATGTCAGGGTGTTTGATGTCAACGGTTTCTCCTTCACGCCAGACGGGGTTACCTTCCAGATATCCCACCGTACTAAATCTGGCTCTTCTTTGTTTTTTTTACCCGTTTTTTATAGCGGACCCCAAACTATGTGTGGTTAAGACGTTAATACGATATACCGAAGTCTCAGCTCCTCTCCGAACCTCTTCAGCGGGTCAGCTTCTGATTTTGTACGTGAGACCTCACGGACCAGTGTCTACTACAACACTGGCCAGGTGGGTCCGCTGGCTTCTATCGTTAGCCGGCATTAACCCATGTTTTGGGGCCCACTCGGTCAGGGGTGTGGCCACTTCACAAGCTTTCTCAGCAGGAGCCACTCTTACCGACATTATGCGTTGTGCGGATTGGAGTTAGAGTTCTTTCAGAATGTTTTATTTCAGGCAGACTTCTCATGCCTCTTTAACTTTGGTTAATTCTTAGCGTCAAAAATGCAAAAATGAAGCCTTTTGTCATGTGGTAAAATTGAATTTTATGCTAGCTTTAGTGTACTAATAATCTTAATTTTAGTAACGACAGGAGGCGAGTATTTCCCACCCTCTTTCTTCCCTCCCTTTGTGGCTGTGTTTGTGTAACGTTCTGATTTTTTCTCTGATATAATTTTCTAAGATAGTTATGTAATACAATTTTATAACATGACAGGAGGCAAGTATTTGCATTAACTTTCTTTACTAACTCCATAGCAGCAAAGAAAAAAACTGTTAAAAGAAAGAACCAATCAGACTGCGTCAGAGAGTATATAAGTCCAAGCATGACCAATCATTTCCTCTTTCTTTGCTGCTCCACAAGTCAGGTCAGAGTACTGATTTCTTAACTGTATGGTTATGCATGTTAGACTTTTATGCTAGATTTTACTGTATGTAAAGATTTATTGTAATTATATCTTTTTCCTAGGGGTGGCAGGGGATTCTCTACCTGTTTTAATCACCTGGAGCGACTGCCGTTGGAGGGGCTAACCCTCTCCCCTCAGATCCACTCTGAGATGGCAGCTTTCCCCTTTCCCCCCCTCACCTCAAATGGCTACTTAAGCCACTTTCAACACTGTTTCCCGCCCTGTTCGCACCGCCATCTGTGCGATCGGAGTGGGCTTTTCACTGAAATTTGTGCACTTTGGCACGATCGGACGCAGCACCCTGCGTTCGGCTAGTTACGTCTGTTCGCGCTAATAACAGCACGAACCGTGCAACCGCACGGTTCATGGTTTTCTACACGAACGGACGTGAATGAAGCTTACCGTTTGCGTAGATTGACACGATACCTGTTCATTCTGTTCTCTTTTTTAAACACCTTAGAGCGTTCTGCAGTTTTGTCAAACTCACGAACGGCTGTTCGGGAATTTTCTGCCGAACTCTTCACTTAACATTGCGATTCGGGACTTCCCGTTTTCGCAGGCTTTTCCCTGTCAGTGTAGCGGTACTTACTCTCTCCGGGGGCTGGCCGTGGTCCTGCATCTGCAGGAGCCGCATGCGGCTCGTCCGACAGAGTTTACAGAAAGACTGGCACTGACCGCGAGTCTGGCTCTAAGAGCGCGCCGCGTGTATCGGGCACGCTCTTAAAAGGGACAGTGGGAGCCGAAATGTGAAATGGTCTCCCATTGGCCCATGTCATTCCACATACAATCACATTTGGGGGCGTGGATATGACAGGGGCCAATCAAATTGAACCCTAGGGTATTTATACTCACCTTTCCGTTAGCTCCCTGCCCTATCGTGGTTTCTGATTCAGTTCCCTTTAGTGCTTGTATCGTTCAGTAGTGGTTTTTTCGTGCTTGACCTTGGCTTTGTATCTGACTCAGTTTTTCTCTTTATCCCTGCTTTGTCTTGTTTCCTGGCTTCCTGACTCCTGTGTACCAGACCTTGGCTAGTTCTTGTTTTCACTGTCTCTCTGTTCCCATGACCTTGGTTCGTTCCTGACTCTGTCACTTCTCTGTACTACCTCGAGTCCGGCCATTCTAAAGCCCGGTAAGACGTATCTGCTTTATCTTGTCTCTTGTTGGACTAAATCTTGTGTGTTGGGGTACACTACCGTGACAGTCAGCCACCCAGGGTCTCTTGCGAGAACCGCGGTGACCATTTTGTTGGTGAAGTTTAGTAAGAGTACAAATCACAGCAAGCTAAGGCTCAAGTGAAATTGCATAGGTGAAGTCTGAGTTGGACCTACACAGGTTGGTGTTACTACCCCTGGGGTGTGGGACCGCCAGTTACGTATACACTAGTAACCTGGCAAGGGGTGAGCCCCCATTGGGAACTTACCTAGGTGCTGCCAAACGGAACCTGTCCAAGCAGTTTCCGTTCTCCTGGGTGAGCCACAGTGTGAAAGAGTCCGATTTCACGCCACTGAGCGAGTCATAGCGCCAAAATAAGGAAGACTCGGAAGGACTCCGCTAAGGAGATAGAGCGCCCGGCAAAACGCCACTGGAAGGGCAAAGGGTCCAAAAAGGCCACCCCCAAAGGCAAGGCACCACGACGACAGCTCCCACATATAGGGGGGAGATATCCTCGGATGAGGAGAAAGACATGCCCCACTCCCTGTCCATCTTGGAGGCTCCCTTGATAAAGGCTTCTTGCTGAAACGTTGGGGGCTTTTTGATTGACTCTGTCCCTGCTTCTCACTAGGTCTGGTATGCTTTTTGTATCTTTTTATATGTTTTAATAAATTTCTTTTGGGTTTGGATTGTACTAGTATTATATTTATTTGCCTATGTTACAGATATTTTTTCTCTTATATATTACGCATTTTGCGGTTGTATATGTCCAGAATTTTTTCTGGTAGTTGCTTTATAGCATTATGACTTTGTATTTTTTGCTTCATATTAAAAGAGATATTCTAATAGTATGTATCCATCTAATAAAGATTTTTTTTTTTTGTTCATAAACATTTATGGTTGTGCTCCTTACTCTATTTATATTTATATGTACATGGGCTTTTGGGGATAGAGCCTTATGTAAGTGAGCACCCAATATTTGCTTACATAGCTCCATTCAGAGGCTACTTTGCAGTAAATAGTTGAGTGTGCCTACCTTGCTTTATTTTTATTATCTTGGATGAGTGGCTGGCAGAAGCCTCAGAATCTGACGACGGCGATTGGGGCTCCAACGCTTACGTTAAGGACACCTTCCTGGGTGAGCCCCAAGGTAAAGGAGAGGCGGAATCCTCCACCACAGCCACCACGCAGGAACAAGAAATATTCCTGGATGCCACGGGGCAGAGAATGTTTGACCCCAGGAACATTCGACACCCCCGCTCCGGGGAATGGGCCCTGCCTGAGCATCTACTCAGGTTTATGCATTTTTGGATACGTAAACCACTGGAAAAACACATAAGCAAGAGGATGAGAGCGGAGTGTCCCAGACCTTCACTGCCAGACAGGGTGGCCCTTACCCAGGAGTTCGATCAGGTCATGCTGACGTTCATGGAGCAAGGGGGAAGCGACCCGCGCAGAGGCATCGAAAAGAGTTTTAAAGGGGCGCAGGACAAGCCCGAGTGATGTATCTGGCGGACGAAGCCTTTGCCAGAGCGGACTCGTTTACAGCGGACATGGTGCGCGAATGGGCGCATGATATCCGAGAATGGACTCAGAGGGGTTTCTGTTTTCTCGGTAATACCAATGCGGCCCTCTCTGCAGAGCGCCGCCGCGCAGCACTGTTCCGTATAGACCCCAAACTGGCTGATCTGGGGGTTAAAGAACTGGGTGCATAGCTAAATAAACATGTAAATGTACTTACCTTGCTCAACAGAGCCCGCACATCCATGCGCAAGGTCTTCCGAGGCAACCCCGCAAGGGGTGTTTTTTTCAGGGTTGGTCGGCAGCGGGGCTGTGCCACCAGCCGATTTTGGCCATCAGGCCCTCGCATGGGACACACACAACAATTCTTCCCGCAACAAGGTTATCAGGAAACCAACTCTAGACAACACTACCCCTACTACCAAAGGGACATAGACAGAGGACGTGGTGGTCGCGGACGTGCCCGCGCACGATTCCCAACAGGTAAGAAACCAACATTTATCAATGCCTCAACTAAACTTGATTGCAGGCAGTGTTTCTCTTTTTTCCCAGAATTGGGCAAGACTGTCCACAGACGCTTGGATACTACAGATGGTCAAGGGGTACCACATCGAATTACAAACACCGCCCGTGCACAGGCACCCTCCTCGTCCATTACACGTCTCAAGCTCGGATGCTCGCCTCATAGAAGTGGAGCTCCGCGAGCTACTCGCGAAGGGCGCTATACAACCTGTACACGAACGAGGAGGCTTCTTCAGCAATATGTTCCTCGTTCGCAAGAAAACCGGGGATTTCAGGCCGGTGATCAATTTAAGGGGATTGAACACCCACGTGACCCATCGCCACTTCAAAATGGAGGGCATACACTTACTGAGGGACCTCCTGCAGGAAAAGGATTGGTTTACACGTCTAGACCTCAAAGACACATACCTATCGATCTCAATCCACAAGGACAGCCGTCCCTTCTTACGGCTCCTATGGAACTACTCCCCATGGCAATTCACGTGCCTCCCGTTCGGGCTGAGTTCCGCACCATGGTGCTTCACAAAAATGTTGAAACCAGTGGTCACACACCTCAGGACCCGCGGGATCAGATGCATCATTTAACTGGACGACATTCTCTTATTCTGCAGAACAAGAGAACTGGCAGTACAACACACCGAATATACGGTACAATTATTAGAATCACTGGGCTTTGTCGTCAACAGGGCCAAATCCGCAATGAACCCTGTACAGAAAATCCAATTCCTGGGCTTCGTGATAGACTCCAGGTCTTGCACACTCCACCTCCCATCAACTAAGGTGACGGCCATCAAGAAGGAGATCCGCAGAGTACTCAAACTAGACTCTATCCTGCTCCGCCAACTGGCACGGATCGTTGGCCTACTGTCCTCATCAATACAAGCCATATTTCCGGGTCCTCTGCATTACCGTGCCATGCAACGGTTGAAAGCTCGATTCCTGCGACGGAACCCCACGTACAAACCAGACAGTTCCTCTGACGGACGAAGTATGGAAAGAACTAAAATGGTGGCTCAACTGTATGCAAGCCTGGAATGGTCGGGCCATCTTTGGCAACCACCCGGACTTCATCCTGGAATCGGACGCGAGTCGATTGGGTTGAGGAGCCACGGATGGAGAAGCGTCCACAGGAGGTACGTGGACAATCCAAGAACTCTCGATGCATATCAACTGCCTGGAGTTAATAGCAGGGCCCTTTGCTATACGCAGCCTAACGAAAGGACAGTCCAACTGTTGTATACTTCTAAGGATGGACAACATATCGGCAGTACGATACAGCAATCATTTGGGACGTACCCGATCACAAACACTGGTGAATTTAACGAAGGAGATCTTCGATTACTGCCTCTCGCGCAACATCACGTTGCACGCAGAACATCTAACAGGGGAGTCGAACCTTACAGCAGATTGGTACTCCCGACACTGGAGAGACGCCAGCGACTGGCAATTGAACCTGCAGGTGTTCGCCTTCCTAAATGAACAGAAAGGCCCTTTCCTACTGGATCTGTTTGCTTCACGCTACAACCATCAGGAACCACAATTTTACAGCTGGCACCCAGACCCAGAATGCCTGGTGGTGGACGCTTTCACCCAACACTGGCCAACACAAGGGGCCTATGCCTTTCCCCTCATTCGCCTTGATAGCGAGGGTTCTACACCACATCCGGAGACGAGTAGTAAGGCTAACCCTCCTGACTCCTCTGTGGCCGAGCCAACCCTAGTTCCCAGACCTTCTCGAATTGTCTTGCCAGAACCTGATTCTATTGCCGAACAACGACAATCTACTCAGGGACCCAGCGGGGAATCCACACCCGATGCTGTTGGACTAACCTCGGTGCCCTGGACTCTTTCAGGGGAGCATGGTGTACCAACGACTTATCGGCAACAACTAAGGACCTCCTATGGGACTCCTGGGCCCCAGGAACGCGAACGCGCTACCTATCCGCATGGCGAACTTGGACCAGTTGGTGCATGGGACGGGACCTGGATCAATTTACAGCCCCTGATTCAGATATCATGAATTTCCTCTCAGTTAACTTCGAGGAAGGCAAATCGTATCGCACCATCAATGTTATCAGATCTGCTAACTCGGCAGCCCACGTGCCGTCCCAAGGGAGAGCGGTCGGACAAGACCCTCTGATATGTCGACTACTACGGGGCATCAAATTGAGACGACCCCCAACGCCTAAGTACCAACATCTATGGGATGTGGACGTTGTCCTCCGTTTCCTGAAGGAATGGCCCCCTAACGAACTATTATCGCTGAAACAACTGACGGCCAAGTTCACCTTCCTATTGTGCATAGTTTCATTCCGGAGAGTGTCGGACGTCCGGGCGTTTGACAAGGACGCTTTCTCCATAGACCCGGAGGGAGTCACATTCCATATCTCACGACGGACTAAATCCGACTCGTCATCGGTTGGAACGGATCACCTGGCAATCAGCATACAATCCAATTCCCCCAATAACGAGACGACACTTTGTTTTGAGGTCAAGCAGAACTGACTGTACTGGCACATACAGCATCTTTTATTCACAATCCACAAACATAGTACTACCCACAGGGTTTTGAAATACAACCAATCAATCCATACTATACACACAGACACTCCCACACAAAATCCTCCCCTCTGCCTGTGATATGATTACTGAACACAATGGTTAATATAATTATCACAGGCAGAGAAATACAGTATTTTAAAACATATCACAGGGACCCCAAAACATGCAATAAACCCATAAAAACCGGGGGATCTGGGTGAACCACATATCCAAAATTCACCCAGATCTGTTCAGTAGTTTGGAAGATACAGTTTAATGCAGGTTCTGCAGAACATATACAAGCAATATGAAAAATAATTGCTGTATAATGTGTCCCCTGTTGTATAGTTTAAAACTACTGCACGATGTCTTTGTGCACCAAATACTGGTGAGATGGCACTGTGTAGAAAAGTCCAAACAGTGTCTGTGAGTTAAAATGGCCGCCATCCATTGTTCTCACCATGTGCCTTTGATACATGAAATGGTGGCAACCCAGTAACTCCACAGTATGTCCCCAGATGGTTCTTAAAGGGCCAGCAGCAGCAAAATAAAATACAATATGCCCAAATCTCCCAGGGGCCATAGTCAGCAGGCGGGCAAACAGGCTTCTCCAGTGCCCAGTGGCGAGGTTGGTTTCGCCACATCGGTATTCTACCCTTTCTTCAACTCAGACCCTCAACTTTGTGTGGTTAAGACTTTGCGGGCATATGTGGCGACAACAGAAACGTTACGCCCACCAACAGCACGACAACTATTGGTGTCATATGTTAACCCACACGGCTCGGTTTCAAGACCACCATGCTGGCCAGATGGATCAAGTGGCTCCCCTCTAGCCGGGATAGAATCTGCCTTTGGAGCGCACTCCATGAGAGGGGCAGCGGCATCATGAGCTTTCATGGCAGGCGCATCATTATCAGACATATTACAAAGGGTGGACTGGTACAGCGAATCAACGTTTCGGACTTTCTATTTTCGCCCAACGCCGCATTCGCTCTTCTACCTAAGCGTTAAAATTACAAATATGAAGCCTCCTGTCATGTTATAAAATTGAAGATTATGCTAGTGCAGCGTACTAATAATCTTAATAATGACAGGAGGCGAGTATTTCCCTCCCCTTCATCTTGATGTTCCCACCCTTATGGAGGTAGGTTAAGGTTAACGGATATAAGTTGTCTTCAGTATTTGAGTTAAGTACGAATACGTATGTATAGGGGAAGAGTATTGTTATCTCTTGCAACATGATTTAGCTAACATAACATCTTAATACCAGTCGAGTATAGTCATTTAGGAGTTTATATATATGTTCATAGACATATGCTTCATACGGCCTGTTCCGTATCACTGATACTAGTCTCTCTTTCTTTTCAAGTTTAACAAGGCTCAGAGATGGAGAAGATTATATTCCCTAATGATTTCCACGTTGGATTAGGAGTTCAAGTTGAATTGGACAAAGTTATATTTTACGGACTTGTGATGTCGCACTTGCCAAGAGGAAATGATTGGTCATGCTTGGACTTATATACTCTCTGACGCACTCGGATTGGTTCTTTCTTTTAACAGTTTTTTCTTTGCTGCTATGGAGTTAGTAAAGAAAGTTAATGCAAATACTTGCCTCCTGTCATTATTAAAATTAAGATTATTAGTACACTGAGCTAGCATAATCTTTAATTTTATGTAAAGACACGGAGGCTCATATTGCTTAACCCTTTCTTTACTGTCCACCAATAGCAGCAAAAAATACAAACAGTAAGAAAAAATGGTAACCATAGTGATAGGCCACTCCCATACCAAGTCCCAGTATAATAGTCAGCACTTCCCCACACAATTACCAGATTTTACTAATTTCATGACGTAAAGTCATGATTTTATTAAGGACACGGAGGCTCATATTATGCTATTCTCTTTCTTTTATTCCTCAGCAGCAAGAAAAACTTTATTTTAGAGAAACAATCAACCATGTAAACATGCCCCAAAGGGCTAGTCCTACAATAATACAACCAATCAGCATGCCTTCAGCACTCTCAACTCCCCATGTGACCTTAAGCCACTCCTCTTTCTTGGTGTTGTCGACAAAAAATCCATAGTAAACACATCAACATGAAGGAAAAAAGCAAAAAGTCCAGGACCGCCACAGTGAAAAATCCAGTATTCTCTAGAAGCTGTGATCTTCCCGTAGGTCCTGAAGGAAATCCATGCACAATGGTGCCAAACCGGATCATGAAGCTGAAAGGAACAGAGAAACAAACTGGTAAAATATGTTTCTGGACTTTTGAACAGAATTAGACATCGGAATATATGCCACCAAAAACCAGATTATCCTCTAACCAAAACCTGTCAATACCTGCATTATGTTGTAGTAATCTGAACTCGTAACAAACTTATTGACCACTTAGCTATGGGAGGGCACCACTTACCTGCATCGGGTGGGATAATACTTGCCTCCGTGTCCTTAATAAAATCATGACTTTACGTCATGAAATTAGTAAAATCTGGTAATTTTATTTAAGGACACGGAGGCTCATATTATGCTAGTTCAAAGCTGTGACACGACCACCTCTGAAAAATGAGAAACTGGCCGAAAATAAAACTCCTTGAAGGTAGATTCGCGGGACCAATCAGCCGCCGGGAGTAGGTCCTCCAACCTGCAGCCTTTGGAGAATGCTTTAGTCGCCATGGCTCCCCTGACCGAGTGTGCTCCATACACAGAAGTGTCGATGCCTGCTAATTTCATAACCCACTTGACCCAACGAGACAAGGTGACTGTTGAAACAGGGTGATACGGATGACGAAGGGCCAGGAATAACTCAGGATATGCAGGATCACGAATCGAAGAAGTCCTGGACTCGTACTCCTTGAGACATGCTACTGGGCAGAGCTTGGAGTTATTTGGAAAGGCCGGGTAGAAAACTGAGGTGATTGACGTCTTCATACGCCTGGAAATATTAAACGAGATACCTTCGGGGGTGAATGAACGTGCAGCGAAGTCCAACGCACGCACATCCGACACCCGCTTACAGGAGATCAAAGAAAACAGCATCGCCAGCTTTGCTGTGAGTTGTTTCAGTGAGAGATCTTCGTTCCTTGGCCAATCTGCTAGAAACTGGAGGACAAGGTCAACATCCCATGATGAAGAGTATCTAGGTAGTGGTGGGCGTGCAAATCTAATGCCGCGCAGGAGTCGGCATACGAGGAGATGTTTACCAGCCGGGGCACCATCCCACCCTTGGTGGCCTGCGGAAATAGCCGATCGGTACACATTTATCGTGCGATAGGCTAGGCCATGGTCAAACAGAGAAGTGAGAAATCTCAAAACTTGACTTATAGGTGCCGATAAGGGATCCATGTGTTGTTCCATGCACCAACCACTCCATGAATTCCAGGCATGTAAGTAGGATTTCCGTGTTCCATGAGCCCAAGCTCCCGCCAGAAGGTCAATAGTTGTTTGTGGAACGTCCGGGATGAATCCAAGTCCCCGGAGAGGAGCCATGCCAGTAGTTGGAGGCGTCCTTGTAATAGTAGGGGGTGCGGTTCCCCGTTGGGGTCCAACAAGAGGTCCGGAGAGGTTGGAATCAATCTTGGGTAGTCCATGGACATCTCCATGAGTGTAGGGAACCACGGTTGAGGTTGAGCCGTCCAGAATGGGGCGATGAGAATCATGGAGGTTCGGTAGCGCCTGAGATGTAGAAGCGTCCTCGCAATCAATGAGAAAGGAGGAAAAGCGTACGCTCGTGTGTTCGGCCACTGATGGAGGAAGGCATCTGAAGCCAATGCCTCTGGATCCGGTCTCCAACTGAAGAAACTCGGTAGTTGGGAGTTCAACCGTGAAGCGAAGAGGTCGATCCCTAGTGGGCCCCAGAGTGTTTGAAGTTGCAGGAAAATGGCCCGCTTGAGCCGCCAGTCGCTTGCATCCCGTAGGTATCTGGAATTCCAATCCGCCACCATATTGGACATCCCGGGAATGTGTTCCGCCTGAACCGAAATATTGCGATCCAGGCAGAAGTGCCAGAAGTCTTTTGCTAGATCCGCTAACACCACTGACTTCGTACCCCCGAGATGATTGATGTAGCGGACCGCTGACACGTTGTCCATCCGTAAAAGAATGGAACAGTTGGTTGAGATACCTACGAGACTCCGAACTGCAAATGACCCCGCCAAAAGCTCGAGGCAATTGATGTGTAACTCTTGTTCGTCTGGGGACCATTTCCCTCCGGTGGAGATAGGACCGCAACGCGCGCCCCAGCCCAGCAGACTTGCGTCCGATTCCACGACGAAGTCCGGCCTCGTCCCAAAGATTGCTCTTCCGTTCCATGCTTCCATGTGTTGCAGCCACCAATAGAGTTCTTCTTTGGCAGCACAATCGAGAGGCACAGAGTCTGAATAGGAGAGACCTGACCGAAGGTATTTCGCCTTTAGGCGTTGAAGGGCCCTGTAGTGAAGTGGGCCCGGGAAAATGGCCTGGATGGAGGCCGAGAGAAGGCCGATGATCCTGGCCAGTTGCCGTAGCGTTAGTGCAGGGCGAGCCAGTGTCCGGCGGATTTCTTTCTTGATGATCCTGACTTTGGACGATGGTAACAGGAGTGTCCCTTCCACTGAATCGATGGTGAAGCCTAGAAACTCCAAGACTTGGGAGGGTTGTACCACCGACTTGCCCCAGTTGATGAGGAAACCAAGGTTGCCGAGTAATGTCTTTGTCCAAATCAGATGTTCTTGGAGTAAGAGTGGGTCTTGTGCCATCAGAAGCATGTCGTCCAAGTATATAATCAGACGTACTCCTCTGCTGCGTAGGAGAGCGATCACTGGCCGCATGAGCTTCGTGAAGCACCATGGGGCCGAGGAGAGGCCGAAGGGCAAGCATTTGAAACACCATGTGGTCTCCTCCCATTGGAACTGGAGGAAATGTTGGCAATCCTCGGCCATTGGGACGGTGAGATATGCGTCCTGCAGATCGAGTTTGACCATCCAATCCTCCAAGAGGAGTAGGTCCCGGAGGGAGTGGATGCCCTCCATTTTGAAATGGTGGTACGCAACAAAGGCGTTCAGGGGACGTAAGTTGATGACCGGACGGACACCCCCGCCTTTCTTGGGCACCACGAACAGGTTGCTTACAAAACCTGAAACCCCTGGATGCGTCTCTATGATTGCACCTTTGACGGCCAGGGATTGTATCTCCATTGTGATTAGTGCCCTGTCGTGGATGGAGGAGACTATGTGTCTGGGGGGGGATATCTGGACAGGTGTTTGTACAAATTCTATGGCATAACCCACTACAGTTTGTAGGACCCAAGTATCGGAAGTTAACATTCGCCAGGCATCGATAAAGTGGCCTAACCTGCCCCCCACCAACGTTACTGAAGTTAGTGATGAAGGAAGTGGACTCACCATAAGGGCGTCGGCCATAGGAAACGCTTCTGGATCCACGAGCCTGCCAGGGTCTTCCTCGAACTGGGAAGAATGGAGAGGGCTTGGGTACCTCACTCTGGTAACGTGAAGGGGCCTCTAGAAACCCGGTACGAGCCCCGGGAAGAACGGCCGGGCAGACGGCCCCGATATCTGCCGGCCCCGCCAAAAACTCTATGGGAGAATACCTTTTTCATATTGGCTTGCGCCTTGTCCAGAGCAGTAAAAGTGCCCACATAGGTACCCAGCTCCTTCACAAAACTATCCCCAAAAAGAAGGCCTTTGGCCTGTGGCCCAGGTTCAGTGATAGCCAAGGCAACTAGCTTTGGTTCGATTTTAATCAATATAGCCTTTCGCCTCTCAGTGGCAAGAGCCACGTTGGCATTTCCAAGAAGACATATGGCTCGCTGTATCCAGCCCCTGATAGCTAGCGGGTCTATGGGAGCACCGCCTGCCAGTGCCGTTTCAACCATATCAAAGATCTTTGCACTGGGTCCGAGGACATCCAGGATCTTATCCTGGCAATGGCGAAGTGCAAAATCGAGACCCTTCTTCGCCTTCCACCCAGTTTTTCCCAGGAACTGGGCAATCTTAGGGTCCACTATAGGGGCGATACATATTAAATCTGGGAGCGTGGGGCGTGGGCATTCTGCCCACATCTTACTTCTTGCCACCTTATCAAGGGGTTTCCTGATCCGTGCGGCAATATATTTTGCCACATGGTCCAGCGGGAACCATTCAGTTGATCTTGGGTGCTGCAGACTATAAGGGTCAAACAAAGGTTCGCCCTGTGGGTCAAGGAGGGTGAAGCCTTCCACCCCGTCCTCGTCCTCATTCCCAGACATAGATATAGCGCTGTGGTCAGGGAATAGTGTGCCCAAATTGAATGAGTCCTCATCATCAGACTCGCTCCATGCCTCCTCCTGTTCCGAATCTGACTGGGATGATTCCACTTGGGCTTTTGCCCTTTTCCAACTCCGCACCGATTTTGCCCGGTGGGTGGCTCTTTGTTGTGGTGCAAACACATTATCTTTGACAGGACGTTCCCTGTCTGTCCTTAAAGTTTTGGAGGCTTCCTCGTCCATGTGACGAGCTTTTTTGGTGGCTTTGCGCCCACTGGCCTTGCCTGTAATGTGTTCTGTAGGGTTAGGGGCAAAGTGCGTAGAGGCCTGTTGGGCGGCCAAGAGGGCATGGCTAATAGAGTGGGACAGAGTGTCCGACATAACTCCCATGGCTGAGTAAACAGCTTGGGTAACGGATTTTGTCATAGTGGCATCCAGGAGAGAATGAAGTTCTTCCGAGTTCATTTGCTCCTGGTCTGCCACATCAGTGACAGTTGAGCCAGTCGGTCTGGGGACAACCTGGGGGGCAGGGGGCATATTATCCCTAATGGGGGAATCGCTGGAGGCCATGCCCAAATTCTTACTAGCTTGCATTACGAAATAACACCTCTGCAGTAGTTGTGGTTAGGTACAAGAATATATTATTTATAAGTAAACCAAGAAAAAAAGGGGGGTGAGTGGGGGAACCCAAATAAACTAATGGAGTGACTTCCCTGATTTTTTGCAAAACTGGGTACTAGCAATGTATCAGTAGGAATGATACAGAAATACCCAAGGCACTATAAATTAACAGACAGAATATGAAAAAGGCAAGCTCACCAAGTGTTCCCTCAGGAATGGCTCCTGGGGACACTGGTGAGCTGCCCAGCAACTGTGCTGTCCAATCAGCACACACTCCCGCCCCCACAGGCACTAAAAAAAGCCCGGGAACGAAAACCGCGGCAAACTGCCAACCGCAAGATGGCCGCCGCGATGCGCACTAGCGTTGTGCGCATGCGCGAAACGGCGCCAGCCGCGGTTACAGCCGCGAACCGGAGGGGGGGGGGAGGGAGGCCCCCGAGACAGATCTCAGAGGCACGAAAAAACAGACTGGGCGGCAAGAGCCTCCACACAGAGAGCTGCTAGCCGCCCTGACTCAGTAGGTGATAATCCACCTGAAGTGAGTCAGAGATGGGAGGGGAGGGAGGGGTTGGCTCTGATACCGGAGAAACTGACGGAAGCAAAGCACAGAGAGATGGACACAGGTTTCTTCAGGAAGGAGGAGATTCTTTATTGGATCACCGATCGGGACTCAGAGGGACTAATGTCACCAAAAATACAGCAAGTTCTGAGCCCTGAACAATAGTGCAGGCTCCCTATATAGGCACATAACTCCTCCCATTAATAGCTACACCCACATATACCTTTAACCAATCAATGAGCAGAATATAGACTTGTACATCTAGTCAAACCACATGGCTCATCCAAGACAAAGGAAATAAGTGCAATTTCAGTTCCTGCATTCCTGCACATGCTCAGTACACTGATGACAGTATCCTAGCTACATGTAGCTAACCAACTGACACAACATACACATATGCCACATGGAGATTTTGGCCTACTAAATTTTAACCATGCTGGAATCCCATCACATTCCCCCCTTTGATGCCTCTTGATATTTTACAATTACTTGAGGCATCACTTAACCTTGGTTTGCATACACCACAAGTTACCTTTGAACCAGACCAGACTTATCCTATGATGTGAATCTTCAACACTCGTCTTCCTGCATTGGTTCTCCCTGATCTAGAGCCTTATATTTATAAATTGCCATTATCTGTGCAGCAGCCTTCCTCTCTGCTATATTTTCTATCAGGCTTTGCACAGACCTAACTACTAAGGGTATAAGACACGGCAGGAGTAGACACAACATTAAAATCAGTAGGACTCCACCTACCACTGCCTTAAGCCCTCCAAACCACTCATACCAGCTACCAAACCAACTACTTGGATTGTACCCTTTCCATACCTGAGTAGGCACATGCGCTAGTTTAACCATATGGCTAGTAAGCTCAGCTATTGCTTGCCCTTCGTCATCTATTTGAAGACAGCAATTGCTCAGGTTAAACTTCCCACATACACCTCCCTCTACTGCCAAAAGATAATCCAAGGCTAATCTATTTTGGTAAACTGCTGTCCTCATCCTGGTATTATGCTTCGCTAGAAGATTGAGCGCTTGTGATGTCTCGTTAGTAATGATCTCAACCACCGCCTGTAACCTTATAATGCGGTTGAGCATATAAATAGGGGTTCTATAACCAAAGGTACCATCCTCTGCCCACGTGGCTGGCCCATAATAATCTATAATACGCTGGGGAGGCCATTCATTATCTTCCCAGGCACCTATCTCTATGGGTCCCCTTTTCTTCCTATGATTCACATCATACACTTTAACACCTAAAGTCTCACCTGTTTCAATAGGCAACAAGAAGAAAGATGGCTTTGGCATACCTAATACACATGCCCCTTCCCAATCTTGTGGTAACTCCGAATAGGCCTTCTTACCACAGATCCAGTACAAATTCGCTGGGGCTCTCCAGTTAGATGTGATGGATAGATCAAACCATACGTCCTTTAAATTGGCATATCTTGCAAACGGGTTAGATGGTTCTGAGACATTTGAAGCTGACCACCAAGTAGTATTTTTAGTATTAACATTATAGGCTTTTTGTCCCAAGCACGTTAGCTCACCTACAGACGTGTTATACATTGTCCCTTTCCTGGCTATACAAACATGACCTATAATGGAGGTTTTTAACCACCATTCCAATTTACTTCTAGTACTTACTTGATGATCAGACTGGAAAGGTATCTGTTCATATGTCTCAGAGCCAGGGTACCATATTTCCTTTGCCTCCCATGGCCACTGGTCTTTCCATATTAGTACCTCCACACACATAGCAATTAGTTACATTAAGACTACCTGCAATACCCTCAGCCAAACCAATAAATAGGTTGTTAACATTATGGGGAATTTTATCCTCAATACTCATCTCCTCATAGAAGGAATGAGAAACCTGATGAGTTTGAGTTGCCACTGTCTCAGTTTCAAGACCTACATATATTATTGTTCCTGAATTTACTCCTGTGCCATATATTTGGAACCCAAACAGACCTCCAAACCTGTCAATAAAGTACTGCAGATTGGAAATGGTCATGTGAACGGGGTTACACACATAGTTATACAGTATGGTGTGGTAGGCAACCTTTGGATAATCATATCTTGATCCACTGTTTTTCCCAGGTTGCCCAACCTACACATGACCAATAGGGGCAGAAGTTAGTCTCTATTTGGGCAATCAGGATCAGTAGATCTTTTACTGGGACATAAGTATTTATCATTAAACCCATAAGTTCGTTCCCATTTAAGATTACCACATACATTCAAAAGTCTTCCACTACCCGAAATCGCCTTACATGCATCAAATAGTAGAATACCCGCGGAATGTATGGTGCTTATCACAGTCCTATTTATTAATGTCCCCTAGGAGTTACTATTCCGGATTACCAACCAAATTGTACGGGGTTGGAAATGGGGATCAAAACATTTAGACTCTCCTGATATTGGCTTGCACACACTATAATCAATATCCAAATATCTACATTTAGATACAGATCCCTTACATTCATACTGTGAGTGCCAGATGAAAGTTTGGGATATTTGGTTACCTGTTTTAGTAGTCTTAATGCAACTATCACAATTCGGTATGTCTATACTCCTACCTTCCTGAAAAATCATAAAAATACTAAGACACAATAAAACACATTATTCCTGAAATCCTCATTTTTCTTCGACCGTGCGATGGCCTCTCAGCTTCCCGATTGTGAGGGCTGCAAGGATGTTGTTCTTCTGATCCTCACTTTCCTTCACAGAGATCCCTTCAAGATTCTCTGGCTATGACACGTAGGCAGGTGGTCAGGCTTTATTATGGCCGTCAAAACACCTACTTGATGATCTTTGTAGACTTTTAATTAGAATGTCTCGATATCCCCTCGTCACTCCGACTGAGTTGCACGCTTCAACCGGGTCCTGCAAGGATTCTCAGGATCTGGAGTAGTTTGCCAAGAGTCTGCTGCTGGTTTAACCTTAGAATGATGAATCCAAGGAGTCACTTTCGCCACCTTTACAGCTGTTGGGGTAGATAAAAGAACAACATACAAAGGCTAACAGGATACACCCCGAGCTTTAACTCAATATGTATTGGTGGGATATTACGAGCAAGTCCTGGAGGATTATTTTCTTCCCATACTCCTGGAATGTCAAGTAAGGATTCATCACTCTTAGGGTTAACACTTGTCACTATGGAATAGAAGCGTCATTCTTCTTCCCTTGGCACCGATATCACCATTATGCCTGATAATCCCTTAAACTTCAGAGATGTTAATCCATTAGGTAAAAGGTTATCTGAGTTTAAAGCTTCGATAATAGATCTCGTCCTAAAAGTTGAATCGGACACTCTGGCATATATAGGAACTAATGCTTCACCACATGGCCTCCCAGAATACAAGTGCGACTCTTAAGAACCGGTCTAGCTGCACTTCTCCCAGTAGCTCCTATCACAGTTATAGTCTTCCCGAAGGCGGAGCCACCATCTTAGTCACCACAGAATGTTCAGCACCTGTGTTGATCATGAAAGAACTTCTCTTTCCCCCTATTGCTACATCGACCATAGGCTACGCTCGACCAAGTGGGATGGAGCCCAGTCGGTATCAATAGTCTTCCATGATAGTGTCAGCCAGACCCACAAAATCTCTATCCTCTCTTTCTCTAGGTCTCTGTGTGGGTGGATAGTATCTGTCTCCTTGAACACTTCCTCTACTATTCCCACCATTCCCTCTAAAACTTCCTCTTACTCTATAACTACCACTATAACCTCCTCATACCCTTCTCTCTCCTTGTCTATCACCTTCATACTGCTCTCTCTGTGGACACTCACTCTTCCAATGTCCCTCCTTTCTACAATACGCACATTAATTCCTACTTAAAGTCCCTTGCTCAGCCTATTCTCGTCTCCTCTATTCACTTCCCTGTCTTTCTACACTTAAGATAGCTACCGCTAGCATATCTGCCTTTTTCCTCATTTTTCGTTCTTCCTCCATCTCCCTATTCATATATACTGTATTTGCAATCTCCATTAGCTGTATTATGGACATCCCTACAAATCCCTCTAATTTTCTTTAATTTCCTTTTACTATCACCTTGGGCCTGGCTGACAAATGCTGAGTCTATCATTCGGAAGTTTTCAGGGGCCTCTGGATTAAAGGGAGTATACAACCTATTTGACTCAAGCGGTGTCTAATATGGGACTTCGGCAAGGCTGCCCAATAATAGGTTCCAGTCTAGGAGTAGTAAGATAATTTTATTAGTCAGCATTTGGTGGATGAA
The DNA here is from genome assembly GCA_933207985.1 of Pelobates cultripes. Taxonomy (NCBI): domain Eukaryota; kingdom Metazoa; phylum Chordata; class Amphibia; order Anura; family Pelobatidae; genus Pelobates; species Pelobates cultripes. Next base: position 177,677,949 of record OW240916.1, on the reverse strand, counting down.
AAAACGTTTTTTGTTTAAAGTGTTAAACCAAAAACCTACCAGTAGGTGTCACCAGAGGGTAATTGTATCAAAATAATCTTTATGGGTCTAATAAGAAAACTCCAACATACAACTATATTTATACATAAATAAAAACCTTATAGCAATAAATATATTAAAATAGGTTAAGCAATCCTACATCTATCTGTTATAAACAATGTATTATCAATGTAACTCCCGAAGATGGCCAGTAGGTGGCTTAGAGTGCCTCCCTAAAGTCAAATGGAACAAATAGACTTTAATTAATTATGTCCTATTTTATTATTACTTATTTTAATCAATGTCCACCCTGCTAGCTAGGCTTGATTAAATCTTTAGTTCTAAGGTAAATTAAACATTTCAGTTTGTAGTTTAGTAAAAGGGGACATTTTGGACAAAGCTGGGAGGGGCCCATCCAGTAACTAAAAAACCAATATACCATCTGATACCATTGATCATTGATTAGGGGGAGGGGTAGTACAGAAATACAAGAGTTTGAAACACAGGAACAGATAGGTATGTGGGTAGGCGGGGGCAGTAGAGCAGGGGGAGTGCAAATACTGATTATACCAGCCAGAAATGGGCGTGGCTAATCTGGCTCTGGAGGATGTTTGGGGGGTTGGTAATCAGATGCCAGGGGGGGAGGGGATGTCCAAAGCAGTTGTAATTAAGTCCTTAGTTCTGACCACCATGTGGCTACATTGTTTCCCATGTGACACAGTTTAATTCACCAAGGCAACAATCAGTTTCCAACAGTCAATATATAGAAACTGATCATAGAATTCCAGCCTACTAGTTACAGCCACATGTACACTCTGCACTAAAT